>CAIGQZ010034990.1:7785684-7795856 GCA_903798205.1 Danio tinwini | reverse complement strand
AGAAATGTGTTGAAAAAAATCTTTCTGGTAAACTGAAATTGGGGAAAAAAAACACAAGGGGGGCTAATAATTCTGACTTCAACTGTGTGTGTGTGTGTGTGAGAGAAAGAGAGAGAGAGAGAGAGAGAGAGAGAGAGAGAGAGAGAGAGAGAAGTAAGGAGACGTACTGCAATGCAGCTCTGGCCAGATCATGAGGCATCAGGTCTGAGTATCTAATGACAAACACAAAGACATCAAAGAAACAAAGAACAACTAAACAGTTTTTTTGCAAGGAAGTACTGAAGTAAAATGTCTAATAAACATTTAAAAAAAAATTAATCTGTTTATTAAATCTTTACAAAAATAGCACACACATATACATACATACATACATACATACGTGTGTGTGTGTTTGTGTGTGTGTGTGTGTGTGTGTGTGTGTGTGTGTGTGTGTGTGTGTGTGTGTGTGTGTTATGAGCAATTTCATGCAAATGTTAACCTATCCATGAAAAAAATTCAGTTTTCGCCAAAATAGCAAAACCATTTCTGTGTTTTTTGTGAAGGCTTGTATTTTACAGAGTACTTTAAAAACACTCAAAAATGTCTCTGTCAATGTTTTCAAACTATTATATTTGATTTACAAAAGTCCCACAAGTGGCAATTTCACATCCATAACGGAAAAGTGTCTCATCCATAACGAAGCTTTTTCTTAATAAATGTAAAATTAAATAAAATCAATCATGTTTGTTCTATAGAGAGCAACTCTTATCCTTTTGATTACCATAGTTTCTTTTGGGTTGTGCAGTTTAATTCACAGAATTTCTACAAAGCATGTTGTAGACTGTAAACTCGCAGACCTTTTTCGTCACATTCATAACGCATGTTTATTTCCCTCATTTAAAATATAAAAAATCTTTACAGATTG
This sequence comes from Danio tinwini, assembly GCA_903798205.1. Lineage (NCBI taxonomy): Eukaryota > Metazoa > Chordata > Actinopteri > Cypriniformes > Danionidae > Danio > Danio tinwini. The sequence continues at coordinate 7,794,952 of CAIGQZ010034990.1, read as the reverse complement.
ATATTTTTCTGCTTCCACAACTCTGTGGTCAGTTGTTTTGGAAAATATAAACAGATGTTTTAATATGATCTTAACATATACTTCCTCTGTCAATTTATGTTTTGAGATTGTACTGCAAATGTCACACCCATAACGCTGGAATTGGAATATATATATATATATATATATTGTATGTGTGTGTATTTATTATTCTCCTAATAGAAAAAAATATATATTGGATGTCCCTCCCATAATCAAAAGAAAAGTACACAAAAATACATAAACTACGTAATTAATTTTAAAAAGCGCACATTAGTTTGTGTTAATTACATATTAAATACATGTTGGATCTTTAAAATATAGATTGTATTACAATAATTGCTGTAGCATGTAAAACAATATGCAAATAAATATGAAAATAATTATTCTTGGCTACAATAAGATAATTAACAGAAAAAAATCTATATTTAAATTTAATTAATTACATTTGAATTACATGCAGTTAATAATTTTGCTGTGTGTTTGAATGCACAATTGACATTCCTTATGGAAAAATAAAACTGAAGTGATAGTCCCAACGGAAAAAAATAACAATAATAATAAATAAATTTATTACTCTCCAAATAGAAACAAATATTGTTCACAGCCCTTTCACCAGGAAACTACATGAAAATAAATAAAATATGTATTTAATTAATTAATTTTAAAAAGAGCATATTAGTGGGTGTCAGTTATGTATAAAATATAAAATTTTGAAGTCGCCCACGTACAATGTATATCAACCAACAAAAAATATGAACATACAATCTACAAACATTTGATGTGAATTTCAGAGAAGTAAAGTGTGCAGATTATCAGGTTGCATTTCTAACTTCATGTTCATCTGAAGCCCAAACTAATTTACACTTTCTTACGTGGTGCCAGACAGAAGGAAGGGAGTTCGAACGCCTTCAACCAAAACAATGTTCTTTACTCCTGGTTTGGCCAGAGACTTCTTGCTCTTTGCTGTTTGATAAAAAAATACACAGTAAAAAAATATTTTTCAGTTAGATTATATTGAATTTTTATATACATATATTAAAATGCATTTAAAGTGGTAGTTCACCCTAAAAAATTAAATTTACTCACTCTCAAGTGGTTTTAAACCTTTGAGAGTTTCCTTTTTCTGTTAAAAACAAATGAAGATGCTTTGAAAAATGTTAGAAAACTGTAACCATTGACTTCCATAGAAGAAACAACATATTATGGAAGTTAATGGATGTTTTTCCCAACATTTTTAAAACTATCTTCTTTGTGTTCGACAGAAGAAAGAAACTCAAACAGGTGTGTGAATAAGTAAATGATGACAAAATTATCAGTTTTGGGTGAACTATCCCTTTAATTAATTTAATGTAGAGGTGTCCAAACTCTGTCCTTGAGGGCTGGTGTCCTGCTGAGTTTAGCTCAAACTTGCTTCAACGCACCTGCCAGGAAGTTTCTAGTATATCTAGTAAGAGCTTGATTAGCTGGTTCAGGTGTGTTTGATTAAGGTTGGAGCTAAACTCTTCAAGACACCGGCCCTCCAGGACTGAGTTTGGGCACCCCTGGTTTAATGGGTAGCTTTGAAGAATACATACACATATAACCGGTCTGAACACATTACCTTGAGCTTGCAGACGGACAGATGTGCTGAGAGAACGAGCAGCTAGAGAAAAAGAGGATCCAGTAAGTCAAATAGCTCTAATTAGTAATAAGAAAATGTTAAAGAGCCCCTATTATACATTAAAAAGGGTCATATTTCGGTTTTATGGGTCTCCAACAACAGGCTGATATGCATGCAAGGTCAAAAAACACTTTCATGGTCTTATAATATGCATTTATTTTTACCTAATTATCTCAGCGACTCCCATCTGAATCGTTCAGCGATTCATTTGTTCCCAAACCCCTCCTTAGCGCGAAGCTAATCTGCTGATTGGACCGATGACAGCCTATTGTGATTGGTCGACAGCGTTCAGCGCAAGACAGTAAAATGCCCAGCATGGTTTATCAAGCCCCCGGGTCGCCAACATTGGTATAGGATCTGATCGCAGCAGACGCCCGAAACACGCTTCAAAGTAAACTTACTAACACCACAGTAAACAGTACCCGGTTCTCAACAGTGTTATTCAGACACCTCACCCCCGAATGCAGTGCAGTTAAACACCACAAACTTATTTAAATTCGTAAACAAAGCAGCACGTGTTGCGTTTTCAACGAGGCGAGATATGGGAATTTTGAGTTAACCTGATACAGTGCAAGCGGTTACAAGTAACAACACAATTAAATACATACTTTACAAGCTAGAGAAATTAAGGTGGCAGCTATTTACTTACACTTATGAAATGTGTCATGGGCCAGGTCTAATTTCATTAATTATCTTTCATTTTGCAGCTTTTCTCCCATCTCAGCGGTAGATCATTTCTATTTGCAACCACTGCTGTGGCACCTCTTGCATGAAATGTTATGTTCTCAGGGCTTCCCTGTACTCTGCTTTGCCCAACAATCACTATCTTTGCAGGCTCCTATCTCCTTTCCAGTGCTTTGCACCAGCCCGAAGTCCAGCGTGCCTTTGTTTGACTTGTACCTAATAATTCGTCCTTATTTTGCACGTTACACCAAATTATGTGACCATCCTATTCTGTGACCCTGGTAGGCGCTGTTCTCACTGTTTAGCTTGAACTCGCTCTCACAGCATACATACTCTCACATGAATGCGCTGGAATGAACTGTTCAATAGAGGAAGAAACTAATCCATGAGCTGTGTACTGAAAGTTCATTGTAAGCATGTAGATGCTGAAGCACTTCTTTCCCTCACACTTCCAATAATATCCAGGTAAGCACAGCGTCTTCATGACTCTTGACTGCAGGATCTGTTTGTCTTTGCTGCTGTGGTAGTGGGCGGGCCGCAGGTTTAAATTTTGTGGGTCTGCATGCGCAAACATTGTTTCGTATCGACGTCACGCCGAAACGGCTAAAGACTCGTTATCAAGACGATTCATTTAAACCACTATGAGTCGACTCTTTTTTTTTTTTTGATGAATCAATAGTTTTAAAAACTGTCCACTTTCAGATTTAAGCTTTAGCTGGATATTTCACTTCACTTAGAGCCGTGCCGTGTTACACACTACATGGAAGGTCAATTTCAAAAACCCATAATAGGGGCTCTTTAAATGCTGAGTAAATAGCTTAATGTGAATCATTCATTATGGTTCTGCTGAGAAACAGGACGTCTCACCGAACTGAACAGCCTGCACAGATGTCAAAGGGCTGCTCCTCAGCGAAGTCATCAACATCGACGCCATCTTTGACTATCTAAAAGATATGAATTAATGATTATTTAAAACTACCAATAAAAACGACCAATTACATATACATAAACAAGCACTTCAGATGCATTTCTCTACTGTAATGTTTCAAATAAACTCAAAAGAGGGGGTAAAATGTTATGTTCAACATAATTCAGTGTAACCATTATATTAAAGATAAAAAATTATAAAAAAAACTATTTATTCTGACCTGTATTTAAATATCTCACACGAGCTTATAAAAAGAACAACTAAGCATTACATTACTACATTACATATTAAATACTATAAACAAATGGATAAAGGCTAGTGTTTTGAAAGATGAAAATTATACATAAAATATCAAAATATGGATCAATTAATGTTCAACATCATTCAGTGCAACAGTTATCTTCAAGTAGAAAAACATATTGTAGCGCTTGTACTGCATAAGTATAGAAAAGAACAACAGAGCACACTAAACTATTTTACATATTAAAAAAAGCTAGCGGTTTAAAAGATGAAAATTATAACACACTCAAAATAAATATTTTGCTGCTTGTTGAAATTACTTAAAATAAGCAGTGAATTCTTATAATTAGGTAACTTAATTAATTTGTGTTTGGAAAACATAATTGCATTGAGTGAAAGCCAGCATTTTTTTTTTACAGTGCAGTAATATCAAAGAAAAAAAAAACATTTATTCTGACCTGTAGCAGGTTTTGAAAGATGAATAGATAAAATGTCAAAATATGGGTCAAATGATGTTCATCTTCATTTAGTGTAACAATAATATTTAAGTAAAAAAAATATTAATAATATTTTTTCTGACCTGTACTGCAATATATCTCACCCGTGATTATATAATTACATAAAAGAACAACAAAGCACACTAAAATATTTAAATATAAAATACTTAAAACAAATGGGTAAAAGCTTATGGTTTGTAGATAAAAAAAAATATATAGTATTTTTGAGGTTAAACTGTGAATTCTTAAAAAGTGACTCAAAGTCATGAAATTATTCTTGGTCTAAATATGCCTGACAAATAAATTAGCACTAAATACATTATTATTGCACACTAGGGTTGGGCCGATAGACAATGCCATCGTTAATTGCCGATGGCTGATAAACTTCACGATGCTGAGCCAATATCGCCCCGCCCCACATTTATATTGATATATAAATTATTATTTGCATGTCATCTTAATAGCAATAACGGTCTTTTCATGAGCTGTGCTAAATTTTACATGTAGCTGCCGCTTATATGGCTGACAGCATCATGAGGATCAAAAGAAGGATTATACAGTACCTCTCAAGCTTAAAATGTGTAGATTCAGTGGCAAACGCTGCTACCTGCAAACCTCGTCCCACAGACTTTATAGTGAATGGCTTTAGTTATTTTTATAGCGGACTTGAAGCCACTGGAAGTCTTTTATCCACTCTTGGAAAGAGTGTAAATGAGGGATTAACATTCAGCACATGATCACTAATAAGATGAGCCATTATTAGTGACTTTAGGTGGTTTCTAAAACAAATCTGTTTAGTTTAGTGTTATTTATTTTCATTCTCTCATCTTCAGCGCTTCACATTTTCGCGGTTGTAGCTCCTGTCATCTGAAGGCAGAAGGCATTGATTGAGTGATTGACAGCTGCTTTTAACCAATCCATTTGCGTTCAGTTCTAGAGCAGTCGGCCAATAAGAAGAGCACAAAGGCGGGCAAGCATTGCAGGCTTTTTTTACATTAGCGAGTTCACATAACTGTTTTAATCTGTTCCTGAGTGATGGGTTTGGCGTTATGAGGTTCAAAGATGCATTCTGCATAAATGTCTCCTAAATCCGCGCACGTGGTGAGGATTTTGCAGTGAAAACAGGTTGCTTGGCAACAATTTATTTACTAGCACAAATGCTTTTTAAATATATTTTTAGGTCGCATAAAATTTAGGGTGCATATGTGACTAAAACGGTCGAGCCCTAGCATCTATACTTGTTATTATTTCCTCATAATAAAAATAAAATCAGAAAGTTATCATCAATCACAATACAAATGACAGTGAACTCCAAACAAACTCTTGTGTCCTGCACCAGTTGTGGGAAAAAGCCGTTATAACGACACAGATCACTCCGCCTATTCATGCCAGAGACCCGCGGAAAAAAAAGTGATTGACAGGTGGTAATTTGTGTGTAATTTTATTTATTTACGGTTTGGTTATGGGTAAAGGAAAGACCATGTGGCTCAGGTAGTGAAAACGGTAGGCTACAATTAATCATTTGTTATGAATTAATTGCTATTTAACAACAACTACCCCCACCCTGCCCACGACAACGATCCCATCGCGATGTTTCACATTAGACATCATACCCAACTCTATTGCACTCGGTTATATTTGAAGGGTGTCTTCTGTAAATCATCTTTTAGGTATTAAAATAATTATTTTTGAATCAGAAAAAAAAAAAAAACAGAACACATTATAATACTTGAATGCTTATGAAAAATGTATTAAATTTATAAAATAATACCATAAAATTAATAATAGGTATATACATGTAAATACAATCACAATAAACGCAGAGATTTGTGGGTTAATTTTTAAACAAACAATAATGTAAACCTAGTAACATTTAAATGACACATTAAACATAAATGATACATAAAAGTTTGATCGTTTTAATTCTCATTTAAGGTTAAATAGAGTAAGGATCGATGAAACTACGAAACTAGCAAAAAAAATATTAAAAAAAAAAAAAAAAAAAATGTCATAATAATATCCAACTAATACTGTATACTATGTTTTATAATTACCATGTATTCATATTTTAACACCAGCCTGTGGTGCAAAAGGTATTTAATAAGAAATATGTATATACTGTATATTTGGGCTGCACAACATTGGAAGAATCTAACATCGTGATATTTAGTTTTTCTGTAATATATATTGCGTATATATGAATGCAGTTTCACCAGATGACTTAAATAGCTCTATTTGGTAATAATTCAGGTACATAAATTGAATGATCAAATAAAAAAGAGCACTACATGGCATCTATATTGTATATTAAAAAATTAAATAAAATATTTTTTAAAGGTTTGAAAAAAAAAAGCTAGCACAGACCATCTTTTCAAATTAATTTATCATTGATATTTCGCAACTATGCAAAAAGTTGTAGTTAGCTATTTTTTCCCCAACTGCTGTTTAAATTTATACTTTAATTGTGTTATAATACAACAGTTATGCAAGTATCTGTGTATCTCTCTCTCTCTCTCTCTCTGTGTGTGTGTGTGTGTGTGTGTGTGTGTGTGTGTGTGTGTGTGTGTGTGTGACCCTTCACCTAGTTCTGTCAGTAGTCTGGACAAGGACAAGTACAAAGGCATCTAAGCATCTAAACAGCTTATTACGATCATATCGTCATTATAAAATAACATTAATCATTTCACAATCAAACATGACATTAAAATGACCGTTACGAGACGTGCAAATAGCACTTTAACATACAAACAAGTAAACGGATTCATTCTTTCGCCTGTATAACAACAACGTTTAAGATATTCATCAGGATTTAGCACATACGCAAAATGTTGGTCGCGAAGTGAGTTTAAAAATCATATTTTACCTGTTATTGTTGTGAATGCGGAGAGAGAATAATGTTTGATGTGTCGCCGCGTCGGTCTAATGACTACAGCAGTGCACGAGCTGTAAGACCCAAGTGCGACCCAAGTTGGTGCCTGAGCGGAAAAAAAGGACGCTGTTACATCCGTCATTTCTCTTTTAATAAAAGTGACATTGTACTTATATTAAATATACAAATATAAAATATTATAAAATGTCATTATAAGCGTTAAAAGTACCGCAAAACTGTACATTTTTATTGAAAGGCGATACATTGGCAGCCTTTATGGCGGCTGGACGGGATTGCGCTTGTCATTGCGTACGTGCGCGCTCACGCTGACGTCGCTTTGAGAAGGATGGCGAGCGCAAGACTCTTGTTGGCTCGAGGCTGCAGAGGCGTGAAATCTAGTTTCACAGGTTAGAATGTTATATATAAACTTTATAACCTGTAATATACATTCATATATATTGTTTGTTTATTATTATAATTGACAATACGTCATTAGCGCTTTTAAGTGAGGTTGTATGAGGTGACCTGCGCGAATGAACTTTCACCTAGTTTTACAGTTCAGGTCAGTACGCTGCTGTTCATTGACAGGCTAATCAGTGTAGGTAGAGTAATATTAGTGTAAATTATAGCATGTTTAATTGTAAATATATACACATTATTATTTTATTTATACATTTTAGATTAATAACTCAATACTTGTGCAAATTACCAGGTAATATTGTTCAAATATTACTAATTATATCATTTAAGTCTAATAGGCTACTGTGGTTACAGTTGTTGTAGCTTGTAAAGTAATAAAATATAGAAAGCTTATTAGAGTTTTGTTATATACTGTATGTAATGTTGGTTGCATTAATTTCTGATGCAGCATTTTACACTGATTATTAATTTCTAGGGCAAAACAAGCTCTAAAAATAAACTGTTATGCATCAGCATATTATTATAGTGCACATGCTGATTACCGTTTACAGTGTATTAACAATAACAAATAAAAAAAAATTGTAAGATGGTTAAAGTCAAGACACCAATTTGGTTGTCTGCATTGAAATATCACTATAAAATTTATTGTATACACTCACTGGCCACTTAATTAGGTACACCTTAATGGTACAAGGTTGGACCCCCTTTTGCCTTCAGACCTGCCATAATCTTTCGTGCTATAGATTCAACAAGGTACTGGAAATATTCCTCAGAGATTTTGGTCCATATTGACATGATAGCATCACGCAGTTGCTGCAGATTTGTTGGCTGCACATCCATGAGGCGAATCTCCTGTTCCACCACATCTCAAAGGTGCTCTATTGTATTGAGATCTGGTGACTGTGGAGGCCATTTGAGTACAGTGAACTCATTGTCATGTTCAAGAAACCAGTCTGAGATGATTCACGTTTTATGACATAAAGCGCTATCCTGCTGGAAGTAGCCATCAGAAGATGGGAACACTGTGGTCATAATGGGATGGACATGGTCAGCAACAATACTCATGTAGGCTGTGGCGCTGACATGATGCTCAATTGGTACTAATGGGCCCAAAGTGTGCCAAGAAAATATCCCCCACACCATTAGACCACCACCAGCAGCCTGAACCATTGATGCAATGCAGAATAAATCCATGCTTTCATCATGTTGACACTAAATTCTGACCCTACCATCCGAATGTTGCAGCAGAAATCGAGACTCATCAGAACAGGCAACGTTTTTCCAATCTTCTATTGTCTAGTTTTGGTGAGCCTGTGTGAATTGTAGCCTCAGTTTCCTGTTCTTAGCTGACAGGAGTGGCACCCGGTGTGGTCTTCTGCTGCTGAAGCCCATTCGCCTCAAGGTTGGACGTGTTGTGCGTTCAGAGATGCTCTTCTGCATACCTCGGTTGTAACGAGTGGTTATTTGAGTTACTGTTGCCTTTCTATCAGCTGGAACCAGTCTGGCCATTCTCCTCTGACCTCTGGCATCAACAAGGCATTTGCGCCCACAGAACTGCCGCTCACTGGATATTTTCTCTTTTTCAGACCATTCTCTGTAAACACTAGAGATTGTTTTGTGCGTGAAAATCCCAGTAGATCAGCAGGTTCTGAAATACTCAGACCAGCCTGTCTGGCACCAATAACCATGCTAAGTTCAAAGTCACTTAAATCACCTTCCTTTACTATTCTGATGCTCGGTTTGAACTTCAGCAGATCGTCTTGACCAGGGCTATTTCTCAATATGCGTTGTTCAGTGGTCTTGTATCCTCGTGTTCTCGTGTAACGTCATCATCAACTGCCAAAGTTCAATTCCAATACTGAAGACTGCAAGAACTGAGGACGCGTGAATCTTCCCGGTGTCATGAGAAATCGAGTCCCCCCTGACAATTGGGTCCGCCTAGGATCCTA
>CAIGQZ010034990.1:7747048-7760684 GCA_903798205.1 Danio tinwini | reverse complement strand
AATACAACTATTTTGAAAATTAAATGGTGTTTTCCATCATATTTTATTTGAGCCTCAGTGATGAAGGAAGTAGAGTGTGACAGAATATTCCCTTTAACATCTTATGCATTAAAGGTGCGGTATGTAAGTTTGACAACCAGTGGTTGAACTAGGTATTGCACTCCTGGATAAAAAAAAACGCAAGTGCGGGTTGCCAGATTGAGTACAGGAGCGAGTGATTAAAACTGTGTTCTAAATAAAAGCAACGACACGTGATAGAGGGAATATTTTCCATAAGGAGTTTTGGTTCTAACCAACACCTAGAATTTATATATTAGAAAACGCTTCTGTTTCTCACAGCTGAACATGTGAAACCTATGACAGATCACCTCAGGTAAACCTTGTGTGCTTTATTCAGTGCTAAATGCTAACAATGTGAGTTTGAATGCTATTTTACATGACATTTATTGCCATAAACTGAAAGCAGCAGCAGATAGTTCACCTCAGATCTGGAAAATATCACTGCGTATCTCGTCATGTAGCATGTTGTTAGGACACGCGGTTAAAATGTAACCTGCTCACCTTAATGTTTACGTTCCTAATATTTATATCATTACAGTTTATTACAGTTTTTTACAGACGCTAGGACACATTTCTCAATACTTTGGTCACTTTTGCAAAACTCTTCACACAATTCTCCAAACCAACTTTCAGCTTGGCAAAGCAGTTGATTTCACATTTAAAATGCACTACAACTACCAAAGCACTTTATTCAGGTCTCAAATAAACTCATTCTTCCAGAACATTAGCAAAGGTTAACAGCCGACAAACACACTTTGTCACCCACAAAACAATGAGCTAAAAAACACTAACAACATGTAGCATCACACACTGTTTTCTTGTGTAAAACAAGGACACATCTCTATTTATAATTGCACTATATGTTACTGGAATGAATGAGACATGATGCAGAATTCCTCAATATTTTATGTTGTTTATTTACTTTTAATTTTTTTGCACTAAGTAATTCCAAAATACAAGAATTTGTACACACACCATCCACTGATACATAGACAATTGTAATGCTAATCTGGCTGGTTAAACTGCATTTTTAGATTTGAAATATGTGTCAATCAAATATTGCTGTTGAATTTGCTGTCTTCAGTTTTGCATTATGTTATTGTTTTAAACATAAGTTGAACAGTTTTGAAAACAGCATGTAAGCACGTGCTAAATGTCCTGTACGTACAAAGAGTTTTAGCAGTTGTGTCTGAGCGAGAAAAGAATTTATGAAATTTGAGAGATGTAGTCAGTCATACCTGTCAACATTGGGATGTGAAAATAAGGGATATGCCCACCATAATAAGGGATTCACCGGATGCCCCCCCCCCCCCCCCCAAATAATAAATTACTAAATATGTTGATTTAGAGCTGTTTCATTGTAAATAAACAGTTAAATTGTCAGTAATGTTTTATTATTATTATTTACAAAAGAAAAAATAAATAGTATACATCAGCAGCAAATACATTTGCAAACGGTTCAGCTTATTAAAATGAATAGCTACTATAATTATTTTAATCAAGCTATCAAATCTCATTAGCCGTTTCTTCACTGTATAACTGACACATTCTGATTAAAGAGCAACGAATGAGTCTCTTATTTATTTAGATTTTTTTTCGTTTGATGACATTAAATAACAGGTGTCACTTTAAAAATGCACACATCTAACGTTATAAACACCGCATTTGATTGCTTTCCTAACTTTTTATGCTCATTTAGGATGAAATTGGTTGTGTTTGAAAAAAAACTTCACCAAGAACGACATCTTTAGATATTATTATTATTATTATTATTATTAATTATGCGTATATGTCTGTTTAAACACGTACCCAAAACCCAGACTTTCGATCCGTTTACAATCGCGTGTACAGAATCTGTTTGGGAAACAGCCTCTGTTTATCACTATGGAGCGCGTCAGCTGACAGTCACGCACCGCTATTTGACTGTTTTGAGGATTGCATATGAAGGGGAGACGGCACCTGTAATAAAAGGAAAGGGAATCCCGCCGTTTTTATATTTATTTCAAAGTGTTTTCATGCCTAAACAAAGCGAAAGCACAGAACAGACTCACATTTAAGAGCAAAGGGCGGCCCCTGGTGGTTTGGTGGTATGGGTTGCGTATAGGGAGGCTCTGCTCTTTAATGTTTATTGCCACCCTTCAGAGAATGACTGAAAATACAGGAGAAATACAGGAAAATACCTTTACAGGATGATAGTGGGATAGAACTGTAAAATACGGGAGAACCCTGCTGAAAAATCCAGCTTAAACCAGCCTAAGCTGGTTGACTGTTTTTAGCTGGTCGACCAGCCTGGTTTTAGAGGGGTTTTGGCCATTTCCAGGCTGGTTTCCAGCCATTTCCAGCCTGGTCTTAGCTGGTCAGGCTGGGAGTTGACCAGCTTAAACCAGCTTGACCAGCCAAAACCAGCTATGTCCAGCGTAAACCAGGCTGGTCAAGCTGGTTTTAGCTGGTTTAAGCTGGTCATTTTAAATCCTGACCAGCTAAGACCAGGCTGAAAATGACTGGAAACCAGCCTGCAAATGGCCAAAACCCCTCTAAAACCAGGATGACCGACCAGCTAAAACCAGCCAACCAGCTTAGAGTGGTTTAAACTTTTTTTTTTCAGCAGGGAATCCCAGGAAAAACGGAAAGGTTGACAGGTATAAGTCATTGAATGCATTTTGTGCCAAAACAATAATAATTGATCCTCAGTTTAGCCCACATAGACTTCTGTTGTGCTCACTGCGTGAAGAGTTTTGCAAAAGTGAACTGAGTATTGAGAAATGTGTCCTAGCATCTGTAAAAAACTGTAATAACCTCATGTGGAACTGATTCTGCTTCTCATTTTGGAGGCTGCTACTGTCCACCAGAGGTTGCATTTCGGTCACGGATGCATTCTTTAAAAGCCTTTGTGAATGAATGACATACTTTGTTTTCCATCAAGGCAACCCGGGATGCTGAAATATAATTAAAATGACTAAAACAAAGACAGCGTTCCGGCACGGAAAACACATTTTCAAAGCAGAATATCTGATTTAAGCATTGTTTTTAGATGAACAAGAATGTTCATTTAGCATGTTTCTTAAATATCAGCAAACATATTATGGTATTTTTATGCTTTAGAAGAGTCAAAAACTTACATACAGCACCTTTATTGTTGCTCAAAAACACTCAAGTTATTGTCTGTTTATCATCATCATGGAAAATAAAAATATATATTTGCCCCCCAACAAAACAAAAAAAAACAAGCATCTTCTTTAAAAAAAACTATTTTCCAAATTTCTTGCTTATTATTTAGTAGTAGTTATAGTTATTAATATTAATGTAATTGCGGGCAAACTAGGTTTCAAAATTCGCCCTACACTACAGGATATTTTCTCTGATCCGGCCCTCAAATGAATTTTTCTTCGCCGATGTAGGTGATCGGGATGCATTATTTCTCTCCGGTGGATAAAATGCAGCTGCTGGAAATCATCACCACAGACAAAACCTCCAAAGACACCACAGCGTCTGCCGTGGCCATCGGACTCAAACAGGGGAAGCTCATCGTAGTTGTGAGGGTACGAACACATTCTGTTTCTCGACCCTTTTTTGTATTATCGGTTCATTATAGTTACTGATCAAGTGTGTTTCAACAGGATGGTCCAGGGTTTTACACCACTCGCTGTTTGGCGCCCATGTTAGCTGAAGCGGTTCGAATTCTTCAGGTAAATTCATGTTTTGGGCTTTAACGCTTTACATGAAGGGATTTTTATTTTTCAGTCTAATCTAAAGAAAACATCCACAGTACACTTTAAAGGGTATATTTGTTATCAATATGCAAATGTAGATTTTAATTACGATACATATTTTAAAAGGTTATTTCTCAAAATTATTTTTTTTCTCCTGCACTGAGCCCTGCAGTAAATCTTCACTTCAGCAGTTCTTACACCAAACTTTACTGTTTTATTAATGTCTAAGTTATGATATTTAGTGTTTATACTCTACTTGACAGAAGACTTGTCACCTATCCATGTTTTAGGGACAAAAAATTATCTAGTTGATCATTTGGTATCAGAAGTGGCTTATATGAAAAGGCAAAGGCCTCTAGATTACGCTTATTTTACCAAAATAAAATATGATCATGCCTTGATTTTTTTTATGATTTAATTAGGACAGTAAGGTCTGACTTTGCTTAGACAAAAGTCTTGTCATTTAACAGAAATAATGTACAGTATAGAATATAAAGTCATGGTGTAGTGGAGAAAGAATGAATGTTGTGTCTGACTCCCATGAGCTTGGAGGACTGCATCCATACATCTTTGCAATGACTCAAATCACTTATTAATCAAGTCATCTGGAATGGTGAAGAAAGCGTTCTTGCAGGACTCTCAGAGTTCATCAAGATCTTTTGGATTCATCTTCAACGCCTCCTTCTTCATCTTACCCCAGACATGCTCAATAATGTTCATGTCTGGCGACTGGGCTGGCCAATCCTGAAGCAACTTGACCTTCTCTGCTTTCAGGAACTTAGATGTGGAGGCTGAAATATGAGGAGCACTATCCTGCTGAAGAATTTACCCTCTCCTGTGGTTTGTAATGTAATGGGCAGCACAAATGTCTTGATACCTCAGGCTGTTGATGTTGCCATCCACTCTGCAGATCTCTCGCACGCCCCCCATACTGAATGTAACCCCAAACCATGATTTTTCTTTCATCAAACTTGACTAATTTCTATGAGAATCGTGGGTCCATGCGGGTTCCAATAGGTCTTCATAAGTATTTGTGATGATTGGGATGCAGTTCAACAGATGATTCATCACTCATGGAGTGTACATTTGTATTTTTTATATATAATAATTTTTTTCTCTGTTAATAGTATTTTTATATGAAATTATATTCAGGGATATCTAAAATAATGCCTGTAAAAAATATTTTTATTCTGTAAACAATAATCTAATTTTAATGTGTTAATTTTAAACAGAAGTGAGGTTAAAGGAAATGTTAATTGTGTATTTTCAATAGTATTTTGCATTTGGTAGTCTTGTAACCAGGGCTTGACATTAACCTTTTTGAGCACCAGCCACAGTGGCTAGTAGTTTTCCAACGTTACTAGCCACTGCATTTTCACTAGCCACAATTTTGTTGTTGGGAAAATATTTTTTATGTGCATAAATATGACTTTGACATGCTAAAATTACTTGATTTAGATTTTGTGTTTTGTCCACATGCCTCCTCATTCATTTCACGTTTTGTGTGTTGTGTATGAGCAAATGGGTCATGGTTTCATAGTGTTATACTGCAAACACTTTTTTATTTTACATGACTTTTCAGAACTCAAAATTAAGGACTTACCAAATTTATCTCTGACCACACCAAACAATAATATTTTTAGCCACAAAATTTAAATGTCAAAACAAGCTGAATATAGGCTGTATACTATACTTTTTATTTAACAAAACATTTCTTTAAAAAAATAAACAAAAATTGACTTTTGAAAAAAATAATCATCAAAAATATGCACAGTAATCTGTCCTCTCTAAAGGTCTCTCAGATCACCAGTTAACTACACATACATGGAGAGTTAATCTCATATTAAACCAATGTTGTTGTAAAAATATGATAATCAAACCATATTAACAAAAATAACCGTCAGCAAAAGAAAGCAGGTGAGAAACATACTGTGTGTGATAATGAAAGGATGATCACACGGTTAAGGCCAATTAATAATCTGTTTCAAGTGAAAGCAACCAGTGCTTCTTGCAAAAAAAAAAACATATTTGGAGCTTATGAAAGCAGCAAGACTGTGGGTGCATTAGCATAGCTTTTTGTCTGGACTATATGAAAGAGAACCGATCACAGTTGCGTTTCAGGCACGATTGCTTCAAGCAAGAAAACAGGAGCGCACACGCATTTTAGTCAGCGCATCACATCAGCTGTTAGCGCGACTGATCATGCTCTCAATCGTTATTCACCTGCTTTCTATTGCTTCCGCGAACGCTATTATTTTTGTAAGTCGTGCTGTGTCTCGATTCTAAGATCACATTTCCACGCATATTGGGTCATCCTTATAGTCAAACCCTGCGTTTAAGAAAACCACAATTTAAAATTATTTTCAACCAGCCAAAGTGGCTAAGAGGAGTGTCTGTCTTACCCGTCAAAGCTAAAATCTACCCGCATTTGGCGGGTGTTAATGTTAAGCCCTGCTTGTAACATTTTGTAATAGAAAGTATTCAATATATTTTATATAGAAAATATTTTGATTTAAAAACAATTGTTACAATGCAAAATATGATTTCCTTGTTTTGGTGCTCTTTTTCATAAAGCGTTTAGTCAGGAGTTGTTCTTCTGTGTCTCTTCAAAACGGTTTTAATCATATGAGGCAACTCTAATCTTCCTGTCTCATCACTTTGGCTGAAAGGAAGGAGTCGGGCCCAAGAAACTGGATTCCCTGACAACAGGATTCGGGTTTCCTGTGGGCTTAGCGACACTTGCTGACGAGGTCGGTATTGACGTGGCGGCTCATGTTGCAGAGGATCTTGGCAAGGCTTTTGGAGCGCGGTTCGGAGGAGGAAATGTTGACTTCTTGAAGACGATGGTCCAAAAAGGCTTTAAAGGTACATCTGTTAAACCACGTGCAGCTTTATCTCTATGAATTATCCGTTTGAGATTACAGAACATTGACTACTTTACATGGACGTGAGTAATCTAATGTTTAGCCTTAATCTAAATAAGACAATAATATGATTAAGGTGTTTACATGAGGACTGCAGCATGGTGCCTTATGGTTAGCTTTGTGGCCTCAAGAAGGCAAGAAGGCCGCTGGTTTGAGTCCCAGCTGGGCCAGTTGGCATTTCTGTGTGGAGTTTTTTATGTTCTCCCCATGTTGGCGTGGGTTTCCTCTGGGTGCTCCGGTTTCCCTCACGGTCCAAATTGGCCATGGCAGCAACCAGCATTCTTCAAAATATCTTCTTTTGTGTTCAACAGAATATAATATAATGTGTAGTTATATAGCGCATTTATTGTGTATGGCTATACACCCAAAGCGCATCACAAACATGGGGGGGGGGTCTCTCCACACCTTCACCAGTGAACCAAAATCTCTGAAGAATATTTCCAGTACCTTGTTGAATCTACACCACTAAGGATTCAGGCTTTTCTGAAGGCAAAAGGGGGTCCAACCCGATACTATTAAGGTCACAGTGTACCTAATTAAATAGCCAGTGAGTATATATTTGTTATATAATATATTATGTGCACGGTCCAAACACATGTGCTATAGGTAAATTGGAATTGAAATTGGAAAAATTAGCCGTGGCAGCAACCAGCATTCTTCAAAATATCTTCTTTTGTGTTCAACATATTGTAATGTGTATTTATATAGCGCATTTATTGTGTATAGCCATACACCCAAAGCGCTTCACAATCATTGGGGGCGGGGGGGCATCCAGAAGAAGGAAACTCTAATATTATATGTTTAAAACCACACATTAAAACCAGAGTAAAAATGACATTTAATTTGTGGGTGAACTATCCCTTTAACAACAATGAATGAATTTTCAATTTAAATTTCACAAAATACACAAAGAAAGTATAATATGCAATAAACAATCTGACTGCTGATTTTGAATGTGTGTGTGTGTGCACTTTAGGACGCAAGTCTGGAAAGGGTTGTTATGTGTACGGAGCCAAGTCAAAAGAAAAGAAAGTGAACTCAGAAGCTGAAGAAATTCTCAAGAGCTTCAAGCTAACAGCGCCCCCTACTGTGTAAGCCATTTTATATGATTAACTCCAAATATTATAGCAACTAGAAACCCTTCATATTTCTTTCTGTCCCTCTTTATTCCCTTTTAATCCCTTTCAAACCTGTTTCAACACATTTTAATGTGTTTTCAATTATTTGTATTCTTTGGTGTTTTTATTTCTCATACTTGTTTCTTTTATCCGTGTTTATGTAAAGCACTTTGAATTACCATTGTGTTTGAAATGTGCTATATACTGTAAATAAATTTGTTTTGCCTTGTTTTTAGCTCCAGCGATGAGGATATTCAGTACAGACTCGTGTCTCGATTTGTGAACGAGGCCATACTGTGCCTACAGGAAGGCATTCTGGCCGACCCCATTCAGGGAGATATCGGAGCCGTGTTTGGACTTGGCTTCCCGCCTTGCTTGGGAGGTAAAGCACATATCACACGCCTTGTAATTAAAGTGATTTATCGTAACTGATGCGGGCCTAGCACCGAGCCCTGAGGCATACCACATTGAGCTTGGGGATAATTGTGGAGGTACAAAGTAAACGTTAGCAACCTACTTCTTTTTCTCCTACATTTCAGGTCCGTTCCGTTTTGTGGATTCTTACGGCGCAGACAAACTTATCCAGAAAATGAAGCGATTTGAGGAGGTTTATGGGAGCCAGTTCAGTCCCTGCCAGCTTCTCCTCGATCATGCTAAAAACACCAGCAAGAGGTTCCACAAGTGAAAAGATTCACCAGTTATAATTTCCTCAATGACCTCAGTATCATTTCACATTAAAATGATGTCTCATTTGCTCACTTAGTGCATTATTTTTATAACTTTAATGTACTGTATATGTGCTGTATCATTTTTGGGTTAAAAAGCACTTTACTAATTTGGCCTGTACATAATTTTTCAGTTAATAATCAAACAAACAAATAACATCTCTGTAGAATTGAGACTTTTTCTCAACACCATGTTTTTTTAATGAATGATGGTAGTTTATTTATTCAGGTACACATCACATCACTTCTGTTAAAGCCTTTTTTTTAATGTTGCAGCTACATTGATTTTGTTTTAACCAGCGTGCCTCAGATTATCTCCAAGTCGAGCTGGACAAGGACTTTTGCACAGTTATTTGTTGTTTTTTTTATAGCATAGTTTGTATGTTTGCATATAATTCTGCTACAATAAACTAACATCCCCTAAATTTGGCTGAAAGTGTGTGTGATTTTTTATTTATTTATTTATTTTTTGTTTACATCCAGCACATAATTCACTATATGCAAAGGAAAAATCATTGTAAGAATGACAATTAGTTAATATGTAGTACTTACACAGATTTAAAAATATATACACTCACTGGCCACTTTATTAGGTACACCTGTCTAACTGCTCGTTAACGCAAATTTCTAATCAGCCAATCACATGGCAGCAACTCAATGCATTTAGGCATGTAGACATGGTCAAGACGATCTGCTGCAGTTCAAACTGAGCATCAGAATGGAGAAGAAAGATGATTTAAGTAATTTTTAATGTAGCATGGTTGTTGGTGCCAGACGGACTTGTCTGAGTATTTCAGAAATTGCTGGTCTGCTGGGATTTTCACGCACAACCATCTCTGGGGTTTACAGAGAATGGTCTGAAAAAGAGAAAATATCCAGTGAGCAGCAGTTCTGTGGGCGCAAATGCCTTGTTGAAGCCAGAGGTCAGAGAAAGGCCAGACTGGTTCCAGCAGATAGAAAGACAACAGTAGCTCAAATAATCACTCGCTACAGCTGAGGTATGCAGAAGAGCATCTCTGAACGCACAACACGTCCAACATTGAGGCAGATGGGCTACAGCAGCTGAAGACCACACCGGGTGCCACTCCTGTCAGCTAAGAACAGGAAACTGAGGCTACAATTCACACAGGCTCACCAAAATTATACAATGGAAGATTGGAAAAGCGTTGCCTGGTCTGATGAGTCTCGATTTCTGCTGCAACATTTAGATGGTAGGGTCAGAATTTGGCGTCAACAACATGAAAGCATGGATCCATCCTGCCTTGGTGTGAGGGATATTTTCTTAGCACACTTTGGGCCCATTAGTACCAGTTGGACATTGTGTCAATGCCACAGCCTACCTGAGTATTGTTGCGGACCATGTCCATCCCTTTATGACCACAGTGTACACATCTTGTGATGGCTGCTTCCAGCAGGATAATGCGCCATGTTATAAAGCGTGAATCATCTCAGACTTGTTTCTTGAACATGGCAATGTGTTCACTGTAGTCAAATGGCCTCCACAGTCAACAGATCTCAATCCAATAGAGCACCTTTGGGATGTGGTGAAACAGGAGATTCGCATCATGGATGTCCAGCCAACAAATATGCAGCAACTGTGTGATGCTATAATGTCGATATGGACCAAAATCTCTGAAGAATATTTCCAGTACCTTGTTGAATCTATGCCACCAGGGATTCAGGCATTTTCTGAAGGCAAAAGGGGGTCCAACCCGATACTAGTAAGGTCACAGTGTACCTAATTAAGTAGCCAGTGAGTATACTTGTTATATAATATATTATTTGTTCTTTGTATTATTTTTGGAGATACTGCTATAGTTTTAATTAGTATTTTAATGTTTTATTGTCTATTTTCATCTTAACTTTAGTAAATTAGTTTTTTTGGCCAAATTTATTGATTTCTATTGTATTCTTAGTTATTACATCAATTGAAACTAGATTATAAGGAATGTTGCTTTTGTAACTAGAATAAATAATAGTTTTGTTTTAATTGTTTGGGGGCGCCAAAAGAGTGTTTGGGTAAAAAGTTATTTAACAAAAATATTTGTATATTTAAAACGTATTTTTGCTCTTATAAGAAATGTTAACATTGAAATTCATTTTTCATTTTCATTCTGTAAATTCGCGCCTATATAGGAAAGCCCGCCAATGCACGTTAGCAAAAACAAACATGGAGGATCTTGGTCTGATATTTTCAACCTCTGTCGTCTTTTCTGCGAGTAAGAAAACAACTGTACACCACTCACCAAGGTAAGGATGTAATTATTTGGGAATATGAATTACCATGTCGATATTGTATTTAAGCTTTTATTAGCATGTTTCTCTGACGCGTTTTGGAAAAACAGATATTGAAAAATGAAAAACAAGTCGTTTTTTGATTTTCGTTTTGAAAAAAATAATGAAAATTGAAATAATACAATGCGTTTTTAGATTTCCGTTTTTGAATTTTAAAACGAAAATAAAAAACGGCTTGTTTTTCTTTTTTTATGGTGAAAAACGGAAAAGCAAAAAAAAAAAAAATTCATTTTTTATTTTCAAATAACAAAAAATAAAATCACCAGAAAACCAAAACAAATAAAGACACACAGGCAATAAAATAGATTAAAACTATCATTTTAAAGCTGTACAAATGTGACTTTGTTTATATTCATCAGCTGCCGACCGGAAGTTCTTAGCATTTTTCTTGCGCGTACATGCAAAGCATAATGGGTAATTTTGCGTTCTAAGAAAAGAGTCCATAGGCTATTATTTTTTCCCACTTAATAAAGGTATAAAAGGTATTTTCTTGTGATAACAGGATTTTCCATATCTTCCTCATTAAAGCCGGTTATTTGGAACAACATAATTGATGATAAATGCATTATTTGCATTGCTGAACAGTTTTCTGAAAATAAAGTTTATTGTTTAAATCACTTCTACTTCAGGAGTGACAGTAACATTGGACATTCGTTTGGAATCATTGCTCATCTCTCTGTGTTATAGTTATATATAAGAGTAGTAGGTTCTTTTTTTAATCATTTCAATTGATGTATTAAAAATCTGCTGCTATATTTGCACATGGCTATATGAAATTATGGATAGACCCACTGTAGCAGGGTGATGACGCATGCACTCAGCTTGGTGATAGTCCGTTTTTAAAATATGCTTATCAGGGTGTTTGTGCAGCATGCCTCCTTTCAGATAAAATTCATTGTTAATTTTTATTTTAAAATACTATGACTTATTGAAATGTGCGTAACAAACAATTCTATTAATGCCTCCCTCGCTTGAAATGATTTGTGGTTAAACTTCAGGAAGTGGAAGTATTATGGTTTAACAATATTAAAACTTTATTTTCAGAAAAGTGTTCCGTGTCCCGTTATAACAAAAAAATACCTTTTATAACATTTTTAAGTGGGAAAAAATAATAGCCTTTAGCAGGTTAGCAGGTCAGCATTGCGTCACCATGAATGAGTCGGCCTATCTGATTTCGGAATATAAAAACAAGTCTTCATTCGTTTTTGTTTTCTGGTGATTTTATTTTTGTTATTTGAAATAAAAAAATTCAATCAAATCAAATTAGAATTTTGCTTTTCTGTTTTTCACCATGAAAATGAAAAACGAGCTGTTTTTATATTTTCATTTTAAAATTCAAAAACGAAAATCAAAAATGCTTTTTATTTCAATTTTCGTTTTTTAAATTTTAAAACAAAAATAAAAAACTGCTCGTTTTTCGTTCTTCAATATCTGTTTTTCAAATGAAAATCCATTGGCCAAAAGATACCCTGACCGGACAATAACATTAGCTAACAAAAAGATGACCAGACAGCGTTCAGATATTGAATCATCACGTTTTAGCCGATTACATTAAAACTAAATTGTGATTTTACAACATCATCCAATCATTTTATTTACATTTTTTTGTCACTTTTCAGTTGGACCTTTTGGAAATGGATCTTGATTTATCTAATTGGGTTAATAATTAAACGTATTTCATTTGAAGCTGACTGTAAGTGGTCTCGGTAAAGTAAGCTAATTGTTGCAAATGTACTGTCACTAATCTATTACTTAAGCCCACATGGTGTATTTAGGTTACGATTTTTGTGGGAATTAAGCATGATGATGGTGGTGGGGCGTTACGGTGGCGCAGTGGGTAGCACGAGTGCCTCACAGCAAGAAGGTCGCTGGTTCGAGCCTCAGCTGGATTTCTGTGTGGAGTTTGCATGTTCTCCCTGTGGGTTGGTTTTCTCATGGTGCTCCGGTTTCCCCTACAAGTCTAAAGACGTGCTATAGGTGAATTGGATAGGCTTAATTGTTCGTATAGTGTGTGAATGAGTGTATGGATGCGTAAAACTGATAAGTTGGTGGATCTTTTCGCTGTTGCAATCCCAGATTAATAAAGGGATTAAGCCTAAGTTGCAGTGTAGCTAAATAATTAAAATGACTTCTAAATTAAATGTAAACCATAATTACATTTTTTATAATTCTAATATATATTTAGCTTATATCACACTAGTATACGTGTTGTTTTCTGAAATAGTAAAACATTCAATTCATACTGACAATCAAGAGATCTGCAATAACTTTCTTATTAAGAAGATGTTAGAAAATAAAGATGTTTCAAGAAATGTTGAAAACCTGTAACCACTGACTTTCATAAGTCATAAGTTTTTACTTTGGAAGTCAATGGCTACAGGTGATCAACTTTCTTTATAATATCTTCTTTAGCGTTCAACAGAAGTAGAAAAAACTGAAACAGGTTTAGAACCACTTAAGGGTGAGTAAATAGTGAGTACAAAAGAAATCATAATTTATATACTCTTAACCACAATAAAAGCTTGTATCCCATAACGTTTGTGATTTTAAAAAGTATATCATTTGGGGAAAATGACTGATGGTTTTAATTTGTAAGACTCTTATTCCTCATCTCGGTTTATTTAGAGCAGGGGTTCTCAACCTTTTTCACTTCGGGGCCCACTTCTTTCTCCAATCAAGTTTTTGAGGGCCCACCTGTTCGACATTTTCTCTAAAATGTTTGTTAGAAATGCTCATATAAATCTATCTGTGTAGCATTCTATCTATCTATCTATCTATCTATCTATCTATCTATCTATCTATCT
>CAIGQZ010034990.1:7734254-7747038 GCA_903798205.1 Danio tinwini | reverse complement strand
TCTATCTATCTATCTATCTATCTATCTATCTATCTATCTATCTATCTATCATTTTTCAAACTGTTTTAATCTATCTATCTATCTATCTATCTATCTATCTATCTATCTATCTATCTATCTATCTATCTATCTATCTATCTATTTTGGGTGAACTATAACTTTAATAACTTCAGTAACAAAAAGTATCATCTTTTAATAGAATTATCTGTCAATACCATTAATTTTTTCCCTTTGGCTTAGACTCTATTTCAGAGGTTGTCACAGCGGAATGAACCGCCAACTATTCCAGCGTATGTTTTACGGAGCGGATGCCCTTCCAGTATTGGGAACCACACCGTTCAAGTGAGCACTATTGATTTATTTATTTTTTTTCTGTAGTTGATCCATCAGGATTAAATCATACAAGATGAAATTACAGTACAAATGAAACACACTACTGCTGTTACATATTATTAAAAGTACAAATGCATCTACATAGGGGGGACGCTGTTAAATAAACATTTTAGAAACCTTGCTGGAATGCTGATAAAACATAAGAATAAATCGTGAGGTAAAACATTCTCATTTTAGCAGCTCTGACTCACCTCACACACACCCTTCATCAGCGTGGGCTGTAGTTAGTAAACTCTTAATTACTGTCACCTAATTACAGCGTGTTCTTTAGACTGCAAAGTCTCACTGCTCTTATTAGCGTGTACATCACAAACTGAACTCTTTATTTTTAAATCTCGATAAAGTCTTCCTCCTGACATGAGCTCAGTATGCGCAGGAGAAATGAAGAAAAATTGTGCTTTATAAACAGTGCTCAGCATAAATGAGTGCACCCCATTTTGAAAATGAATGTTTTGATCCATTTCTCAGTGAATATTGGTCATATATTTGGTGCATTTGAACAAAACAAATTAATAAATATATATATTTATTAAAATAAAGTTTTAGTCACTGAACATCTTTAGAATTAGAAATATACATTTAAATTCAAGCTAAATATTGCAAAAAAATCCAACAAATTTGTATGTATTTTTTGTTTCTCTAAGATTTTTGCCCTTTTTAAAATTTTTATTAACTTTTACCGTAGCATATATAAACTTGTGAGGACAGTAGTAATTTTCGGACCATTATCATGAGTTATTTTGTAGTAGAATTATTATTATTTAAATTAATCCGAAATATTATTTAAAAAATTACAAACTACAAAATTTCATAAATTTTTGCTTCACTTTAAATTTTTATCGCTCTCAGTGCTTCCCACAGGTTTGAAATATACTTGCGGTGGTAGCTGGATTGAAACACCATTTGCCCACATCATGTAAATAGTTAACTATATGCCACAAACAAAACATAATTAAATTTTTAACAATAATTGTATTTATTATGACACTGTTATACACTATTCCTTTTCAATGGGTTAAAGTAAAAAAAAAAACACTGTTGAAGTTAAAAGAAATCCACTATTTCTCTTACATTTATGCTATTCAGGAGCCATGTGCACCCACTGACAAGTAAAATCTGTTTCTCTCCCTCTTTCAAGTTTAAAGCAAACTTAAATGCCAAAGCATTTTAGATATGTATATAAAATAGCCTATGTAATATATCAACATCATCAAATTAATAAAATAATCAGCAAATGAGAAATAAATGACAAAAAAAGGAATAAAAACAGACAATATCTTTAAAAATAGATTATTACGGCAAACACTTTGATTAACTATTACTAGTGGAGTACATATATTTTGCAGCTAGTTTAGACCAGTCATTTTGTCTTCTCCGAGTATATATTAAAGTTATTCTGAGTTGTTTAGATAACAAAAAAAGAGTTATTGAATGTTTCTCTCGCTCAGCTGCAAAGCCAATCGAAAGTAGGCTTAAGTAAAAAGGTAATGCAAAAACGCATACAAGCTTTAGAAAGTGAAAGCAAAAGCTGAATCCTGGACATTTTAAGAGATTTAGAAATCTTGGCCAGACAAATTTTTTATATCCCAAAAAGGCATGAAAGAGCATGTGAGACTGTCTGTGGCAGTGTTGACAGATCTCATGCACACAGAACGAAATAGGTAAAAAAAGAGAGAAGACTTTACACTACTTAATCAATCGCGGATGTGTTAAAGTATTTAATAATAGTAAAAACAATGTGTCTCTAAATATACTCGGGCAGCTGTTAATATACCTGAGCGGCCCACCCAAGAAAAGTCTGTGTGGGAAGCTCTGGCTCTTATTTCGTTAGCTCCAGATATGCACAAATATAATATTGTAAAGCTTTCTATGGAAATATTATTAATTTACAAAATACATTTGTGATTGGTGTACTCATATATGCTGAGCACTATATGTAAATCTCATCAAACATGTCAAGAACCTTTGAAAAAATCAAATATATTGTGCAAAAATTATGTTTATGTGCATTTTCATGACAATTACAAGTATTTTCCCTCCTGAATTATATACTAGTAACAAAAAAATGTGTTCAGAAATATTACTTTTGAGGTTTGTATCATTTAAAATATAAAAATGAGGTTATTTATTTGAAATAATATTGTAATACAGTAGAACAATAAGTATTGTATTACTTTACACACACATTGTGTTTTCTTTTACTCTAGTAATGACAATAATAATAATAAATAATAATAATAATAATAATGGCAATAATAATAACAAAAATCTAAAAAATAAATATCTTTTTAAGTGCAATTTAGCATTATATCACATTAAACCATTTAATATATTATGTGTTTTAGATTTTGTGAAATTAACCAGAAGTTCCTGACAGGTTTCATGAGATCCACTGAAGTACCAGTTTGACAAGTGAGCAAATCCCATCAGATTACTAGAAAACAGACCAAAATAAAGGCCAATACACAGTGAGCAAACCCTTAAAAGGCAGCAGAATGACCACACAATGAGCTCTGACTGTCCATTAAAAGCACACACACACCATCATCTCACCCCAACAAACAAAAAAAAATCATCAAATAGTGCTCCAGAATATATTAGCCACAATCTGTCAGTCCTTTAATTAGAGAGGTGTGTTTTAGAGACACATCAGCAGTGGTCTGAGTAGAAGCACTCATTCTTACGGATGTCCATAGGCTATGCATACAAAGATTCTTTTCTGTCTTGTTTTCTTGAGATCACGAGATTCCCGACTTAATTTTCTAGTGATTTTGACATAACAAAGTTGTTTTCTCATGATCACGACTTCATTTTCTACTGATTTTCCATTATTACTTCATTTTTTTTGCTTTTATTTATTATTATTATTATTATTTATGCCTGGCCAATGTATGCCTAGAGCAGCAGTTTAGACTGCACCAACGGAGTTTACATTTGTACAAAACACATTAACATTTGGGGGCAGTTGTGGCCTAATGGTTTGGCAGTTGAACTTGTAATTGAAAGGTTGTAGGTTCAATTCCCAATCCAGGCATGAATTGAAAATGGGGAGATTGAATGAACTGCACTCTCTCCACTTTCGATATACAGCTGAGATTCCTCTTTGTGTACTGGAATCAATAGCTGCCCACTGCTCCAGGTATATGCTCAGTCTGTGTGTATGTGTGTCTGTTTGCTCTCACTTCTCACTCGTGTGTGTGTGTGTGCACTTATATGGGTAAAAAGCAGAGGACTAATTTCAAGTATGGGTACAACCATAGTTGACAATGCTCAGTATATATCACTTAAGGGCTTTAATGAGAACAGCCATTAATTAATAGAATTCATTTTCTTTTCGGCTTAGTCCCTTTATTAATCAGGGGTCGCCACAGTGGAATGAACCACCAACTTATCCAACATATGTTTTACACAGCGGATGCCCTTCCAGCTGCAACCCATCACTGGGAAACTTCCATACACTTTCATTCACACTCATACACTACAGACAATTTAGCTTACCCAATTCACCTATAGCTCATGTGTTTGGACTGTGGGGGAAACCGGGAGCTTTTTAATGCGCTCACCTAACCCTACCCATCACAGTGACGTCACTCACTCCATTGAGTGCATTTTGTCTGACATTGCATCGCTGAGTGATGCAATCTCAGCTTGCATCATAAAGGCTGCATCCAGATGCTATTGGAAACCAGAGCACCCACGTCAACACAGGGAGAACATGCAAACTCCGCACAGAAATGGCAACTGGCCCAGCCGGGGTTTGAACCAGCGACCTTCTTGCTGTAAAGCAATTGTGCTACCCACTGAGCCACCATGTTGCATCTTAATTAATATAATATATTATTATTATTAAATGCATTCGTGATTGGGTTCATGTATATTCATAATCATTCATTAATTTTCTCTTCGGCTTAGTCCCTTTTTTTAATCAGGGGTCGCCACAGTGGAATGAACTGCTGTGAAGCAATCATGCTACCCACTGCGCCACTGTGATGCCCCATTCATGATTAGTTCCATGTATATAATTATTTGCATTAATAATCCCTCACTGTTCATATTTACAGTGTACAGTTGCAATCAGAATTATTGAACCCCATTTGATTTTTTTTTCTTTTTTAAATATTTCCCAAATGATGTTTAACAGAACAAGGAAATTCTCACAGTATGTCTGATAATATTTTTTTCTTCTGGAGAAAGTCTCATTTGTTTTATTTTGGCTAGAATAAAAGCAGTTTTTAATTTTTCAAACACCATTTTAAGGTCAAAATTATTAACCCCTTTAAGCTACTTATTTTTCCATAGTCTACAGAACAAACCATCATTATACAATAACTTGCCTAATTACCCTAACCTGCCTAGTTAACCTAATTAACCTAGTTAACCCTTTAAATGTCTCTTTAAGCTGTATAGAAGTGTCTTGAAAAATATCTAGTCAAATATTATTTACTGTCATCATGTCAAAGATAAACTAAATCAGTTATTAGAGATGAGTTATTAAAACTATTATGTTTAGAAATGTGTTGAAAAAAATCTTCTCTCCGTTAAACTGAAATTGGGGAAAAAATAAACAGGGGGGCTAATAAATCAGGGGGTTGAATAATTCTGATTGCAACTTTAAATTCTGGCTGACATAATAATTTTGTTGCATGTATGAATTAGATTGTAAAGAATGAAGATACTGCCTCCTTTTTTAACTTTAATATCAATTACGTTTAAAAAGTGATCTAAAATACTGCATGCTTACTGCTTCTAATATATGACATCCTCTTACGCTGAATAAGCAGAAAAATAATAAGTTGTTAACTCAAGAAAACAGCTTTCGTTGTGTCTAGATAACGAGAAAGTCATGATCGTGAGAAAATAACTTGATATTTTGAGATCATGAGAAAATAAGAGAAAACAAGAAAGAAAATTATAAAAACACATTGCCTTTAAGGACTTCCGAACATTGCAAGTCGATCGCAAATAAAAATCACAAAGACGCTGCTCTCAAATCTTGGGCCTCCATCCCTTAATGAACTGCATGATTTTTTTGACCTGTAGTTTAGTGAGTTTGAAGTCCTCCGACAGGATTTCCTCTGTCAGCTGAGTAAATATAGAGCCATCAATCCTCTCTCGGCTGAACAAACCAATCACGTCATCCGAAAGGCCGATGAACCGCAGACTGGACGAAACCTCTTCCACCGAGAGCCAGCAGAGCTCTGCGGGAGGTCGCCATGGTGACCCGGCCCCGCCCTCAGCCCCTCTTTCCATGGCAACCGATCCTATAGTGACCAAGTCTTCTTCTGAACTTTTGACCAGTTTTGATAGAGGCTCAGGACTGCTTTCTAAAGCTCCCTGATTGGCTTGAGTCTCCTTGGGGGTGGAGCTTATGAGGTCAGGTATTAGAGTGGGAGAGTCCCTACCGGTGGTGAGCCAATCAGAGGAGGCGTGGGTGTGTCCTGGATTGGCGAAGGGGTTTAGGGCGCCGAAAGGAGCAAAGCGGTTTTGTGCCACTGGTCGTGGTCTGGGGCAGGTGGAGTAGTTTTTTTGGGCGGAGTCAGTGCTGAGGAGAGGTGTGTTGAGGATGTTGGCGGTGTAGGCTCCCCCTCCTCGTGGGTGGGACCAACAAGCTTGTGCGGGCTGGGTCGGGTCAGGGGTCACGCAGGTGTCAGAGGTCACGCAGTCGGCCCAGGTGCATGGGTAACAGTACAGAGAGTAAGAATCTGGCGATGGAGAGCTGTTGCCGCTACGAGGAGCAGAGCTGAAAGAGAGAGAAAAAGAGTCACCAAAAACTCAATATGTGCCCATAAAAATTGAGAGCCTACACCAATAAAATTGATTTTTATAGAACTTTTTTTAAGGTTTGTGGTTGTAAACAATTTATATGGACTGAATTTAAACAAATAAATTAAGTTGAACATCACTCAATACATTCTTTCAGTGTACTCATGTTTTCGCTGTACTATTGACCGTATTCTTTAACGTATTCTTTAAGAGCAGACGCAGCCATTGGAATGTTATTGTTTGGTTTGAGGCTTCTGCTCTCATTCACTTGCGCTGATTTTTAGCCATAAAAAACAGCTTGTTATAGGGCTAAACGATTAATTGCAATAAAATCACAATTTAAAATGTTGCGATTAGCTTATCGCAAAGGCTGTGATAATGCAATATAAGAATGCAATATAAATATATAAACATTTATTCTCCATCTGACTTTGAGAGCAAATGAATGGCTTTGCCAACAGCCTGAGTGTCAATCTTTTGATAAGAAATGTAAATGTAGACAGAGGAGTTGATTGGTGGATATTAAAGTAATAGTCCATCAAAGAGGAATGAAAAGTCTTCTTATGGAAAGAAACACACATACAGTACTGCATTTAAAATACTGTAATTACAGTAGTAGTAGCCTAAATATATATATATTAAGGGTGTAATGACACGTGTATTCGTATTGAACCGTTCGGTACAAGACTTTCGGTACGGTACACATTACAAACCGAATGATTAAGACAAATATCTAAAAAGATAAAAGAGAATAAGTGTACAGAACATAATGTTTTCAGTGCAACAACGCTTAACAAGGCATCCGAAATGACGTGACCCTGGATGTGACAGGCAACATGCTGCCTTCCCCGCCCACCTCCAAACACTATCCCAGTCAGGGACACGCTGCACTAGCTCGCAAAATGGCTAGTAACATTAATGTAATCCTCTTATAACCAACAGCGGGTCTGGCGTTTGGAAGCACTTTGGTTTCCCTGTAGGTTATGAGGGTGATGGCAAGAGAGTGGTGGATAAAAAAAAACAATGACATCTGCTATGACAGTAAGCTATTTTAGCGGTAATTTTTGAACATGTCAACTCATTTACACTGACGTCACAGAATCACTAACTGGACGAAAACTAGAAACATGCGCACTACATGCAACGATCCCCGCAGCATTCAGACAGGCAATTTCTACAGATTCGAACAGGGCAAAACATCACCGAGGCGATCGGTACATTTATAGCTGTGGATATAAGACCTTAATTGGCCTTAATAAGACCTTAATAAGCCCATTTCAGTCAGATAATAATTCCTGCTTTCAGATTTACTGAAATGGCAGGTGACAGTCAAATCAAGCAGATCTGTGCTGTCTGAAAAAAAGGTGGACACTTTTTGAAAATAAAAAATTACTTAAAAATTGATTGAAACTGAGTTCCATATAAAAACTAAATTGTTCTTTTCTTTTTATTTGTTTAACTACTAAAATATTACATTTATTTTTGTAAGCAGCTTTTTGGTTTTGAGTATCCACTTGTTAAGTGTGACGTCACGCGGAGGGGCTTCCGGGTCCAAGCGCTTTATGAAACTGAATGAGGAGACTCATCAAATGCTAATAATAATTGTTTTTAAAGCGATGTAATACTTTCGAAAATCATGATTGCAATATATATGTCAATGGCTAATATCTGATGGCCAGAAAGTGATACATTTTTTATAAATTGTTAACATTTTGGTGTTTGTGATGCAGCAAGCCCAGTGATTGTTGTGTACACTATGACTTTATATAAAATTCACTTTAATGTGTGATATGAATAAAAAGTGATCACAAACGAATATTTTGTAAATTCAAATGAGTGGCGGCTTGGACCCGGAAACAGTATTACATACGTCACCAACACGCCACCACTTAACAAGCAGATAAAGAAGGATTAGTTTTATTTGCTGCTAAGCAGAAACCCCAGAAGTATAGCTTTATATTAGTGTTCAAAGTAAAAAAAAAAAAAGAAAAGAAGAGAGATCATGCTTTTATAATGTTAGTTTTAATACATTAAAAAGATTTCAATCAGAGAAATCCTCTTGCTTTTTTCTTTTTTTGCTGTATCCAAAACATACCGAACCGTGACACCACTGAGTCGTATCGAACAGAATCGTGATTTTTGTGAACCGTTACACTCCTAATATATATATTTATATATAGAAAATGAATAAATATATTCATTTATTTCTTTTCGACTTAGTCCCTTTATTAATCTGGGGCCGCCACAGCGGAATGAACTGCCAACTTACCCAGAATATGTTTTAGGCAGCGAATGCCCTTTCAGCTGCAACCCATCACTGGGAAACACCCATGCACACTCATTCACACACATACACTACGGCAATTTAGCTTACCCAATTCACCTATATCACATGACTTTGGACTTGTGGGGGAATTTACAATTAATGAATATCTATCTATTCAATTAAAGAATGTTGTATTCTGTTTAGTGTGTAAAAAATATTGAGCCTAATCTTGACTACAAAAATAATCACAAAGTATATCACAATTTTAATATCTGTTAAGAAAATAGCAATTAAATATTTCCCTAAATACTTCAGCCCTAGCTTGTTATGCTCACTGATGTTTCAAAATTATTTCTTATTATTTTTTATTATTCTTATTATTATTATTTTTGTAATCAAAAACACTGACTGAAGTCCTAAAACAATGGCAGAAAAGAGCTTACTAATGCATTGCAGAATAAGGTGAATACTCACAGAAAAACCCTTTTTTATTGGGGTAATATAGACAATTACAGAAATTTTGACAAATATAGAAAGAAAAGTCCTATTTTGTTCTTTGTTTTGGGATTAACAGAAGTTCAAAAAACCTAAATTTTACTGTTATCAAACATCCATATGGCCACACTACTGAGTAGTATTGAAATATTGCAATATGCACATTTGCGAAACACATATCATGTGCAATAAATTAAGTGATTTAAAAGAAAAACAGGCGGCATGGTGGCTCAGTGGTTAGCACTGTCGCCTCACAGCAAGAAGGTCACTGATTCGAGTCCCTGGGTCAGTTGGCATTTCTGTGTCGAGTTTGCATGTTCTCCCTGTGTTGGCGTGGGTTTCCTCCGAGTGCTCCGGTTTTCCTCAGTCCATGACAAGACAGGTGGTGCAGGTGAATTGAATAAACTAAATTGGCCGTAGTGTATGTGTGTAAATATGAGAGTGTATGGGTGTTTCCCAGTACTGGGTTGCAGCTGGAAGGGAAGCGCTGTGTAAAACATATTTTGGATTAGTTGGCGGGTCATTCCGCTGTGGCGACCCCTGATAAATAAAGGGACTAAGCCAAAGGAAAATGAATGAATAGAAAAGTATTACTGTGTGCCTGCAATTAGCACACTCTCTAAAAGCACATCAGGCTGTTACATGGCAATGCGCATCTTTGAAAACAAATATCTTGATTTCAGTATGCATGCTGAAATATTAAGAAAGCAAGAAGACATCATTCAAGAGTTCACACTTAGCTGATGATTGATAATAAAGCTTGTTTGGCATGCTGTCCCGGGAAAGAGCCCTGAGCTTGTAAGATCCTCGAGCCCTGGGCTCCCTCCCATTTGCAGGGCGAGAGGGGAGTTTGAGCTCAGGTAGATCTCGATAAACTCCCCCGGCTTATTCTAGCTGAATGGTGGAAATGGATGACTGAGGAGAGGAGTGCTTGCTCAGAGCTTGGGGTTCTTCAAGACGAAGATATTGAGATAAGAAAACTCTGGTTATTTATAGTGAGTTAGGAGTTGTCTGATTGGATAATCGATCATAGGCTAATGCAGGAACAGCTGAGAACAATCATAAGCACGTGATCCTCTCGAAATTAGTTTATACATAAACTTCACGAAGTAACTCCAATCTGTCTCAAGTGTTTGTGTTTTTCTGATTGTTCTTGATAAAGTTTTTCCAGAGCAGAAAAGTGGTGGTGATGTTTCTGTTATTTATTTTTGTTTGTTTATATTGTTAAAATTAGATTTATGCAACAGTAAGTTGCAATGATTCTCTCTTAAATAACATGAAACATACAGTATGTTGGTTATATACATTTAAATATTCTATTGCATATCAAATATTGCATTATTTAGCACATTTTTCTTCAATATCGGACACAGCCATACTGCTGAGAGCCACATTTAGACAGTGTTGTGCAAGTTACTTCTAAACTGTAATACATTACAGATTACTTGTTACTGTTATTTAAAAGTAATCCCTTACATTACAATATTACTGTCTCAAAATTGTAATATGTTACATGACTCTTATATTACTTTTTAGTTACTTTCACCAAAAAAAATTACAGAATTAGAACTTAACACTCTAAAACGACCAAATGTACGGCAGAGCATGTTACATCCAGTAGAAAGAGATATGATGTAGCAGAATGACTGTGACCTATCCAGGCTACTAACAATAATAGAGGTAAAGTTAGTTTTATATTCGGATATTCAGACTTTCTCCTTATAATATAATTTCAGAAAAGTATTCTTTGCAAATACTAAATAGGGAAATCATATAAGCAGCCAGTGACTATCAAAGTAGAACATTGTTCACAGTCAATTAGATAGTGTTAAGGTTGTTTTGACGTCATACTTGCATGCTAATTCTGATCGAATATTCAAAGTAACATGGTAAACAATATAGAGACTTCTAAATGAATGAATGTGCAAATATAAAACCAACATTACAGCTATCTAACAATATAGTATATAATTGCCAACGTGAAGGCTCAAGACAATGCAAGAAAGGATGACAGTCAGATTCACAAATGATTTGGTTAAAGTATGGTAGAGGTAAAGTTGTTATCTGGCAATATCTGTGAATAGCTTGACTATATATTGTAAATGATACTAGCCTAAAACATAGGCAGTACACCTAACACTCAAAAACACTAGTATTTATTAAAGAATTTACCTTAACCTGTAGGTAAATAGTGTAGCAATATATAAACCATATCAACATTCTTGGGATAACAATGTAACAGGAGGATCTCTGGAGAGCAAATGCAGGAAAAGAGGAGGAAACACAGGGCACAAATTGTGAGTCTGCATCATCTGACGGAGCGAGAGCAGATCATTCGCACGTGAGCAGACCAGCCAGTGTTTTGAGTGCACGCGAGGAGTTTTGTCTATGAACAGAGGAAATGGACTTGTAATACTGCGCTTACGACATTTGTCAGTGAAATAACGCCATATGCGCGTACGTCCATCTCACGAATGTACTGTCATCTGCCATTTTCATCTATTTGCCGCTTTTTCGCTGTGCGTGGGCTTAAAGTTACTGCGAACTGGGCTGAGCCAAAATAGCCCCGGACCTCAAGCTCAGAGGATGAAATCATTCCGCGGTCAAAGTAAAAAGTTCCGATAGCCAGAGGGAGATTAATGACAACACACACGTATATTCACTCACCACCAACAGGAAATAGAACTGCAGTATTTTTATATTTGTTAATGTCTTGCGGGCGGAAAGTTTGTTGTAACGCACGCGTTACTGAACATGTACCGAGTAAAATATTACTGAAAATGTATTAGTAATGCCTTACACTACTGCGTTACAAGAAAATGTAATACGTTACTGTAATACATTACTTTTGTAACGCATTACTCCCAACACTGCATTTAGATAATATGTATATGAAAGAATGTGTTGTAAATGTTGCGTTAATACAAAAATAAATGTATAACTCAAGTAACAGTGGTGAGAAAGCAGCTTCTAAGAATGTTGATGCTTGCACAGGCTCTGAGGTTCGGCACCGAGGTCAAATAACTCAAGTTTCTTTATGAAGCACTCTATACAGCAGATTCAGTGTTGCTGTCAATTACAATTAAACGTCAACTTCAGTGTTTATGTTTTTAGTCATAAACATCTGGGCAGAGGAAAGGAGCCTTAAATTCTCAAAACCTTTTATGTAGTCATCACGCCAGACCATCAAGGTTAGGAAGTGTTTTTTATTCTAAAACATATATATTATATATAAAACTTCAAATATACACAATTTAAGACAGAATTTTTAGCCCTTCTGTGAAAGGTTAATTGTTTTGAATATTATATTATGTTTATGTTGTATTTTTAAATGCTGGTAAACATTTTAAACAATAGTTTTAGAACTAATTTCTAATAAACTAATTTCTTTTCTCTTTGCCGTGATGACAGTACATATATAATATACTAGGTATTTTGCAGGATACTAGTATTCAGCTTAAAGTGCAATTTAAAGGCTTAACTTGGTTAATTAGGTTAACTAGACAAGTTAGGTTGATTGGCCAAGTCATAGGACAACGGTGATTTGTTCTGTAGTCAATAGCAAAATATAATAATTTCTCAAGGGGGCTTATAATATTGACATTAGCAGATTTAAAAACAAAATTCTGGCCAAAATAAAATAGATAATAGTTTCTTCAAAAGAAAAACACAATACTGTGAAATTTGTCTTTGCTCTGATAAACATCACTGTATATTATTGCAGGGATTCTCAACCGGTGGGCCCACTAGTGAGCCTCAGTGATCCTGCAGGTAGGCTGCGAGATGGCTTAAAACAAACTATTATTTCATTTCATTATTAAATATGTCATATTAAAATGATCAAAGTAATGGCATTTCCCATTTTCT
>CAIGQZ010034990.1:7718559-7731013 GCA_903798205.1 Danio tinwini | reverse complement strand
GTGTGTGTGTGTGTGTGTGTGTGTGTGTGTGTGTGTCTGTGTGTGTGCGTGTGTGTGTGTGTGTGTGTGAACGCGCCTGGGAAGCTAAATTACAGGCCAGAACTGAACCCTCTGTGTGTGGGAGAAAGAGAGAGAGAGAAGCGAAAGGCTGTAATTCTAGTCAACAGTGTCAAAAAGGCTTACATTCAAGCTCCACATCCTGATGAGACGAGGTGTTTGTTTCACTGTGCTTGTGCACGATTTGTAAAACATGTCAGCAAGTTATAGCAAAAAAAGCGCTACATTAAAAACGACTTTACTGGGTCTATTCATAGTATTAGTGGATATTTGTATCAAGTCTTTATAAATATGTAAGTAGCTCCTTGAATTAACAATGTCAGTTGATGCTAAATGTGTTTATGAATTATAAAATATATAGAGACACTAATATGCTTTAAAACACAAGCTATGTTTCCATCCAACGATGCAAATTAGAATTTTGTGCAAAACTGGAATATCACATAAAACATTCGCCATTAAAGCACCGTTTCTATCCAATGAGTCAAAGTGAAAAGTGGGCTCTATTTAATGATTTAGATGCAAAGTCTAAAGCACAAAAGCATCAAAGGCATGTCTGAATCCACGTTTGCTATTTTAAGGACTTGTATTTTAAGGTGTTGTACGCACTCTACTGAAGACATCCATTATCCTACATATTTAATTTAGTTTGTTAAGCACAAAGAGTTGTTTCAAAACTATTTCAGTTCTAATTTCCAGCAAAAGAACAAATGAGCAATAATAAGGAAGTGTGGTCAAAAAACTGAGTTATATCCAAAGACACATCCTATTCTTATGCCCCATGGTGATGCAGACGTCTCCAAAACCTGACAGGTGGACAAATCGAAACTAGTGTTTATTAAAACAAATATAAATATGCATATAATAAATAACACTGCTACTAATAATAACATTATACAAATGCACATTGTCATGAATAAACTGAAAAAGCCCCCCGAATATAAAGAAAGCATGGAGGTGGTGTTTTTTATATTTATGTAGTAAATAATAATTTTTGTAGCATTTTAATCATTTTTTGTGTATTGCTGTACATCCTGTGTGCATTAAGCGTTTGGACCTGCATAGGGGCATAACTAACGTGCTCTGCGCTGGACTTTTAGACCAGCTTTTAGTTGGTCAATGGCCAATGCACCTTAACACACCTCCTTCTCAGACCAGAGAGAGTCCAGACCAGTCCACAAATTGGCGCAAATGGATTTGCTATTAAACAACAAGGCGCAAAATGTGAAAATTACTGTTGCGCTGGTCTAAAAATAGCATTAAATTGCGCAAAACACGTCTTGCGCCTTATTGCCTCGGGTGTATGATAGGGCCCAAAATCTTTACTTCCTAATAAACTTGCACAAAAATATGTTAGGAAAAGCCATTGTGGGCCTTTTTTCTTATATAATAAATTAATTGCGCCTGAGAAAATGTAATGAACACAGTGGCTTTGGACGTGTGAGATGCTCTTTGGGAGCACAGATGCTCAAGACTGATCTACTATGATACAGACTTTGTTTGAAGGATTTTAAAAAGATTAAAACAACATTGAATTAAAGACACAAAATGACTACATCGATTTAAAGACACAAAATCAAGTCATGTAGTGCCCCAGCAGGCAGAGGGAGTCAACATGAAGTCAGATGACGTCGTGGGGACGTTGCATTTTGTTTGGAAATGAAAATTTGGTTGACGTTAGAACCCAACGTCAGGCCGACGTCTATTTCCAACGTCGGACAGATGTTGCATTTTGGTTACTTTTCAACGCAACCTAAAATCAACCGAATATGAACGTCTAATGATTTTACAGCTTGACGTTGTGTGGACGTTACCACTATGACATTTATCAGACGTTGGATTTTGGTTGCCATACTTGACGAATAAATGTCAGTATTTGACGTTAATATGACGCTGGTTTAAGATGATAGCTCGATGTTGCATTTTGGTTACTTTCCAACGCAACCTAAAATCAACCGAATATAAATGTCTAATGATGTTACAGCTTGACATTGCGTGGACGTTACCACTATAACGTTTATCAGACGTTGGATTTTGGTTGCCATACCTGACGAATAAATGTCAGTATTTGACGTCAATATGACGCTGGTTTAAAAATGTTTGATTTGGTCACTTTCCAACACAACCTAAAATCAACCAAATATCAACGTCATTTGATGTCGTTATTGGACATCAAAATAACATTGTCCTTAGATGCTGGCGACCCAAATCTGATCTAATATTAACATCTTATAATGTTATGTGTCTGCTGTGGCACAGCGATCTGCTGATGTCAAAAGTCATGTGGTTTGAACTAGACTTAAGTTTTTATCAACATTTCTTAAATTTATGCGCATCTTGACATTTCCATTAATCTTTTTTTTTATTAGATATTCCAAAATGCACATAAATAGGTGGATGGAAACACACTGTAGCTAAGGTCACTTTGTTTTTGCAGTGTACTGTACACATGACACAAAAGCACACCTGAAAAGGCATTGAGATGAGAGATAATGTGTGATTATCTTACTGTGAGGGTGTGTTTTGTGTGTATGCTCGGTTCCAGTAAACGTATGCTCATTATTCCGCCTTTAAAAGCAACAGTATCAATAATTTAGTCTTTAGTCTGGTGCAGCAGTGCTGTGTGATACTGTGTGAACCGTAATGCACATATGACTCTTGAGTGTGTTTATGTGTGGGACCCAGCAAAATGATTGAGGAAGATATAGTGAATCTCTTGAGGACAAAAAGGGTTACTAAACTACAGTGCAGCTGAGCTCAGGGTCAGAAACCCGGAATTGCTAGTGAAGTGTCTGAATGAATCTCACAAAACTGGCCAAGAGCATATCCTGAATTTTTCATCATAAAAGCAATGATTATATTTATTTACTTTATTATTTATTATACTTTCATATATACAGTTAAAGTCAGAATTATTAGCCCTCCTGTATATTTTTTTCCTCCAATTTCTGTTTAACGGAAAGATTAGATTTTTTACACATTTTTTTAAACATAAAATTTTAATAACTAATTCCTAATAACTGATTATTTTATCTTTGCAACGATTAAAGTACATAATATTTTACTAGATGTTTTTCAAGATACTAGTATTCAGCTTAAAGTGACATTGTAAAATAAGAATCATTGTATAACAGTGGTTTGTTCTGTAGACAATCGGAAAAAAAAATTGCTTAAGTGGGCTAATAATATTGACCTTAAAATGGTTTAAACTGGTTAAAAACTGCTTTTAATCTAGTAAAAAAAAATAAAAATAAAAATTTCAGAAGAAAAAATATTATAGGAAATGCTGTGAAAAATTCCTTGCTCTGGTAAACATAATTTGGGAAATATTTGAAAAAGAAAACAAAACCACAGGAGGGCGAATCATTGTGACTTCAGCAGTATACAACAGTTTTTTTATGATAATTATAAAAAAATGATATTTGAGAATTATTATTTATTTTGTAAAAGTTTTTATTACATAAACTTTTCCCAAAACTGTCATTATCTTTTTTTTTTTAAATGAATTGCATTATCCTGTTTGCAATGCCAAAACATAATATAGTTTTTAATTATGTCATTATGTTAAAAAAGTTCCTATTTGTGTTATAATTTTAAATTATAAATATATATCCGGGTGCACTTTCCTATTGAATGTTTAATGTAAACACTGTAACTATCAAAACATGATTTTCTTGCTTGAGCAGCCAACACATCAACTGTAAAGAGAATTTTCTTGTAAAGAGAATAACCTCTGAAACTAAAGAGTATTACCCAAAGCATTTAACCAAGTAAATACAGAGTAATACCAAGTATTACCCAAGCTCAGGTCATAAAAATAAGATTTTGATTATAATTACTTTTTAAAATTAAGTAAAAAAAGATTTCACTTACGTTATGCAAAAAAATTATAATGTTAGTGTGAAATATGATTCATATACAGTTGAAGTCATAATTATTAGCCCTCCTGAATTATTAGCCTCTTGTAAAATTTTTGGATTTTTCAACACATTTCTAAACATAATAGTTGAATAACTCATTTCTAATAATTGATTTCTTTTATCTTTGTCATGATGACTGTAAATTATATTTGACTAGATATTTTTTTAGTATTCATAGAGCGACATTTAAAGGCTTAACCAGGTTAATTAGGCAAGTTAGGGTAATTAGGCAATTCATTGTATAACAGTGGTTTGTTCTGTAGACAAAAAGTTGCTTAAGGGGGCTAATATTGTCAATATTGACCTTAAAATGTTTTTTTTTTTATTAAAAACTGCTTTTATTCTAGCCAAAATAATATAAATGATTTTAAAAATAAAAAAAAAATATTGAAAATTATTAAACATCATTTGGGAAATATTTGAGAAGAAATAAAAACCATATGTTTATATGATAAGCAGTATGATCCAAACAAAAATAAAATTTCAATTGAAAATCTATAAAATATCTGCTTACAGCTTCAGATTTTGGTGGGACAGGGGGTGGGGTCGACACTCTCGGCACTCTTCCTGCGTCCATCTGCACCATAGCGATGTGGGTGGAGCCTACCGTTCCATCCAATGACGTAGTAGTGGAATGAAATGATATGAGGTTATGCTCCGCCTTCACTGCGCTCTCAGATGTTACTCCAAAGCTTCCAGAAGTCTGATTGGTCCAGAGCTCCTCGTATGGAATTTCCTGCGACTCTGTCGACCAATCAGGCGTGACATACTCCCGCTCCTCTCCATTGCCGTCACTAGAGGGCAGCGTGTGCGAGTCGACGAGTGAGTCTCTGCAGCCATGTGAGATTGTGTGTGTGTGCGTGATCGCTCCGCCTCCGTACACGCACAGAGATAGTCTTTGCAGGGATGTCCCCAACTCATCACGCCCGTAGCCCTGAACGCACACCCGAATTCGCCTCGGACTAAGGCATTCCTCTGAGAAATCAGTTTTGACTTCACGTACGGCACGCGAATAATCGTCCGCATCGAAGCTTTCTTGGCAGCGCAATGTGCACTGTAGCACCACCTGCTGGTAGGAAGCATCAGCACGCAAAAGACCCTCTGGAAGTGTAAAACGTGGCATGTCCGTTAATAACAGGAAGTGAGAAGGCATTACTTCCTCTTTGCGAAGTATGCAGCAGAGAACAACAGTTTTGCTGATGATGCTAAGTAGTTTATATCGATGACCCTCGCGGATGGCATGCAGGTCGTACAGATTTCGTGGAGGTCGTGACGGGACAGAAACGTTCACCGGTAACCGCACGCGTTCAATTATGCTGCGTACGGTGTGTTCGCCGCCCTGCATCTGAAGCTCCTGCGGCGAGCGTGTGCAGAACCGACCGCGACACTGGAACGGCAAACTGACGCTCTCGTTGGTCCGATGGTTCATGCATATTAAACAAGGCATCTTCGTGCGCGCGGGACGTCCCAGTGCTCCTCCTGCTTTGCCCAGTCGGCGCAGCAACGTCGTCAGGCGGGATTTCTCGCGAGTTGATTGGACACACAGCAGTTCTGCTTGGCCCATAAGTGTCAGTTCGTCTCCCGCCTGCAGAGAGAAATTATACAACTCGCTGTCCTCCGTGAACTCCCCGGAAACCACCTATAGTGAGAGGAAGAGGGAGAGACAGATGTTTTAGCACTCATTCATTCATTTTCCTTTAGCTTTGGGTTTATAAGGGGTCACCACTGCGGAATGAACCGCCAAGTACTCTGGCATATGTTTATGCAGCGTAGTTTCAGCGTGGTATCGATTCAGCCTCGATATCGCAATGTGCATATCAGCAATAGTCACATCACAAGAAATGCAATGTTGAGTCTGAATAATAGTTGAACATGAGCCACAGAATTGTATTTAATTACTGTATGTATGGGGAATATATACAATTTAGAGCAGTTTTATAGCAGTTTCAAGAGTTCACACTTAGCTGATGATTGATTATAAAGCTTGTTTTTTTGCATGCTGTCCCGGGAGAGAGCCCTGAGCCCATGAGATCCTCGAGCCCGGGGCTCCCTCCCATTGCAAGGCGAGAGGGGAGATCGAGCTCAGGTAGATCTCGAGAACTCCCTCATCGTAGTGATTGAAGAGCAGATAGTAGTTCTCTTTAACGAAATAGGTACTAGATAGGGAGCAAGTCTATAGTGTTGGTTAATCAATAACTTAGGTTGCATGTTTTTAATCGGTGGGAGGGAACCGGAGAACCCGTGGGAAACCCACGTGAGCACGGGGAGAACGTGCAAACTCTGCACAAAAATGCCCGCTGGTTGGTTAAGCCTAGAACCATTGACATTCTTGCTGTGAGGCAACAGCGCTAAGCGCTTGGCCACCGTGTCACCCATCTAGAAAAGAGGAGGAGTAGGGGTGGAAGGGGGAATTCTTTAAAAGCGAAGATAGCAGTGATATGAAACCCAGGGTATTTATAGTAGCTTAGGGATCATCTGATTGGTGCATAGTGAATTGGATAATGTGGGTCCAGCCGCTAGCAATCATAAGCACGTGATCCTCTCGAAATTAGTTTATAAATAAACTTCACTTAACGATTTAAATGCTTCTTATTGGATATTGCATCATTCAATGCGACTATGCATGACTTTATGGAGAGCATATGGTCTACTAACTACGGTTTGCCTTAAGAATATGTGGTGCAACCAAAGTGAGAACAAATTTAGATACAAGCTAGCTAGTAGTTACTAAGCCCCTAGTGTGGTGTTGACTTTATTTTCCAGTATAAGAAAGAACTTACGAACAGCTGTTGCAACCCTACACAGGGGCCTAGTCGTAGCCCAAACGTAAAAAACATAGCATAGTTGTAACATAAAGGGACACTAAGTTACAACTTGCGCACTGCTAAATAGTTTTGTGTTGCACCATTGACCTTTTAAACCAGGCCCGGTGCTACAGGGGGGCAATGCCCCCTCAGAAATAATGTGTGCCACTCCCAGTTTTCATAAAGGATTGTTCAGTCAAAACTGAAAATTCTTTGTCATTAATTACCTGCACTCCCATCATTCCAACCTCCAGAACACACATTTAGATATTTTATAATTTGAAATAGCAAATAAATTATGAAAGTTGTGAAATTAAAACTATAGTCCAGAGATCTGATCCCGCGTCAGGTCATGTGCATCCGTATATAGCCTTTAATGGCTCGTTTCCACTGACTGGTATAGTACGATACGGTACGGGTCACCTTTATCAAGCTTGCATTTCCACTGCTAAAAGGGTACCAATATTACCAACATAAATCTTTATTTTTACCTGTAAAATTATGAAAAAGGTTATGTAGCCTTTTGAGTTGGGTGTTATCCATGCCGGAATTTACCCAATTTTGAAGGTAATAACTGAATTTAGGTATCTTTTTTTGGTATTTTTCTGGCTACACTAATGCCTTACTATGTAACTAAGTAACAGATTTAACTACTATTTTTTTTAAATGACAGTAGATTGTAACAT
This sequence comes from Danio tinwini, assembly GCA_903798205.1. Taxonomy (NCBI): domain Eukaryota; kingdom Metazoa; phylum Chordata; class Actinopteri; order Cypriniformes; family Danionidae; genus Danio; species Danio tinwini. Next base: position 7,723,546 of record CAIGQZ010034990.1, on the reverse strand, counting down.
TTATCTTTTTCCTAACTCTGATAGATAATTAGTTATTTGGGTAATAGGCAACATGAAGCGTGATGACTCGGTTATGCTGATTTCATTATATTTATTTACCGTTTATAAAATAGTCTAACTGTGGGTGGGTTAGCCTGCATGTGTGGGCATAGTTCCACGTCTTTATCTTAAATGTTAATTATTTGTATTATTTAAAATAAAACGGAAAGAAATAAAGAGAATAAAAAAATATTTAGAGCACACATTTGGCACTGAAGCCATGATCCGTCTGCGTTTATGTAAACGGTATTGTTGCATTACCTTCATTGATAAAATCAGTGATAGCAAAACTGCATATTATTATTACTATAAAAAGTATACTACTGCCTTAAGTCAGTAACTTAGGCAGTAATGCAAAGTAATAGCAAATAAGTGAATAAATAGCCTAAATGAAATAAACAAGAGGGACCAAAATCAGTCACCAGTTCTAGTGCCCCCCTATGGGATTAAAATGCCCCCTCAGTTATGACATCCTGGCGCCGGGCCTGCTTTAAACGTAACTCTATGCAGTCCTTTCAGGATTTTATGAAAAAAAGCTGTTTTTGTGACTAAAATGATTGGTTATGAGGCGAGTTTTTAGCTAAATTTACAATTGTTAAAGTAGAAAATTTCTGAGAATTTTCTACTTTAACAATTTAAAGGCTTCTTATTCTTATTACATCGTTCAATGTGAGTATGCATTATCTTACAGAGAGCTTACAACCTACTTACTACATTCTGCCTTGTTGTGTAACCAAAGTAAGTGCATATTTAGTTACAAACTAGCTAGTAATTACTAACTTCTCTAGTGTGAACTTTATGTCCCGATTTAAGTAAGAACTTACTAGCAGTTTGTGCAACCCAACCCAGGGCATTCAACCACATAAATATATTACCACAACAAAAGCAACTCAACTAAATGCCTCTGGAAGTGGTCAAAAGTGAGCAAAGTGGACCCTGTTTACATCTGTATTTTGCCTACTTATAATCAGGAAAATATATTTTTAATTAATGTATGCTTATTTACACTTTACTAACTTTTATTTCAGTTTTTGCCTTGACAATTATAGTACATTTACTTTTAGAAATTAGTATTAAAAAAAAGAAAAGAAAATAGAAACAAACTCATTTCTTCTGCTTATTTATCAGGGGTCGCCACAGCAGAATGAACCGACAACTATTGCAGCTTATGTTTTACACAGCAGATGCCCTTCCAGCCACAACCTAGTACTGGGAAAAAGGTAACCAAATGAAATATTTCATATTAATTTTGGTTAATCTTTATTATATGAACAAATGCAATTAGTTTCAGTGCACAATCACAACACTACTAATAAATTCATATATGTGAAATGCTGGCGTTACCTTAACACTAAATGTGATGGCCTCCATGACGAACACACGATCAGGAAACACTCCTGCGATTTCTTCCACGCTTCCAAAATACTGAACCGGCTCACGAACATCCCGATCCTGATCCAATAACTTAAACTTCCCTGAGGACAGAGATAAACACATTGAAACACACAAACACAGAAACTATCCCTGGAGGTGACAGTTGAAATCAATATTATTATTTTTTTCCTTTTCAAATATTTCCTAAATGATGTTTAACAGAGCAAGGAATTTTCATAGTATTTCCAATAATGTTTGTTCTTCTGGAGAAAGTCGTATTTGTTTTAATTCGGCTAGAATAAAAGCTGTTTTTAATAAAAAAAATAAAACATTTTAAAGGTGCAGTATGTGATTGTCTTCAGAAACATTTTTAGTTGTGCTGGTTGAAAGTCTCTTCATATTCCAATAGTAATGATTAAAGTAAATGATCTACATGTGTTTATATGTTTACATGTTATATGAGGGCTGCGGCCCTCCAGGAATTGAGTTTGACATCCTTGCTTTAAGGCAAGTTATTTCACTCGGCGGTCATCTTTGAAACGCCTCTCTGTCAGTCTGCTCGGGCATTCTGTCTGAATAGGGTAACGTCAAATTCTACAAAACTGTTAGCCAAGCTACGATTACCTAAATATTTGGATTCACCAATAAAATTAGGCAACAGCTATCTCATAAGTTTAGTTTCCAAATATTTCCATATGTCCATGCTCACTCAAAAGGAACGTGATCACGACACCAGCCTTATTTTTGGCCATGTTACACATTATCATCATGTGAATAATGGTTGTCTGATTACGCTGCTCTTCTGAAGTAATTCACAACTTGGTCTTGATGGCGAATCTCCTCCAGAAATGACAGTGACTCTTCATTTACAAGTTTGTGGGCCTTTGAGTAGTTGCTGTCATGTGATGTGCGTTTGACAGGATGGACTGTATCTTACGTTCGTTTCATAGATTACAAAACCAAAAAAACTTTTGTTTTCAAGTGTAGTTGGTTCATTTAAAAGTACAGATTTCAAGCTTTATCCGAATATATTTCTTATGTCTGTGAAGCAAGTATTCGCTGAGACTCCAGTGTGTTTGTTTGTGTGTGTTTGCACACGTCTGTTTTGAGCTTCTCCCTCGGACAATCATCAGTCTATAGAGATATATGATTGGCTCCTGTAGTAGTAGGTGGGGCTTCATTCACCATATTTACTGTTACACTTTTCCCCATTCAAAACTATACGAGTGACACACAGTCTTGTGTATTCTATAGTCTGGATTATTCAGCAAAAGCATTATTCACATTAACCCTTTTTCACACTAGCCCAAAACCACCTCAAGTGAGCGTAAAAACTTTTTTGCAAAATATAGGTTTTTTTTTTTGTACATTTGCATTTTTAATCATCAGTTTCTCACGCAGTACAATAAAGTCTGTTAGACTTTGCTGCAATTTTAGTTGTTTAATGCAAATCCGGCCAGTAAAATACCACTTACATTCTCTATAGTTGTAATATGCACTGCATTGTGGGTCATTTTAAAACTTTATGGGCTCTATTTTAACGATCTAGGTGCAGGGCGCAAAAGCATTAAGGTCGTGTCTGAATCCACCTTTGTTATTTTAAGGATGAAAAATAGGTGCATGGTTTAACAGGGTTGTGCTTATTCTCTTAATGAGTTATGGGTGTGTTTTGAGAATAAACCATTTAAAGACTCATCAAAGAGTCAGATGTGTCGCGCCATGGCGCATTTGCTATTTATATGGCGGACTTTGTAAGTGGAAAAACTGAACACTTCACTAGCGAGAAAACAGTTAAACAGCAACTGCAGCGCGAGGATAAAGAATGAGCCTCCTCAAATTGGCCTTTACTTTCACTTTCTTTTTCTCTTTCAAGGATAAGGAAACGGTGTTGTACGCACTCCACTGAAGACATCCATTAGCCTACATAATTAATTTCATTTGTTAAGCGCAAAGATTTGTTTCAAACCTATTTCTAAATTCAGTTCTAATTTCCAGCAAACAAATAAATGAACAATGATAACAAAGTGTGGTCAAAAAACTGAATTATATCCCAACACACACACTATGCCCCATATGGTCCAAAAATGGTCCCCCCGAAATGAAGAAGGCATAAGGGGCAGTGGTTTTTATATTTATGTAGAAAGTAATAATTTTTAAAATATTTTATTCCTTTAATAAATTTTCATTTGTAAAGATAACGTGCAATTAACGCACTCTGCGCTGGACTTTAGACCTGCTTTCAGCTGGTCTATTGCATAGTCTATTTTAGTTCCTAAAAATAGCAACACGCCAACAGTGCGCCTTAACACACCTTTTCTAGACTGAAACATGCATGAGTCCACAAAGTGGCGCAAAAGGATTTGCTATTTAAACAACGTGGCAGAAAATGGGAAAATTAAGGTTGCGTTGGTCTGAAAATAGCAACATGTTGGGGGAAAAACACATATTGCGCCTTATTCCGCCGGGTGTACTGTATGATAAGGCCCTAAATCTGTAACTTACTGCATATTAGGAATTTGCAGTATTCTACTGTAATCAAGTACTCCTGCTGTAGTTGAAGACAAAAATGTGACAGTTAATAAAAATAAAGTAGCTTGTTTGGAATTTATTGAATTCAATGGTAAATGCAAAAAAAATGTACTGCTAGTGTGAAATGTACATAAATGACAATAAAAGTACTGTAAAACTGTCATACAGTAAAATAAAATGTGTTAAATGGCATTTTACCCTAAAATGAAGACATTTTTACTGTAAAATGAAGTTGCGGTAGGGCCCTGCTACTGTAAAAAGCATTTACAGGTAAGCTACTGTGAAGAGGCAGTTGTGGTCACTTGCTGATAAGAGTGCTGCCAGCAAGTTACCACAAAAATACAATAAAAAATATCTAACAGTGTACTTGAAAATGAGCATTAACACACAGTGAGAGAAAAACTGTTCATGGAATGTACTCATTTAGGGATGAATGTGTGATCTTATAGGTCATTTTCACACACACAGATAAAGTGTGAGAAAGCGTACCTCTCTTTGTCTTTCAGTCTCCCAGCAACAGCTTTTCTTTCTGCCGTCCTATACCACACTCAGAGCTCAACTACTCTCTTTCACTTCTGGAGTTTCACTCGTCTGTTCTGGGTGCATTTGTGCAAAATAAATCTCTTGCATTGAAAAACGTCTACGCTGTCATGTGAAAGCCTCTAAAACTACTGTTTTGATACAATCACAGCTACACTCTTTAAAAATGCTGTACAATTTTCAGTGCACTTGTAAATTTTACAGTATTAAAGGAAAAATTTACAAGCGCACTGTAAATTAACAATTACAACTGTGCTGTAGTTTTACCTAAAAGATGTAAAAATGTACAGTATTACTGACAATTCTGGTTGCCAGTAATACTGTAAAATTTACAAGCACACTATAAATTAACAATTACAACTGTGCTGTAGTTTCATCTACAATTGCCAGTAATACTGTACATTTTACAGCATTTCTTTGCAGGGTATTTAAATAGACCTGTTACATTCTATTAGCACACTGACCATACCTGCCATCCATCCATCCATCCATCCATCCATCCATC
>CAIGQZ010034990.1:7692631-7702671 GCA_903798205.1 Danio tinwini | reverse complement strand
ACACACACACACACACACACACACACACACACACACACACACACACAGAGAGAGAGAGAAAGAGCTCAACTCTATTGATCCAGCATGAACAGAACGAGTGTAAACACAGACGCTTTAGACAGAGCGAGTCCTGAGTGCACACACACTGATTGTCTGTTGTGTATAATTACTGCTGTCTGCGCTGATCCTCCTACACACAAACACACACAGTCAAAAACATCCGTTAATTAACAGGTGCAGTATTTCATGATTCACAGGTTTTGTTCAATTCAATTCATCTTTATTTGTATAGCGCTTATACAATGTAGATTGTGTCAAAGCAGCTTCACATGGAAGTTTATAGTGAATTGAAACAGTGTCAGTTCAGTTTTCAGTGTTTAAGTTCAGTTCAGTTTAGTTCAGTTCAGTGTGGTTTAATAATCACTACTGAGAGTCCAAACACTGAAGAGCAATTCCATCGATGCGCAGCTCTACAGATCCCGAACCATGCAAGTCAGTTTATTTACGCTTATGAATTGGATTATGCAACCAGCTAATTCTGAATATGTACCCCTATATACATTTCTGGAGAGAGTGCAAAATACGTCCCAGGAGCAACGTTTTTTGCAGTTTTTGTTTTTGTAAATCCACCAGAGGCCGCTGAGTACGCTTTTACAGATCTTAAATTTCTCTCGCTAGTCTCATTTGTGCCTGGTGTTCTCGCTGGGCTGTCTTGGCTGACACGTCTAAAATGTCGCATGGAGGTCGGGGACAGTACCTTTGGACTGGGCAACTGAGGTGGTGGTTCCCATTTTTAAGAAGGGGGACCGGAGGGTGTGCTCCAACTATAGGGGGATCACACACCTCAGCCTCCGTGGGAAAGTCTATGCCAGGGTATACTGGAGAGGAGGATGCGGCCGATGGTTGAACCTAGGATCCAGGAGGAACAATGCGGTTTTCGTCCAGGCCGTGGCACACTGGACCAGTTCTATACCCTCACCAGGGTGTTCAAGGGTTCATGGGAGTATGCCCAACCAGTCTGCATGTGTTTTGTGGACTTGTTGAAGGCATTCGTCCGTGTACCTCGAGGCATTCTGTGGAGGGTGCTGTGGGAGGATGGGGTCAGAGGCGCTTTGTTAAGTCTCGTCTCTCTATGAACAGAGTAGGAGTTTGGTTTACATTGCCGCAATAAGTCAAACTTGTTTCCAGCGCATGTTGGGCTCCGGTAGGACTGCCCTTTGTCACCAATTCTGTTCATAATTTTTATGGACAGAATTTCAAAGTGCAGCCTTGGGCTGGAGGGGGTCCGGTTCGGGGAACACAGGATTTCATCTCTGTTATTCGCAGATGATGTTGTTTTGTTGGCTTCATTGAACATAGACCTTCAGCATGCACTGGGGCGGCTTGCTGCCGAGTGTGATTAGGCTGGGATGAGAATCAGCACCTCCCAGTCACAATGATATACACAGGAGACCCAAATGCAAGTGAATGCAAGATGATTTATTAAAGAGTCACAACTGGTATTGATCTCACCAGATATAGTGTGGAGCAAGGGTGCTCACACCAAGAATACAACACGCTAAACAGCCGTAAAAGTTCATCCGAGAAACAGCACCGAATAGAAGTTTCTCACTGATATCTCACCAGGCTTCAAGTGAAGGGGAAGGTTAGCGCTATGGAGCAAATCTCAAGGAAATCGTCACGCTTACCCACGGTAAAGTTCGTCAGAGTAGCGATTCTGGATGAAGTCTCTCACTGATACCGTTGTCAGCAGAGCAGGCAGTTGTAACAACATCAATGAAACTGAGACGTGCATAAGGTCCAAATATAACAGACTTTTGCCGAAGACCCACCACCAGATCGAGCAAGAGGAAGCAGACACAGGAGTGAACAACAACGGACTGATAACGCTATCTACAAAACACTGAACATATATAGGCACGCAGTAAATCGCAACAGCTGTGACTGATAGAAAACAGCTGAGAGATATGAGTGGTAACAAGACACATGACAACCCAGCTGATAAATGTAAACACACACACACACACACACACACACCAAGCGGTGAAGATAAACCCAAACAAACACACCCACTTCCCACACACACACACACACATGCAAGAAGAACAGATGGATCCACAACCGTGACACTCCCAGTCTAAGGCCATGGTGCTCCACCGGAAAAAGGTGGTTTGCCATCTCCAGGTTGGAGGAAAGTCCTTACCCCAGGTGGAGGAGTTCAAGTATCTTGGGGTTTTGTTCACAAGTGAGGGAAGGATGGAACATGAGATTGACAGGCGGATTGGTGCAGCGGCAGCAGTAATGCGGTCAATGTCCCGGTCCGTTGTGGTAAAGGAGGAGCTGAGCCGAAAGACAAAGCTCTCAATTTATCGGTAAATCTACGTTCCTACTCTCACCTACGGTCATGAGCTTTGGGTCATGACCAAAAGGACAAGATCTCGAGTACAACCAGATACAATGAGTTTCCTTCGCAGGGTCACAGGGCGCACCCTTATAGACAGGGTGAGGAGCTCTGTCACCCGGAAGGAGCTCGGAGTAGAGCCGCTGCTCCTCCACATTGAGAGAAGTCAGGTGAGGTAGCTTAGGCATCTGTTGTAGATGCCTCCGGGACGCCTACCTAGGGAAATGTTCCAGGCATGTCCCACCAGGAGGAGGCCTCGGAGAAGACCTAGGACACGCTGAAGGGACCATGTCTCTCGGCTGGCCTGGGAACACCTCGGGATCCTCCCAGAGGAGCTGGAGGAAGTATCTGGGGAGAGGGAAGTCTGGAGTTCTCTCCTAACACTGCTGCCCCTGTGACCCGTCCACCCCCTTTCCTAAACCCAACCGCAGTGTTTTGAAAAGCAATCCAGAAAAAGAAAAGCCCTTGCCTGATTTTTACTACGTTTTTAGATTTTACCACATTCTTTCCTTGTTATTTCCTTGTTTATTTTTTGGCTTTTGTTTTTGTCTTACCTGCTTTCTGGAACCATTCTTCACCGAACTCGAACCCTGTCATCAATGTCAACTCCGCTCTGTATCTCAAGTCCGCCGACATACGTGTTGAGCTACCAGACAAACTGGTAACAGTGGATAAACCGTCCACATGCAGGTAAGTGGTCAGCTGGTAAGCACGAAAAGTTACGGCGTCATACCGCCCCGTATCATTCGTTTTAAAAATTAAATGCACCCATACGTAACTCTGGTTACATAATTCGCGATCTCCAGAAATGTATATAGGGCTACATAATCTGAATGAGCCTGGGTTGTATAATCCAGACTCAGCATTGCATATACTTGTGAATGCGATGTGACTATTGTGAATGATCACATTGCAATATCGAAGCTGAAACGATATATTGTGCAGCCCTAATAAATACTATATTCAGAATTAAGTCCATAAAATAACAGACAAAGTACTGGCAGTTTACTAACAGGTTTTTGTACTGTAATTTACAACACCAACTTAGACAGTATATAACTTTAAAGGGCACCTATTTTACCCCTTTTTTAAGATGTAATATTAATATTATGGTTCTTCTGAGTGTGCCAGTTTAGGTTCAGTTCAAAACACAATTCAGATTTTTTTATTATGTGTTAAAAAGTGCCATTTTGGGGGTGTGTACACAGTTTGCTGTTTTAGGGGCGTGTTGCTTCACATGAAAATTAGTTTCGACTTCCCCCCCAACTTAACAAGGGGGGGAGCCAAGAGCTCCCCTGCTTTGTGCATTGCAATAGACAGGCAGACAGAGAGAAGCAACATGAGTGAGAGTACCAGCCAGCTGTACATGTACGACTCAGACACAAACCAAGCATAGAGTACAAAATCATTTGGTCTTTGTAGAGTTTTATAGCCAACTGTGTGCTAGTTTAAAGCTCCGAGCTTGTAGCCTACACCGAGACTAATAAAGCACACTGAATTAACTTTGACTGAAGGGCATCACACAACGGATGCACCGCGACATGGCGCGCACATGACAGTTGAATGTATCGCACACTTGCAGCACCGGTGTGTCACCTGATAGAAACTTATGTTTAGAATTCAAAAAAGCATGCCGCTGCGTGGCGCGATGCTGCGTGTCGCCGAGCGGCACTTCTGGTGTACGACCTGCTTGAGGCTATAACTAAAGGGCGTCATGCACTCGTGTCCTGAGCAGGGCCAGCGCGTCCATAGAGGCGACCTAGGCGGCAGAATAGTGAGCAAACCCCCCAGTCCTCACTTTCATCCGCAACAACGCGAAATGCATGGCGCTGCGCGTCGTTAGTTCGTTATTTCTAATGGAGGGACGAGCACGTGAGGCAGCGCGCTCGCACTTTCCAGCTGCACCTAGTTAAGATAACAGGGAGCTTCTGTGACCGCGGGAAATGCAAACGGCTAAAGTTTAAGGAAGACACAATGAAAAGTACACATGTATGCAAACACACCAAAACTTACAAACACTGGCAGCAAGGAGAGCAATAACGTGGTAAATGTTGAGCCCAATGAGCCTTACATCTAAAAATAGAGCAAGGGTGTTTCTTTGGTGACGTCGCTTTGACTCACATGCTGAAAATGGTGGACGTGAAACAACATACTGAGGAGATGGTAATGGCCACCTGTCAATCAATATTGGTGAGCGGGGGGACCGCATTCCTACGTCAAGTTGCGGTCGATCTCAAAACCGCTCCAATTGGTCCACCGTTTTTATGTTGTTAAATTGAAAAAAAAAGCACTGAGTGTGTTTATATCTCCCCAATATGACGGTCTATACACTATACCTACAGATATGTCTGTCCAAACAGCTTGAAAAGTAGATTTTTCACCATAGGTGCCCTTTAAACTATTTAAAAAGTCAATAAAAGTACATTTTTTCTAACGGTTCAACATCAAAAGTTGTTTGAAGAAAGTTTATGGTAACGCAATTTAAAAGGATAAACAAGTGAAAATAATAACAACATGAATAACAAATTACGTGAAACTGTTAATTTGGATTTATTTACTGTGCAGAATCTATTTAAGCTGACATGAGCTGAACATTGCAAATAAACACTACAGTCAACATGACAGACATTCATAATAAATCTTTTTTTAAATATTTATTAATGTATTTATTGCACTTTAAAAGTCCATTGACACTTCTATTGTTTTACTACTTCTGGTTATGTTTTTTATTATTAGTTTCTTTCATTCATTCATTCATTCATTCATTTTCCTTCGGCTTAGTTTCTATTTCCACAGCAGAATGACCCACTAATTTATCCAGCATATGTTTTACGCAGCGGATGCCCTTCCAGCCGTAACCCAGTACACTCTCATTCACGCACACACTCATACACTATGAACAATTTAGTTTACCAAAATTCACTTATAGCACGAGTGTTTGGACTGTGGGGGAAACCGGAGCACCCAGAGGAAAACAATGCCAACACGGGGAGAACATGCAAACTCCACACAGAAATACCAACTGAACCAGCCAGGACTTGAACCAGCAACCTTCTTGCTGTGAGGCAACCACTGAGCCACCATGTCGCCCTTTATTAGTTTCATTCTTTAATTTTTTTATATTGAATATTTTGTTCACCTATATTTTAGGTTTAAATTTTACCTTTAAATTGTATGTAAAATGTTCACGCAGGTTTTTATGTGATGTAATGTCTTGATTTTATTTTACTGTCATTGTTTTATGTCTATGTAAGATGTCCTTGAGTGCCATGAAAAATGTATAATAATGCTAATTTAATCTATTTTTTAGTTGACATTTACATTATCTAAAGTAAAACTACAATTATTTATTAATTTATTTAAATTATTTATTACATTTTAGATTTGCAGTACAATTATAAGTTTCAGCTCAAAGTAACACGCAAATAATGCTTTATAACTCTTTGAAACTGCTTTGATCCAAATTGTGCCATTTTGGTGACTGTCGCTTTAAATTCAAATGAGATTGTGCTCCATTCAAAAGAGGGCGGAGCTACAAGTTCAAGTTTATTCATAAAACGCATTTAAAAACAGCCACAAGATTGACCAAAGTACATAAGACTGAGTAATATTTAGTAAAAATATAAGCGCATTAAAATATATAAGTAAAACCAAGAGAAACAACAGATATATATTTAGAAACAAAGCAAACAACAATGACAAACAAAATGACAAACATAGCGGCAGATTCAAAACTCTAATGGCAGATGGCTGCTTCTCACTCAGGGCTGTTTATGCTAATGAGGCAGAGATGGTCACTGATGGGCGAGACTTTCCCCCACTGATTACATGTACTAAGTGAGAATGTCAATCAAAGTGTTTTTATAAATGGTTACTATTAGAGACTGGTTATAATAACTTGCTTTGGCACACAACTGTGTTTAAACCTCTTATAAGAGTGATTTTAGCATAGTAGGTCGCCTTTAAAAACATGTCATACAAACAGTCGTTCATTTTCTTTTCGGCTTTGTCCCTTTATTAATCTGGGGTGGCCAAAGCGGAATGAACCGCCAACTTATCCAGCATATGTTTTACTCAGCGGATGCCATTCCACTCGAAGGACTCGAACCAGCGACTTTCTTGCTGTGAGGTGACAGTGCTACCCACTGAGCCACAGTGCCGCCCACACAAGCATGCATTAAACTTTTTTGTTTCTTTTTCCAATCACATAAAGTCGAACTTTCACACAGTCACACTGATAGGAGTTTATTTGTGTGTTCTTCTTCTTCAGTTGTGAGTGTTTCTCTTGCAGGAGGACGTTTAGTATTCAACACACACTGCAGCACATTACAACATTAACATATGAAAAGGGCTGCAGCTCTTTAACACACAACACACACTCCGTCACCTTTAGCCAACGCACAAATCAACTACACACTTCACTGAGGAGTCTGTGTTACAAACATTTACACAACCCATCGTTAAAGTTACAATCATTTCGTCTGGGTAAAATATGTGACTATCCGAAGTGTTTCTGAGGGTCATTTACAAAAATCTGACCTGAATGTTCATGAATGTATGTAAGAACTATGTGATGTGTTTGAATCAGTGTTGGGTGAGTTACTTCAGAAATGTAAATGATTGTTAATGACCGTTGAAATGTCTGAAAAGCTATTTAGTCACTTAATAATTAGTTTAGATACTTGATTTTATTAGTTAAAGCCTATACATCTCAACAAATGGAGGATATAAGTTAAACTCTTATTTAAATTAGTCAAACAGGGACTTTTAACTGTAAAAAATAAAAGTTAAACATCATATGTATCCAAATATGAAAGTAATGACAGCATATTTCACACATATACCATATTGTAATTAATTTCTGACTCAATTGTTTCAGCTTGTGCCATCGTCAAACAAATGTATATTTATTTACTTGAAAATTTGAATTATTCTGCAAAATATATATGTATAACAAAAACAATTTAATTTACTCTGATCTCTGGACTGATTTATACAGAAATGTTAAATATAGAGTATTTCAGGCAAGTACAAGAAGTAGCCTATTACCTAAATTACATAAAAATGCAATGTAATCCCTTATTTTTAGTCATTTATTTACAGTAACTAGTTACTTTGCAATTAATTACACCTAACACTAATTATAAATCCACAAACTGATTCGACAAACTTTTACAAAACCTTAGTTTTGTTGCGCCTCGGTTTATAACTAGGTTATACATTGTAATCGTGCATTAATAAATGTTGAACTATGATTAATAAATGCTGTATAAGTATTGTTCATCGTTAAATCACGTTAGTAAATTAATTAACTAATGAAACCTCATTGTAAATTGTGACCAAAATACAAATAAAATCTGTATCTCTCTTTAATGTGCTTCTTAAATGTTCTTATCCGCCATTGAAATGTGTAGCATTTAATATAAATCGTAAAACAGGTAAGTGAATGGGTTGTTACCGTGGCTCAGCCGCACGAGTGTCGGTAAGCGAAATTTGCTCACGATCACGTCCAGCGGCAGCGACACGGAGCTCCACGAGAGTCCGGTAATGCTCGCGGATAGTTTCTCCATCGTTCATCCGTCACCATCATCATCATCACGGGCATCACGGGAACCGAGCGGAACCGGTGACAGGAGGCGCCATGATCAAGAGTAACGCGCAAGAGAAACTCTTGAAGTGATGTGATCTAAACTGGACCCGCCGATGCGCGCGACACACTCCTCCCGCCGTGCACGCGCGCGCACACCAAAACGCCAGACTGAAAAAGAGGCTCAATTCGGAGATTCAGATCACTTTAACGGGATGTTTTGTCTTTATGACCAAAAAACTTTAACAGATTTGTTAAAAATAAACTAGTGTGATTGTTTATTTTTCTGGTTAAAGGGATAGTTCGCCTAAAATCGACAATTTACTCTCTGTTTCGTTTCCTCAAGTGGTTTTAAACCTTTATGAGTTTCTTGAAAGCAAAATAAGATGTTCTGAAAGCTGAAAACCTGTAACTATTGACTTCCATTGGGAAAACGAATAGGCTAGCATACTATAGAAGTCTTCAGCTTTCTTCAAAATATCTTCTTTTGTGTTCAACAGAAGAAACTCGTGAAGGTTTGGAGCACGTAAGGTGAGAGAGAGTCAATGATGACAGAGTTTTATATTTTTTGCGTGAGCTATCAGGACCTTCTTCAGCATTATTAGCTATAGGCTACATTGAGTTTTTGGGGGTGGGGGTGTTGTTGACTTAAGAGCATTTACGTCAGTGACCTTAATTATTTACCACGCGACTATCTTGTACATCTGGCACACAGACACACATTTCGGCTTTGTGATGCAGTCTTGTTAGGCTACTAGTTATTTACTGTTGCAATTAAAACAGCCTGACACAATCTAGGCTTTTCTAAATATCATTCCTTCTTTTTTTTCAGCTTAATCCCTTTCAAGAGTTCACACTTAGCTGATGACGTATTATAAGCAAGTTTGGCATGCTGTCCCGGGAGAGAGCCCTGAGTTTAAAAGGTCCTTGAGCCCTGGGCTCCCTCCCGTTTGCAGGGCGAGAGGGGAGCTTTGAGCTCAGGTAGATCTCGAGAACTCCCCCCTTTTGTAAGAGTTGATGACAGAAAATAATTGCTACGGAGAGATATGCTGATGGATAAAAGTTTGACTAGTGCTAAATTTAGATTGTTCAATTACTTGTAGTGCATGTTTTTGGAACGTGGGAGGAAACCGGAGAACCCGGGGGAAACCCACACGAGCACAGGAAGAACATGCTAACTTCACACAGTAACGACAGCCAGTCTGTTAAAGGACTTGAACCGGTGACGTTCTTGCTGTGAGGCCCCAGTGCTAGTCACTGGGCCACCGTGCCGCCCTATGAAAGGAAAAGAGGAGGAGTAGGGGTGGAAGGGGGGATTCTTCAAACGAAGATGACTGTAGTAAGAAACCCTGGCTCTTTATAGTGGGTTAGAAATCGTCTGATTGGTTGGTCATACATGGTTAATGCATGACCAGCCGTGTTCAATCATAATCACGTGATCCTCTCGAAATTAGTTTATAAATAAACTTCACTTATTTATCAGGGGTTGCCCCAGTGGAATGAACCGCCAACTTATCCAGATGTTTTACACAGCGGATGCCCTTCCACCTGCAACCCAGTACTGGGAACTTTTCTAACTATCCATTTTTTAAAATGACATTAGCAACAGGGGTATATTGACACTAATATAATGAAATGATTGTTTAGTAATAGTAATATGTAAACGTTAAAAATAGTGTTATAGTAACATTTAAGCCGTTGGAAATATAACTCTATAACAAGATTTAAAGGGACAGTTCATACATGGTGGCTTAGTGGGATAGCGCTTTCAAATCACAGCAAGAAGATGTGCCTGTGTTGGCGTGGGTTTTCTCCGAGTGCTCCGGTTTCAACCACAGTCCAAAAACATGCGCTTTAGGTGAATTGGGTAAGCTAAATTGTCTGTAGTGTGTGAATGAGTGTGTTTCCCAATACTGGGTTCTGGCTGGAAGTGCATCCACTGCGTAAAACATATGCTGGAATAGTTGGCGGTTCATTCCGCTGTGGCGACCTCTAAAATAAAGACTAGAATGAGTTCACCCATAAACTTCACCACTTCATTTGAACACAAAA
>CAIGQZ010034990.1:7670764-7686433 GCA_903798205.1 Danio tinwini | reverse complement strand
GCAGCTTTGTAAATTGCTTGCATTGTGAGAAAATGCTGTGCGTTTTCATAATATGTTTACGTTGTGAGTAAATGCAGCTTTGTAAATTGTTTGCATTGTGTAAAAATGCAGTGCGTTTTCATAAATTGTTTGTTTTGTGAGAAAATGCAGCTTTGTAAATTGTTTGCGTCGTGTAAAAATTCAGCGGGTTTTCATGAATATTTTGCGATGTGTGAAAATTTTGCGAGGTTAATTCATTTGTTTGCGTTGTGTAAAAATGCAGTGCATTTTCATAAATTGTTTGCGTTGAGAAAATGCAGTGTGTTTTCATAAAATATTTGCATTGTGTAAAAATGCAGCGTGCTTTTTAAAAATGTGTTTGTGTTGTGAGAAATTGCAGCACGTGTGCTGTCAAACTGATGAAGATCTTTTCTAAATTTGCTGCCGTTTTTTGAAATTTCAGCACGTTTAGATCTCTCGGCCACTGTAAACAACGCATTTATTAACACACAAAGTAATGGTTATAATTATTATTATATGTCTGAATATTAAGATATATAAATGCAAATTTTAATAGTTTATTAATCATTTAACTTACGCATTCTTAATTAAAAAAACGCTAACTATTCTTAAGTGGTTTGTAAATAATGCAATACTTAATTTAGCAATGAAAAATGAATCAAAGTCTGAAAACACAGTCATTAAGCACATTCTACACATGCATATATGTCACGAATACAGGTAGCTGTATTTATAAACTGCTTACTAACGCCTATTAATGTAGTGTTAACTATTTGCTAATGCTTAATAAATGATTTTGTGGGGATAGTGTGTAGCTATTATAAAGTGTTATCGAAGAAAAACCTGCAGAAGAAGAGGAACAGATTAGTATTATTAGTATTGTTGTTTTATTCGAGCCAGCTGAGATTCAGACAGCGAGCGATGAAGGCGTACGTGTCTGCCACCTCCTGAATCACTTTACTGGTGGGTTTTCCTGCGCCATGACCCGACTTTGTGTCTATGTAGATGAATAGAGGGTTTTTCTGGCCGGGGCATTGACCAATCAGATTCTGGAGGGTGGCAATGTATTTTAAAGAGTGCAGCGGCACCACGCGGTCATCATGGTCACCAGTCAACAACAGCACAGCAGGATACTGAACTCCATCGCCTTCTGGAGCTTGGATATTGTGGAGAGGAGAATACCTGTAAATATCACAAATATTTAAATTATACATTATATTATGTTATATGTTCTACTAAGTGGAAAAAGTACAAGCAAGGTTATTATAGTTTTGTACTATATAAATTTTCTATAGTGCTGGGCAAAGATTAATCACGATTAAGTGAAAGTAAACTCACTTGATTAACCAATCGAACTGCTCTTTGATTTCCGAGCATCCGAAATCAGTGGTCCAGGCGTGTCCAATGGTGAACTTATGAAACTTCAGCATGTCCATGACACCGACCTGAGCCACGGCACAACCAAACAGATCAGGTCTCTGATTCACACATGCCGCTACAGGAGAGGAACAGAACAACAAAAGCCCATGTGTGGGTGTACAAAATTTGTCAACATTTGAAATGGATCAAAACCTTTTATCAAAGTTGTCCTAGAACTATTGAATACCCATTCTTGTCTTGGAAAATTTTGATGAATTTATTTGTTCAAGTTCAAATGTTAACTACTGTATATCTGTGTGTCTGTGTATGTATGCATGTATGTATGTATGTATGCATGTATATGTATGAGCAATTCCATGCAAATGTCAACCTTGCCATGAAAAAAATTAAGTTTTCACCAAAATAGAGAAACCGTTTCTACATTATTTGTGTAAGCAAGTATTTTACAGTACTTTAAAAATACTCATAAATGTATCTGTTAGTGTTTAAAACTATTATATTTCATTTGCCAAAATCACACAAGTGGCAATTTCACAGGTGTCACATCCATAACGAAAAAGTGTCACATCCATAACGACCCTTTTTCCTTATAAATGCAAAAATATAAAATAAAAACAATCATGTTTGTTCGTTAGTGAGCCGACTCGTGTCTGTCTGATTAGCATAGTTTCTTTTGGGTTGCGCAGTTTAATTGACAGGATTTCTACAAAGCATGTTGTAGACTGTAAACTCACAAACTTTTTTGTCACATCCATAACGCATGTTTATTTCCCCTCATTTAAAGTATAAAAAACGTTTACAGATTGATATTTTTCTGGTCCCATAACTCTGTGGTTAGTTGTTTTGGGAAATATAAACAGATGTGTCAATATAATGCTAACATAAACTTTCTCTGTGAATTTATGTTTTGAGTTTTTACTGCAAATGTCACATCCATAACGCTGGAATTGCTCGTATGCATGTACACTCACTGGTCACTTTATAAGGTACACCTTACTAGTACTGGGTTGGACCCCCTTTTGCCTTCAGACCTGCCGTAATCCTTCATGGCATGGATTCAACAAGGTACTGGAAATATTCCTCAGAGATTTTGGTCCATATTGACATGATGGCATCACACAGTTGCTGCAGATTTGTTGGCTGCACATCCATGATGCGAATCTCCCGTTCCAAAACATCCCAAAAATGCTCTATTGGATTGAGATCTGGTGACTGTGGAGGCCATTTGAGTACAGTGAATTCATTGTCATGTTCAAGAAACCAGTCTGAGATGATTCACGTTTTATGACATGGAGCGCTATCCTGCTGGAAGTAGCCATCAGAAGATGTGTACACTGTGGTCATAAAGGGATGGACATGGTCAGCAACAATACTCATGTAGGCTGTGGTGCTGACATGATGCTCAATTGTTACTAATGAACCCAAAGTGTGCCAAGAAAATATCCCCCACATCATTACACCACCACCAGCAGCCTGAACCATTGATACAAGGCAGGATGGATCCATACTTTCATGTTGTTGACAAATTCTGACCCTACCATCCGAATGTCGCAGCAGAAATCAAGATTAATCAGACCAGGCAACATTTTTCCAATCTTCTATTGTCCAATTTAGGTGAGCCTGTGTGAATTGTAGGCTAAGTTTCCTTTTCTTAGCTGACAGGAGTGGCACCCGCTGTGGTCTTCTGCTGCTGTAGCCCATCCGCCTCAAAATTGGACGTGTTGTACATTCAGAGATGCTCTTCTGCATACCTCAATTGTAGCAAGTGGTTATTTGAGTTACTGTTGTCTTTCTATCTGCTGGAACCAGTCTGGCCATTCTCCTCTGTCCTCTGGCACCAATAAGGCATTTGCACCCACAGAACTGCCGCTCACTAGATATTTTCTCTTTTTCAGACCATTCTCTGTAAACACTAGAGATGGTTGTGCGTGAAAATCCCAGTAGATCAGCAGTTTCTGAAATACTCAGACCAGCCCGTCTGGCACCAACAACCATGCCACGTTCAAAGTCACTTAAATCACCTTTCTTCCAAATTCTGATGCTCGGTTTGAACTGCAGCAGATCGTTTGACCATGTCTACATGCCTAAATGCATTGAGTTGCTGCCATGCGATTGGCTAATTTGAAATTTGTGTTAACTTGCAGGTGTACCTAATAAAGTGGCCGTTGAGTGAATATGTATGCCTGTGTTTATGTGTGTACATGAGTGTGTTTATGTGTATACATGTATATAGCGCTGCACGATTTGGAGAAAAAAAAAATCTGTGTGGAGTTTGCATGTGGACACTCGTGTTGGCGTGGGTTTCCTCCGGGTGCTCTGGTTCCCCCTACAAGTCCAAAGACATGCGCTATAGGTGAATTGGGTAAGCTAAATTGTCCATAGTGTGTGTGTGTGTGTGTGTGAATCAGAGTGTATGGATGTTTCCCAGTGATGGGTTGCAGCTGAAAGGGCATCTGCTGTGTAAAACATATGCTGGATAAGTTGGTGGTTCATTCCGCTGTGGCGACCCCGGATTAATAAAGGGAGAAAGCCGAAAAGAAAATGAATGAATTTTTAAAATCACACCCCTTCAAATCACGATCTGGTTAAAAAATGATTAATTGTGCTGGCCTACATGCATATGAGTGTGTGTGTGTCTCATACCCACGAGCAATCCTCCATTGGATCCTCCGTTGATGGTGAGTTTTTTGGGTGAAGTGTAGCCTTCCTTTATTAGATATTCAGCTGCGCACTGAAAATCCGTGAAGCAGTTCTGCTTATTGGCCAACATCCCCCCTGCACAGGAACACACAGACAGAAGACACCATGTTTATTCAAATGCAACAGAATGTATTTTTAATTATATATTTTTTCTAAGTAGGGGTCCGTGATGATTTACTGTATACTTTATCAAACCTGTGTATTACTTTATCAAATAAGTCACAGCATTTACTGTGTGATATAAAGGCCATCACAAATGCAGCTAGGAGGAGCCTATATATATATTGATATTTTTAATGCATTTACATGATTTTGTCCAGCAGGTGAAGTTTTAAATGCTTCAAAACAGTTCAAAACAATAACAAATTTAATCTAATTTCTTCCAAGCTTTAAAAAGCATTATTTCCCCCAGCATGAAAGCAGCACAAAAATACACTCAGCAAAATCACACACTCCTATTATCAAGTGACATGTAAACTACTGTTCAAAACTTTGGGGTTGGTTAAAAATTAGTTTTTGACTTCTCTTCTGTTCATAAAAACCTTTTTTTTCATTAAAACTGCAATAAAACCATTATTTTTAAAACATTGCAACTCAAAATGACTTTTTTAGTGTAATATATTAATTCATGTAATGTTAAAGCTAATAAAAAAAATCAATTAATTTATATTTATAAATCAGTCATTAATAATTATATGATCCTATTTTAAAACCTAATTTGCTACTCAATCAATAAAAATAACATGTATAATTACATATCAAAAACTACTTTAATAATCAATAAGAGACGACATCAGATTGATTTATATCAGGTTGATTGAAGTTTTTAAACTTTGATAGTCGATAACTTCTAATTCTTCCTGGATTATTCAATCAACATTAAAACAGCTACATATTTTTATATAAATTACAAGAGAATAGCTTATTTTTGTAACAAAAATGTCTTTACTGTCACATTTGATCAATGCACACAGACTTTTAATTTTCAGGCAGGCAGCCCAAGCCCCAAGGGCTTTAAGTGAACTGTCTTTCCATTAAAAAATTGTCACGTTTAAGATCGGATTTCTGCAAAAATCAGCAATCTTCACTGCCTGATAGATATACGATATGAAGCGGGTCTCAGATCGCACAAGAAGCACTGCATTAAATTTCATTTCTCCACACCATGACTTTAAAATATGACAGTTTATTTACCCCAATATTTTCAATGGAGTTTCTGCGCTAGCCTGCTGCTACTGATGGTGCTAGTGATTACACGATCTATCATCTTGTTTTAAGCTTGAACAACTAAATGAATGCTTAAGTCTATTTGACTGAATGTGTTGTAATTACATTACAACATCGATGATGTAAAAACAACCTTGTGAAATTGAAAATAGTCACATTAAGCTTTCACCGGACGTTTATGGTTGGCTTTAAAACTCTAGCTGTGCATAGAGCCCATTAACTCTATCATTGCAAAGAAATAATTCAGCAACAGTATACTATTAAAAGAGCACACTGAAAAACAATATTTTCTTACTTAGTTTTTGTCTTGTTTTCTTTTAGTCCAAATATTTAAAAAAAATCTTAAATCATGAAAAAAATAGAGAAACAAAGAAAAAAGAAGAAAATAGTTTTGTTTTCAGAAATAATACATTTTCTGTAAAACAAAGCCAAATAATTTGCCAGTGGGATAAAAAAAAAGTCTCTTTTCCAACCAAAAACAAAATTGTTTCATTTTCCCCATTGGCAGATTATTATTTTTGTTTTTTAAAGGAAAAACCCACTTAATTTTAACCAAATAATATCATTTTGTTTTCAGAAATGAAACCTTTTTTGTAAAACAAGCTAAATAGTCTGCCAAAAGGGTAAATAAAATAGTCTCTTTTCTAACCACAATATTATTTTACTTTCCCTATTGGCAGATTATCCATACAGGCAGATATGCTTGGCATATACGAGTACACCCTATTTTGAAAATGAAAATTTTTATCCATTTCTCAGTGAATATGGGTAATATATATTGGTGCATTAGAACAAAACAGATTTATTACACGGATAGATTAATTAAAATAGTCACCGAACATCTTTAGAAATGGAAAGAAAATACATTTAAATTCATGCTAAATATTGCCAAAAAATTACAAACTACAACATTTCAACAAAATTGTATATATATTTTTTTCTCTCGATTTTTTGCTATTTTTGAAAATGTTATTTAATATTTTTAATTTCTGAACCATTATTGTAAGTTATTTAGGTAGATTAGCTCCAGATTTGGCTTACGTACTGACTAAACTAATGTATATGCACAAATAAAACATTGTGAGAATCCTATAGAAAATATTAATTTAAATGAGAGATTTGTGGAGGTGTACTCCTATATGCTG
Source organism: Danio tinwini (assembly GCA_903798205.1). Taxonomy (NCBI): domain Eukaryota; kingdom Metazoa; phylum Chordata; class Actinopteri; order Cypriniformes; family Danionidae; genus Danio; species Danio tinwini. Next base: position 7,679,981 of record CAIGQZ010034990.1, on the reverse strand, counting down.
AGCACTGTATTTTTTAAAGGAAAAACACCTAATTTTGACCAATTATTCCTGAAAACTAAAATTTTTAATACGTTTCTAGAAAATGCTTCTTAGTTTAAGAATTTTTTTACTTTTACACGATATTGTTTTTTAAATTCTAAAAACAAGGCAAAAACTCTTTTTTTTGCAGTGTATTATGCAATGTGTAGTAAACAAGCATTCAAACATAATCCCTGATTATTACAGCCACATGCCTTTATGCCACGTCTCTCCATACTCTCCTCCTCCTCTGATGTTGGCGACCGCTAAAACTCCTCCCAGATGCCTGATGAATATCAGCCGAGAAACGCTGAAACAGTCAAAGACAGAGATTTACAGGAGCCGGATAGAGATCAGTGCAGTGTGAGATTAGACAAATGCTTATATTGTAGTGGTGTAACGGATCACAAATCTCGTGGTTACCGATTACGGTTTGTTTTGGAGTTACGGATTGGACCATTTTTCAGAAAGGGGAGGAGACAATTGTAATTTGCTTTCCATTTATTACAAAAACAGTTAAAGTCAAAATGATTGGCCCTCCTGTGATTTATTTTTCTCTTTTTCCAAATATTTCCTAAATTATGTTTAACAGAGCAAGGAATTTTCCCACAGTATTTCCTATAATATTTTTTCTACTGGAGAAAGTCTTATTGTTATTATATTATTTTATTTTGGCTAGAATAAATGTAGTTTTAAAATCATTTTAAGATTAATATTATTAGCCCTATTAAGCAATATTTGTTTACCGTTTTTTACAGAACAAACAACTGTTATACAATGACTTGCCTATTTACCCTAACTTGCCTAATTAACCTAGTTAAGCCTTTAATGTTTCCTAGTGATGGGTTGCAGTTGGAAGGGCATGCGCTGCGTAAAACATTCGCTGGATAAGTTGCCGGTTCATTCCGCTGTGGTGACCCCTTGATTAATAAAGTGACATAGTCGAAAAAGAAAATGGATGAACCCTTAAATGTCACTTTAAGCTGAATCCAGTGGTCCCTCATTTATCATGGGAGTTACATTCTAAAAATAGCCTGCAATAGGTTTAATCCGCAAAGAAGTCTGCTTTATTTTTTATAAATATTATAGATGTTTTAAGACTGTAAAACCCCTCACTACACTCTTTATACTCATTTCTCATATAGGCATTAACATTTTCACACTTTTCTCTCTTGTTTAAACACTCGCGCAACTTCTACCTTCCTTTAGTATGTCCAGAAGTCCAACTTTTTGTGTGATGGTTAGCATCTTCTGCCTCTGCCTTTTGGGTACAACCGCAGGTGTCTTTGACAGTGCAAAACCTTTTATCGACATTATGGGGTTTGTTGGGGAGAAAACTTGCAAACATACAGTACAGCATTTCAGTCACACATCTAGCGATCAAAGATTTATGTAAATTTGGCAAGTTGAACGCATTCTGTACTGTATAGGAGACATGGCACGGAGAAGACTGATTGACAATTATCTACAGCCAATCAGGACACAGAACACGAGCGAATCAGGACGCAGAACACAATGTGCTGTTAAAAAAAAAAAAAAAAGCACGTCAAACTACACAAAAAAAATCCACAAAACTGCAAGATCGCGAAAGGTGAACCATGTTATGGCGAGGGACCTCTGGACTAGTATCTTGAAAAATATATAGTAAAATATGATGTACTGTCGTATTATGGCAAAGAAATTAGTTATTAGAAATGAGTTATTAAAACTGTCATGTTTAGAAATGTGTTTCCGTTAAACTAAAATTGGGTAAAAATTGACCTCAACTGTGACTTAGAATCTGTAATTTTAATAAAAATAAAATCAAGAAATAACCAGCTTGATAAAAATAAATAGTTGAATATTCAATACTGTGAAAAATCTTCACTACTGTTGTGGATGATTACAATGCTAACTGAATACATTTAAAGGGCCATGAAACCCCCCTTGCTCAGCAGGGTGTTTTCACACATGTAGTTTGGAAAAAGTCAGGAAAGTGGGCGTGTCCAGCTCTGGGAGTGTGGGAGTGTCGGGGGAGGGAAAGAGAAAAGGATTTGCAAAAATGGGAGTTTCCCTTTGGGCACTCGCTGGCAAAACAAACACACAGACGCAGGGGAGAAAGACAGTGACTGTGTTTACATGGACATCAGTAATCCAATTATTTGCCAAATTATTAATTTGTCGATTTTAACTGCAGTTTGGTACTTTCACTTTCATTCAGGAACATTTCCTGCATGTCCCCTGTGACAAATGAGTGGAACTGTTGGAGAGTGAAGTTTTATTGGAATGTTTGATTCGCACGGCGAATGGGTGAAAAACTCCTCCGCATTTCTAGGTAACTTAAATGCACTCGGTAGATAGCGTCAGAAAGCCGTGTGTGTATAGACTATCTTGTCACAAAATGTGGCGTAAAATCTACACAACGGTAATAGTTTGATTGCTGTGTTTACATGTTTACATTCAGAGAGCAGCATTTACTGCGAAACTTTCAGTCTATAATATTGTACTATAATATTGCAGTGATATTAACATACTGTAAACTTACTAACTAAATCATTTTGACTGAGGTCTGTCTTTAAAAACTGAAAGAGCACTACTGACGAACTAACTTTGCCACCTAAATGAACAAACAAAGAACACTGATCTCACACACACTTACCAAATCTGTAGCGACAGGACAATCAACACAAAATGGAGCCGTGTCTTTTTTAAAAGGAGACGAGCGGCAAATCCGGATTTCATCATTTCCAGATGAGAAAAGCTCTCGGGTAAAAATGTTCCCTACAAATGCATTTCTGTCGCGTGCACTGTATTCAACCTTTGTTGCAGCTCATTAATAAACACAACACTGATGACCCATGTCTCAGAATTCTCGTTCTTTCACTTGTTTTGGCAACACAACATGGCGTCTCTCTGTCGTCTGAACACTGTAACAGGTAAACTGTCTTCGAAGCTATCATACATATTAATGAAGTTGCACCGCATACACAATAGAGCGTGCTGATTGGTTTGAACCAAGTCTTTCTCATGAATTGGTGCCGCACACTCAGAGACGTCTTGATGTACTCGCAGGTACAGATATCCACTCTCCACGCAAGTATCTTATCGCCGTGACGCAGCTTCAAAAATTAGTTTCAACCTGGAAGAATGAATTTGCTCAAAATAACGCAAAAACAACAAATTTTTTTACTTTTTAGTGCAATACATGTGTCCTAATAGTGTTTATAGCAGCGTGGGACACCTATATGAACGTGTTTTTTTAACATTATAATATTCCTTGCTCTGCGATCGCTACAAATGTTGGATTAATCTACACGTAAAAAAAAGGTTGTTACTCCGTGGGTCATGTGCGTTTCTGTTATAGTGTACCTGTAGCTGGGTGTGATGGAAATATTGAATCCTCCATATCCATACAGGAAGGCAGGATGGGAACCGTCCATCTTGATTCCTTTCTTGTGGACGATAAACATTGGGATTTGGGTGCCGTCTTTACTAGGATAGAAGACCTGGAAGAAAGACATTTGCACATTGCTGAAACTAGATAAACATAGATTATATTTTAAAGAATGTTTGAAATTTGTAACCATTGGACATCCATAGTGGGAAAAACAAAGAAAGTCAATAATTACAGCTTTTTAACATTCTTGACCAAATCAAGGGTGAGTAAATGATGACAGAACGTTCATTTTTGGGTGAACTGACCCTTTAGCAGCAGGTGTAAAGAGGGCCAGAGAGATAAAGCATCTGTAAGTGTGTTTCTGTACCTGAGTGGTCTGATAGTCGGCCGGATTGAAGCCTTTCACTGTGACTTCTCTGAAAACATGCGGCTGCAGCGGCTCTTTAGTCAGATCACAGTGATAGATGATTGCTGCACAGAAACACATTCATTACTGCATTACCTGACTGTTATGCATGTTGATTTATTAGAAAATAATACACACGAGGTGGAGATGTGACAACGCAGAGTCGCTGTTACACCTTGGGTGTGCATTGCTTTCTAATAATTCATCAACCCATCATTATACTCAGGGTGCAAATTACAGGGGGTTTTCCTACTTAATGCTTGATCCCCTCTGAAGGACGCCAATACAAGATATACAGGATGTCAGCCCTGGGGTAGTGCAATGGTTAGCACTGTCATCTCACAGCAAGAAGGTCGCTGGTTCGAGCCTTGGCTAGGTCAGTTGCCATTTCTGTAGAGTGTGCATGTTCACCCCGTGTTGGCGTGGGTTTCCTCCGGGTGCTCCGGTTTCAACCACAGTCCAAACACATGCGCTATAGGTGAATTGAAGAAACTAAATTGGCCGTAGTGTATGTGTGTGAATGCAAGAGTGTATTGGTGTTTCCCAGTGATGGGTTGCAGCTGGAAGGGCATCCGCTGTGTAAAACATATGCTGGAATAGTTGGTGGTTCATTCTGCAGTGGGACCACTGATTAAAAAAGGGACTAAGCCGAAAAAAAATAATGAATGGATATCAGCCCTCTAATAATGAGAAATAGTTTTCTTTTATCTGTATCTTAATAATATTAATAATTAAAATAATAGACAATGCAAATATACATTTGACCACCCCCATAACAGTTCATATCATTATAGAGGTTCATACATGATCGTGCCTATCAGTCTATGCGAGAATCATTCAAAAGTCTGAAACCGGCAGATCTAGAGCAGTGTTTCCCAACCCTGTTCCTGAAGGCACACCAACAATACATATTTTCAACTTCTCCCTAATTAAACACACATGGATCAACTCAAAACACCAGTAGAGACTCCAAAACCTGTGCTGCGTCCCAATTTGCATACTTATACTACACCCTAAAAGTATGTACTTTTTAGTGAAGGAAAAATGTATACTTTTGAGTGTGTAACAGAAGACTATGCAAGCTTTGGGCCATATTACTTCCTCGTTAACAGATCGTTATGTCGCTTAGTTATGATCCACAGGTCATCCACATTACTTTCATATTTAATTCCCTACCTTATTGGAGAAGCAGCAGCAGCAGGTTAATCTCGCATTCACAAGTCTTTCATGCAGAGAAATCTCCTCAGATCTTTGGATATTTATGCATTCAGACGTTAATGTCCAAACACATCTTTATATAAGTTCAATACTGTTGTTGCAGATAACATATAACACAGAAAACGTGAAGAATTTAAGTCTTTCAAACATCTTTACCTGTCTTGCATGTCCATCATGTTTGTAGTTTGTTTACACTTTTCACTTTTCAGTTCTAATCAAATTCACGTCCAGCGCGCAATGTATTGTGGGCAATATCAGCGGTTAGAGTATGGACGGTTCTATACTTAAAACTTTGACCGGAAATAGTAAACGATCCGGGAACCTTTCGCATACTCTTTTCAACATACTATGATTTGGGACATACTAATTCTATTTTCACATACTATTTAGGACGGATAGTATGCGAATTGGGACACAGCAAAGAAATTATTGGATCAGATAAGAGAGACATCTAAAATATGCACTGTTAGTGTGCCTCCAGGAACAGGGTTGGGAAACACTGCTCTAGAGCACAGATGGAAACCAAGTAAACACTTTTCTTGTAAACGAAGTGTTTGTATTTACATATAGCCTAAAAGTAAAGTAAAATTAGATGCACACTTTGTTTAGTTTGACCTACAGTAACCTCTGAAATAGCAGAGATTACTACACTATCCCTCAAATCACTGACAACTTAAATATGTTTTATTAATAAATGAGATGTAATTTAAATACATACATTTTATTCACTGAAGCATGTATTAAACAAGCTAACATTACCAAAAAAAAAGTTGACACACCTAATCGTCAATGTATAATCCGAACACTGTTTATACTATGGTTACTTAAAAAAAAACACTAGCTATGTTTCCATCCAAACATGCAAATTAAACATACGCACAAAACTAGAATATTGCATGAAATATTTGCATATAAAGCAGCGTTTCCATCTAATTAGTCAAAGAGAACTAAATCTTCACTTCCTGATACACTGATCACCAATTATCAGAAAGAAAGCCGCTGTGGGCCTTTTTTCTTATATAAAAAAATTTACTTAAACTTGTTTCCATTGTAGTTCATACACATTTTTTTCCTACTAAGTTGGGCGCATACTAGAGATGCGCGGATCAGCTGAAATGTTACCCAAATCCACTCCTTCATTCTAATCATTCACCTGCCACCCGCCCGCACATACAGTTGAAGTCAGAATTATTAGCCCCCCTGAATTATTAGCCTCCGTCTACTTCTTTCCCTGTTTTTTGTTTAGCAGAAAGCAGATTTTTTTCCAACACATTTCTAATCATAATAGTTTTAATAACTCTCTGTAATAACTGATTTATTTTATCTTTGACATGATGACAGTAAATAATATTTTACAAAATAATTTTCAAGACACTTCTATACAGTTTAAAGTTACATTTTAAAGGCTTTACTAGGTTAATTAGGTTAACTAGTCAGGTTAGGGTAATTAGGCAAGTTATTGTATAACGAAGGTTTGTTCTGTAGACTATCGAAAAAAAAATTGCCTCAAAGGGCTAATAATATTGACCTTAAAATGTTTTTTTTTATTATTATAGCTGAAATAAAACATAAGACTTTCTCCAGAAAAACAAATATTATCAGACATACTGTGAAAATTTCCTTGTTCTGTTAAACATCATTTGGGAAATATTTAAAAAAGAAAAAAAATATTTAAAGGTGGGCTAATAATTCTGACTTCAACTGTATTATTTTATCTGATATATATACGTATATCAGCACCCGATCGACACTTTAATAATTCTAATTCTTTGTTTTAAGCATGATGATAGGTCACCGTGGATCGTTTGTTATTAACAGCAGATTCAGCTTTTACATATACAGGAAAAAGATAACAAAAACGGTGCCACTTCAGCCTAAACAGCAGTTAAGTTTTCTTGGCCTTTTTCTTTGCACTGTGCAGAAACAGAGTAGCATCTACTGTGCCTGGATTCAGCCAATTCCGCCTCGCCTCCAAAACACGGCCAGCTGCACTAAATGAGCGTTCACTCGCACCGATTGTTGCAGGGATGCACAAACTTCTTCTTGCAAGGCGCTGCAGTCGTGTAAATAAGCACACGACTGCATATAAGTATAAGGGGGCGGGGGTGAGTACCTATTGTTGGTAACTTTTAGTTTAAACTTGGGCATAAAAAAGGACAAATGCAGACAATGCTTCCTCTTTCTATTTTCCTTTGTTTTTTATATCATACCTGTCTGTCTAATAAAGCATATATAAATATAAAATAAAAAAATGGTGGGTTGAAACAGCTACTGTTCAGATGTTGCAGAGAAATAACTGAAAATGTACAAATTTGCAGCTGTGAAATACATGAACTCATTCAGCGTAGTGATATAGAACCGTAATGCACCCAAAAACTACCTGGAACTACTTTAGTTGTGCGCTTATCTAAAAATTACTGCACACCTTAAATATTCATTAGCCAATCAGAATTGAGCATTCAACAGCCTGTGGTGTAATGTTATTGAAGGTCGTTGAAGTGCTTTGAAATGTGCATTTTTATACAATGTGAAGTGACGTGAATAAAAGTGAATAAACTGTTTATTCGTTTAGGCGGAAGTGACAAACTACAAGCATTTACATCAGTTTTATATGTACTAAGCGTGTATTTTGTCACTGTTTTGGTGAGCACTAGCTTATAGACATCCTACAAACTAAGAATACTGATACTAACATCTAAAAAAAACAAAACCTTTATTTTAATTTCATGGGAGCTTTAATGTCCATAATTCTGAATCTTTACAGACCTGGAGAGAGGAATGAGGTGAAGCTGTAGAAGATCTCAGAGTCTTTCTTCCTGCCGGTGAAGCCCACAATCGAGCCCACGTCCAGCGGGAAGGTGCGGATCTCCTCACCCGAGGACAGATGAAACATCTTTAACACGTTCTTCACATCATGGAGGAAACACACGAACAGGAAGCTGGAGAATGTGCAGGTGGCAAACACTGAAACATACAGAGAAAATGTGTTTTAATTAATGTTATCATTCTAACAGTAAATTAGATAGACAGATGGACGGACAGACAGATTGGTAGAAAAAAAAGAGAAAATGATAGACAGAGACAGATAGATAGAAAAACATTACATTGATAGGCGATAGACACAGTAAGTATATTTATTCAACTCATTAGTATTCACTATTCACTAGCATTTTATTAATTATACATATCTTTTTAATTAAAAGAAAATTAAAAAGTAAACAAGTTAACGAATCGAAAAAGTGATGTTTATATTTCTAAAATATATTTTAATGTATAGAATAAAAACTAAATTAAATGTATTGATTTAAAGTAATATATTTTTTATAAATTATATATACACACACACACACACACACTTAATTATTTTATAATATTTTTTAGATACAGTGAGGGAAATAAGTATTTAATCACACTGTGATTTTTCAAAATCTCCTAATAGAAATCATGGAGGGCTCTGGAATTTTCAGCATAATTGCAATTCAACTGTGAGAGACAGAATCTAAAAAAAAATCAGGAAATCACATTATATAATTTTTTTAACAATTTATTTGTAAATTACTGTGTGAAATAAGTATTTGATCACTTGAGTCAAGCATTTTAAATATTTAGTACAGAAGCCTTTGTTAACAATTACAGAGGTCAAAGGGTTCCTGTAGTTCTTCACCAGGTTTGCACACACTGAAGAAGGGATTTTGCCCACTGATCTTCTCTACATCTGTCAGGTTTCAGGGCTGTCGCTGAGCAACATGGAGTTTCAGCTCCCTCCAAAGATTTTCTATTGGATTTATATCTGGAGACTGGCTAGACCACTCCAAAACCTTGTTATGCTTCTTACGAAGCCACTCCTTGGTTTTCCTGGCTGTGTGCTTTGGGTTATTGTCATGTTGGAAGACCCAGCCACGACCCATCTTTAATGCTCTGACTGAGGGAAGGAGGTTTTTGCCCAATATCTCACAATACATGGCCACGTTCATCCTCTCCTTAATACAGTGCAGTCAATCTGTCCCCTGTGCAGAAAAACACTCAGAGCATGATGCTTCCAGCCCCATGCTTCACTGTAGGTATGGTATTATTGGGATGATACACATCATTCTTCTTCCTCCAAATTCAGTGAATAGAGTTAAGACCAATAAGTTTTACTTTGGTCTCATCTGACCACAGGACTTTCTCCCATGAATACTCTGGACCATCCAGATGGT
>CAIGQZ010034990.1:7639384-7655413 GCA_903798205.1 Danio tinwini | reverse complement strand
GATGGACAGATCGATAAACAGACAGACAGGAGTATGTATGTATGTATGTATAGATAAATAGACAGATAGATAGATAGATAGATAGATAGATAGATAGATAGATAGATAGATAGATAGATAGATAGATAGATAGATAGATGCAAAAATAGATAGATAGATCGATAGACAGATAAAGACAAAAATAGATAGACAAAAATAGATAGATAGACAGATAGATAGATAAAGACAAAAATAGATAGATAGACAAAAATAGATAGATAGATAGATAAAGACGAAAGAAAGAAAGAAAGAAAGATAGATAGATAGATAGATAGATAGATAGATAGATAGATAGATAGATAGATAGATAGATAGATAGACAAAGATAGATAGATAGATAGACAGATAGACAGATAGATAGATAGATAGATAGATAGATAGATAAAGACAAAAATAGATAGATAGATAGATAGATAGATAGATAGATAGATAGATAGATAGATAGATAGATAGATAGATAGATAGATAGACAAAGATAGATAGACAGATAGACAGATAGATAGATAGATAGATAGATAGATAGATAGATAGATAGATAGATAGATAGATAGATAGATAGATAGATAAGCATGTGTATTATGAATGCCGTTTTCTCTCTCCATTCAGTCTCTTCCAGTCATTCATCCCTCCATCTCTTCATTCATGTCCTCATTCTCTCCATTATTCTGTCACTCACCACAGCTTCGTCCCGATAGACGCTGGGATACTGGAAAGCCATTGTTCGGTGATCTTCAGAGCTGCTGAACAGATGAAATAATGATATGGGGAAATAAACAGAAACGAGTGTTGAGAGTTTAGTGTGTTTCAGCGCCGCAGCACAATGTCCGGAATCAAAAGGAAAAGAAACCGAACAAAGACAAACGCGCTTCACAGTGAAAAAGCGCTGAATTCTGCACAGCGCTACCTGCTGGTGCATTCAAAACCTGCCAAGCAGTTGTGATGACGTGTAATGGATAGTTCTGTAGGGTCCCTTTCCGTCATAATAGCTGGTCATAATTGACATTTCTAAACTAGTCCGCTGTTTGCTAGACTGTAGCAGTGAGTAATATATTGTTGAGACATGTATTGTACTATATTTTCAAAATATAGCCGTTTGTTAGGTTACTATGGCGCGTTGAAACAAACGTAAACAAACAAAACTAGCGTGACAAGTTTGAATGATGAATGGTTTTTTAATGGTAAGTTTGAATGATAAAATGCGATTTTCAGTAATTTCGTTTATCAAATTAAATAATCTAAGTAATTCGGTAGATGCTTCTTTTATGGTGTTTTATTTTAGATACTTTCCACCTCTGCCAAAAAGTAACGAATTAACGTTACATTACTCGCGTTACTGTTACTGTTTTTGTGTGAAATTGTACTTTTAAAATCTGTAATTTTGTTTTTGTATGTTTCACAACATCTTAACTTTGATATGTAGGCCTACTACATTTTTCTTTGTTTCAAAATAGCTATATGGTGCTTTTTTAGCAGTTTGTTATGTTACATTACTGTATGATGTGTTGAAACAAATGTAAACAAACAAAACTCGCATGGACAAGTTTAAATGATAGGCCTAAATGGTTTTTGAATGGTAAGTTTTAATGGTAACATGTGATTTTCAGTGATTTAAGGTACATCTAATTATCAAATTAATCAACCTAAGTCATTAGGAAGATGTGCTTCTTTTTTGGTGTTTTATGTAGGACACTTTTTGGCAGAGGTGGAAAATAATGAATTAACGCTACATTTATTTGCGTTACTGTTACTGTTTTTGTGTGAATTTGTACTTTTAGGTCGTTTTTAAAATCTGTAATTTAGTTTCTACTTAAGTAGCCTATGTTTTACTACATTTAAAGTTGTGATATTCAGGCCTGCTACATTTTTGTTTCGAAATAGCTACATGTTGCTTTTTTTGCCCGTTGCTACGTTACATTTTTGTCTTACGTTTGAACAAACAAGTTTGAATAATAAATGCTTTTTGAATGGTAAAATGCGATTTTTCAGTGATTAAAGTATGGTCTGTTTATCATATGTAGGCCTACTACCTTTTTGTTTCAAAATAGCTGTTGATTTTCAAAACTTTCAAAATGACTGTATGATGCGTTGAAACAAGAGTAAACAAACAAAAATCACGTGACAATTTTGAGCAATATAAATGGTTTTTGAATGGTAAGTTTGAATGATAAAATGTGATTTTCAGTGAATATAGTACGGTCTGTTTATCAAATTAAGCAACCTAAGTAATTCGGTTACATTACTGTATGATGCGTTGAAACAAACATAAACAAACAATACTCGTGTGACAAGTTTGAATGATAAATGGTAAGTTTGAATAGGTAAAATGCGATTTTCAGCGATTTCGACTGAAAGTACAGTACTGTTTAGAAAATTAAGCAATCTAAATATTTTAGGAAGATGTGCTTTATGGTGTTTTAAGTAGACTACTGTTTGGCAGAAATTAACGAATCAACGTTACATTTACTCTTGTTACTGTTTTTTTTTGTGAATTTTAAAATCTGTCATTTTACTGAAGTATGTTTGGCTACATTTTAAATCATCCTTTGTTTTTGGAGCTTGACAGCTATAATTATAGACCACGTATCCTTCTAGGGTGAGTAAAAATGACATTTGTCTTTTTTTTACATGATTTTATATGCCAAATTAACTATTTCTTTCATATTGTTCTTGCTAAAAGTAGCATATGTCTGTCTGTCTGTCTGTCTGTTTAAATTCTGCACCGTAAAACCCCAAAAGTTAAGGTAACTCAAACCATTTGAGTAAATTAAGCTATTTGAGCACAGTTAAACAATAAATGAAGAGAACACAAACCAACTGAGTACTGTAAAACCCAATAAGTTAAGGCAACTCAAACTGTTTAAGGAAACCGATTGCTACAAACCATTTAAGTTAAAAAACTAATCTATATGTGTACTGTGAACTTACTCCATTTAAGTTGAAGTAATGAGGTATTTAATGAAAATAAAGAGTTCAAAACTCTTTGCAAATGAGTGGAATTAACTTACTGTCAATTTTGAGTTAGCTACACTCATTTCATTCGATAAAGTTGACTTCTGGGTTTTAGAGTGTGTTGGATCAAATTAAACAATCAAATTAATTCAGAAGACATGCATCTTTTATGGTTTTATGTAGGCAATTTTTGATGCTACAATCACACACCACTTATTCTTCTGAGGGTGAGTAAATGACAGAATTTTTTATTTTATTTTGAATTAACTATTTAATTTATATTGTTCTTGCAAAAAAAAATCTCTGTTATTTCAGATCCTTGATGTAATATTTCAAAATTAGACAAAACATGAATCAGTCAGCACTTGTTACACAGGCTGTCCAAACTGCATTGTGCAATCACATCTTTGAAGAAAACTTTTACATTCAGTCTTTGCTTAAATTACTAATTGTGCTACATAGCCATATTAATTTAGATCACCCACACAAAAGATACCGGATACAAGATAAACTGCTCTCTGATGTTTGTTCAAACAAATGTTTGTATTACAAAGATCTTGTGCTTTGATTGTGTGAAACTAAATATAACTGCAATGAAAGCACAATATCTCAGAAAATGTTTCTAGTTTTGCTACTATTGGATTTGTGTGATAAAGAGATATAGTTAACCCCAAAAAAGAAAGAAAATAACATTCTCCACTTGTTTCTAACCTGTTTCAGTTTCATTCTTCTGTTGAACAAAAAGAAGAATGTTGGAAACCAGCAGCCATTGACTTCCATTGTGTTTTTTTTCCCTTACTATGGATGTCAATGGATACTAGTTTACATTCGTTCATTCATTTTCCTTCGGCTTAGTCTCTTATTTATCAGGGGTCGCCACAGCGGAATGAACTGCCAACTTTTCCAGCTTATCCATGACACAGCAGATGCCCTTCCAGCTGCAACCCAGTACTGGAAAACACCCAAACATTCTCACATTCACACACTCATACACTACGGCCAATTTAACTTATTTAATTAATTTACAGCGCATGTCTTTGGATTGTGAGTGATTCCGGAGCACCCGAAGGAAACCCATGCCAAAACGGGGAGCAAACTCCACACAGAAATGTCAACTGGTCCAGCCGGGACTTGAACCAGTGACCTTCTTGCTGTGAGGAGACAGTGCTAACCACTGCGCCGCCACTACCAGTTTGCAGCATTCTTTAAAGGGCACCTATGGTGAAAAATCTACTTTTCTGTAGCTGTTTGGACAGACATATGTGTAGGTATAGTGTAAAGACCGTCATATTGGGGTGATATAAACACACTCAGGGGTGATATAAACACACTTTTTTTTTCAATTTAACAACAAAAATGGTGGACCAATTGGAGCCGTTTTGAGACCAACCGCAACTTGACGTAGGAGTGCGGTCCCCCCGCCCACCAATATTGATTGACAGCTGCGTATTAACATGTCTCCGTAGTAATGTTTCATATCCACAAGACAGGACGTGCGCAAATCAACCCTAAATAAAAGGTCTGTTCAGTTTAGGATCATCAATCATCATCAAATGTGATCAAGAGTGACTTTGACAAGTTTAAAATGTTTTAAAACAGTGCATGTGTGTAATGAATTACAGAGATTTACTTCATCACCACAGCTGCGTGTCAGAACAATCATAAAAGACGCTTCAATCCCGGTTTGTGAACGTTAAATCAGGTTTATTTTGTACATTATCGTAACAGATATCCATACAGCAGTGGAGATTAACCTGTATCCTGTCACATTTGCGTGCAAAGCTAAACGCGTGCGCTGTATGTATGTGCGTGTGTCTGCGCTGTGTGTGTGTGTGTGTGTGTGTGTGTGTGTGTGTGTGTGTGTGTGTCTGCGCTGTGTGTCTGTGTGTGTGCGTGAACTTTGTAATGACATCGCGTGTGACTCGTCCTGCAGCTCCACACAACAAATTCACCAAATAATCATTGATAAATCTTTTACTGTAGTTTTTGTCACAAACGTCACGTGAGATCTGCTTCCTTCATGTCTGTCTGTTGTCTGAGGCAGCCGAGGGCGGAGACTGAGGCACGCGTGGCAGGCACGTGGAAACGATGGGCGGGGAGGACTAGCCTTTAAGGCGCAGTACACAAAAACAGCAAAAATCTGTTGAGAGCTATAAAACACCATCTAGTGAAAGCTATAATAAATAATCTGATGGGTGTTTGGAGCTGAAACTTTACAGACACATTCTGGGGACACAAAAGACATATTAAATCTGGAAAAAGGGGTAACCTAGGTGCCCTTTAAAATGTATTCTTCTGTGTTCATCAGAATAAAGTAACTCATAAAGGTTTTGAACAATTTGAGAGAAAGGAGGTGTTACATTTTTGGGTGAACTATGGTAAAATGTACACCTTGCTTTTAAAAAAACAGCATCAAAAATGAAAGAATCTAGTGTTGGTTTTGTTCAAAACTGTTCAGTGTAATTTTTCCAGCACAATTTGAAGCAACATCAGTTCAGCTATTAGCATTTCTACTGGTTTAAATCATCTTCAGTCAGTTCAGTGTCAATTCAGCTTAGTTTAAATATACTGCAAATAGCAGCATTCCTCACCTCACTTACTGTAAAAAGCAAAACTCAATTCACAATGTCAAATCAGTCATCCGTAACAAGAGTCGGCATATAGTAATGTCAAATCTGGAAATGCAGTGATAGCAAGTTGTCCCGATGAAGGTCACAGTGATTCGTGATTACTTTTTTAGCCACACCAAGAGAAGGTGGTTGTTTTAAAACTAATTTCTGGATATTGGCATCTTTGTGGTGTCATTTAAATAAAAAAAAAACAGATTCGATTTAGTATAAATGTCACTTTTGAAGTTTAGTTTCATTTAAAGCCCTCAAAGATAAATAGGGCTGTAAATGTAAATACAGCATTTTGCTGTTATTGATTTACAGTAAGTTACTGTAGATTCTGCAGGAATTGTTAACAGTGTATTGGTTGGACAAATAAAAATGAAACAAAAATGCATATATATATTTAGGTCCATAAACATTGGGACATCGACACATTTCTAACATTTTTGGCTTTATACAACAGATTTGAAATTAAACAAACAACATGTGCTTTAACTGCAGACTGTCAGCTCTAATTTAAGGGTATTTGGTGCATCCAAATCAGGTGAAAGCTGTAGGAATCACAGCATTTGCATATGTGCCTCCAATTTGTTATGGGTCCAAAAGTAATTCGACAGAATAATAATCATAAATCAAACTCTTACTTTCTAACACTTGGTTGCAAATCCTTTGCAGTCATTTACAGCCTGAAGTCTGGAACGCAAAGACATCACCAGACGCTGGGTTTCATCCCTGGTGATGCTCTGCCAGGCCTCTACATCCTGCTGTTTTTTTCAGCAGTCACATCATCCATAAATACAAGAGAACCAATTTCATTGGCAGCTTTACATGCCCACGCTATGACACTACCACCACCATGCTTCACTGCTTAGGATCATGAGCAGTTCCTTTCTTTCTCCATACTCTTCTATTCCCATCAGTCTGGTAAAAGTTGATCTTGGTCTCATGTGTCCATGATATGTTGTTCAAGCACTGTGAAGGCTTTTTTAGAACTCTAATCTGGCCTTCCTGTTTTTGAGGCTCACCAATGGTTTACATCTTGTGCTGAACCCTTTATATTCACTCTGGTGAAGTCTTCTTTTGATTACTGACTTTGACACACATACACCTACCTCCTGAAGAGTGTTCTTGATCCGGCCAACTGTTGTAAGGAGTGTTTTCTTCACCAGGAAAAGAATTCTTTGGTCGTCCACCACAGTTGTTTCCGTGGTCTTCCGGGTTTTTTGGTGTTGCTGAGCTCACAGGTGCATTTCTTTCTTTTTAAGAATGTTCCGAACAGTTGTTTTGGCCATGCCTAATGTTTTTGCTATCTCTCTGATGGGTTTATTTAATTTTTTCAGCCTAATGATGGCTTACTTGACTGATCGTGACAGCTCTTTGGATCCCATCTTGAGAGTTGACAGTAACAGATTCCAATGAGGGAATAACACACCTGGCCATGGAACAGCTTAGAAGCCAATTGTCCAATTACTTTTGGACCCTTACCAAGTGGTAGGTACATATGCAAACTGTTGTAATTCCTACAGCGTTCACCTGATTTGGATGTACCAAATACCATCAACTTAAAGCTGACAGTCTGCAGTTAAAGCACATCTTGTTCGTTTCATTTCAAATCCATTGTGTTGGTGTATAGAGCCAAAAATGTTAGAATTGTGTCGATGTCCAAATATTTATGGACCTAACTGTATATATGTACTCTGAGTTTATGCCTTATATTGTTGTGAACTAATTTTTCAATTAATTTCTTTCTTAAGCATATGCAATTGTCTTGATAAATTTTATTGAAGTGAAAAGTAGAATCATTCTGCTTCTCTGATGTGACATATAGAACTGTTGAGTTTATCTACAGTATTTAAGGCAAGTATATTACAAGTAACTAATTAAATTACCTATACTGTAAAATAAAAGTAACACTGTGTCCTAACAACACAAGATTCCAGCGACTAGCAGTTTGTCAGTCTGCAACAAATACATCATCACAGAAACATTTAAATACCATCCACTGCACTCCCAACAAAATGGTTAAGGCTTTTGATAAAATTTATACATATTAAACTTCTTTAACAATTTTAATAGGCTATACTGAGAGACTGATGTTATTGGTCTACACTAAATCACAGTTTTAAAACTGTCTGCTAGTCATTTTATTTTCAAGATCTGAGGTGAACTGTCCGACAATAAAAATATGGCAATAAATGTCACGTAAAATGATATTTAAACTCTCCTTGGGAGCCTTTAACACTGAATAAAGCACATAATCAGTACCTGAGGTGACCTTTTTCCCTATAGTATATGCTGTTGTTCTCCTGCGACGTCACTGAAATGGAAAGCATTTCTAAAATAGAAATTTTACACATTGTGGTCACAGATGGCTAGGACAAAAACTTTTTAACATGGAAGAGATAGCTTTTATCACGTGTCTTGGCGTTTTACTTTTTCAGCAGAAAAGTCATTTAATTACTGTTTCTGTCTTACTCTGTGACTAATTACACCCAACATTGCTGTCATGGTGCAACCACAACATAAATTGTTCTCCAAATTTGATCTCTGTTGCATATTTGAATTGCATGAACAATATGAACAGGCCTCAAAGCTGTCATTTCTGAGATGTCATCTAGAAAGCTTGAGCGGTTCTCTGAAATGCACAGTCAGAGGAAAAGCGAGAGACTCAGAGGGGTGGAGGAAGGCATCAGGGTGGAGTTTGTCTTCAGATGATGCCTGAATGAAATCAGAGTTTTCTACACATTCGAGAGAGAAACAGAGAGTTACTGCAGCCTCCCCTTTACAGACACACACACACACACTGACTCAACCCAAACATCACAGTAAGTCTCGCTTTACTATGATTTTACATGCAGTTGGTGTAAGTCAGCTGAAGCTCAGTCTGAAGGAAACCTCTTCATGTCAGATGCTGAGTGTTTGTGTTGTGGTCGCAGATCTGTGTGTGTGTGTGTGTGAGTGAGAACCGTGCTTTAGTATTGAGTTGCCAGTTTGATGTGGAAACTCAAATTAACATTCGTGCCATGTAGCTGTCGATTGCATGCTTATGATCAGATCAGAATAGAAAATGATCAGTCAAAATCTAAAGCTCTGAAGTTCCTCAGAGTTTAGAAGACTGAATTAGTTTTGTATATGTCTTGTATGATATGCGAGTTCTTTAGATAAAATAAATGTAGACAAATGAGGCATTTTTGAGTTGGGTAGAAATTAAAAAATATATAAAAGTTTTGTTTGCAAAACTGTTAATAAACTGTAATTAACCCTCATGTACTCTTGGAGATGTCTTCATCCACTCTGAGGTGATTTTGAGTCTTAATTTGGCCACAACTCTCTCTGTGTTTTAGCAGAATGATTTTTGGTGACAAATCTAGTTTTGACATATTGTGAGAAACACAACGATACAGTCTGGGAAAATTTACTAGCTTTTGTTATGTTCGGGATGAAAACATCCACTGAATTAAACTGCTGTAAAAATGCATCAGATAAATATTTTTTGCATTTTTTTGCATAAATCTGAAATCTGTTAATCAACCCCAGTCATAATCAAAACTACTAAATTGTTTAGAAAATTAGGAAAATACAGGATTTTAACTCTTTAATTGCCAAATTCACAAATGATGTTACTAATTTTGTAAAAAAAACTACACTAAATGATGTATTTTCAATATAAAAGTAATTGTGGACTGGATTTCTTTAACCTTTTACCAAACTTCTTTAGACCACAGGCTTTTATTTCTTGTACTTTTTTTTAGGGTGAACTAATTTTAATGTATGTAATGTTTCATTAAATACATATTCTTCATTGTAGTATGGTTTTAAAGTAATAAGAAATGTAAAAAGCTTTAAACTTAATAAAACTTAATTGTTTAAAATAAAACCAGAATGAGGACTATATTCAAAATATCATTCCAGAATTATATTATTAGCATTTTTATATTACCTTTAGGCATGGGACGATAACCTTTTTCAAGGTATACCGCAGTTTGGAAAAGTCACAGTTTTAAAACAGTCAAAATTTTCCGTTCCGTTCCTAAGGTATGTGAACGATTTTTTTATTTAAGTCTTTTTGTATTGTGTTTTAAGACAACCGTATCTTCAGCAGAAAAGATATCCAAAGATGCCGTTTTAAATTGCAAAAAAAAATTATACATTTTTGAAACAAATGAAGACAGCAGAAGTCAATAATTAATTTAGCCTGACATGTTTACTCTTCCAAAATATTTTAAATGTTTCTCAAAATAAAATATATTGCATTCAAAAAGGAAAAAAAGCTTTTGTTTTTAATCCAGACATTTAAAAGGAATATATTTTAGAGCAGTAATCGTAATACTGTGATACCGTAAAAACCGTGATATTTTTATCCAAGGTTATCATACCGTCAGAATCGTATACCGGCCCATGTCTAATTACCTTTGCAGACCTAAAAAGGGTTTTTTTATAAGGAGTTGGACAGTTTAAAGGGGAGCTATTTTGCAAAAATCATATTTAAAAGGGGTGTAAACACGGTTGTGTGTGCATATAACCAGCTTCTAATGATACAAATTTTATTAATTATATTTGTTATAATCACACTTGATAAAAACAGTCTGCAGAAACAGTTTGAATGACATTCTCCCTTTGTACCTGTCATCAGGGGAAAGCCCTGCCCATTAGTGACAATCTCTCTCATTAGCATAAACAGCCCTGAGTGAGAAGCAGCCATCTGCCAGTGTTTTAGGATGCACAAATGAACACTGGAGTCTCCATGGAGTCCAATGTCTCTTCTGAAACACTTTTGACATTTTCAGTTTTTCATAGAAATAACATGAACCTTTTGTTGAATCTGCCATTATGCTGACACATAGGCATTTGTAGCTCCGCCCTCTTTTAAAAAGAGCACAATCTCATTTGAATTTGGATCAAGGCCTAAAAGGGTCAGTTTCAAAGAGTTATAAAGCATTATTTGTGTGTTATTTTGAGCTGAAACTTCACAAACACACTCTAGGAACATTTATATGAGATCTTGTAATAAGTGGTATAATACTGTAGGAAACTTAGAGTCAATTTCTAATTACTCACATGCTCTGTATTTATATGTTGATTAAAGCAGCTGAATGGGAAATAGCCATCTTTTATGTTCTGCTGATCATCATGTGCACCATTTTCTGTCGTTCGCAGGTTTAACCTTCATTCACTTTTATTATGCCATCGAAAACACTCACAACCACATCAAACAGCAGCAGCTCTGCACAAACCGAAGTGCAGCGTGTGGAAGAGACACACACCTGTCATCTTAAAAACCAACGTGAGGCAGACTTTGATGGGTGGAAGAAAAGCAGAGCACAGACATCAATACCCAGAAACCTCAGATTCACATATCTCAATCAGGTATGCATACTTAACACTGAAGTTAAGACCATAAACATATTTAGACTCTTAAAGGGATAGTACATTTACTCTCTCTCTAAGAGAGAAATCTTTATGAGTTTATTTTTTCTGTTAAACACAAAAGAAGATATTTTGAAAAATGCTGGAAACCTGTAACCATTGACTTCCATAGTAGGAAAGACAAATACTTTAAAAGTCAAAGGTCACAGGTTTCCAACATTGTTCAAAATGACTTCTTTTGTGTTCTTCATTTTTATTTATTATTATGCATAATTTTTTTGTATCTAGACAATATTTTATATTTCCAATTACTTTCATTTGATCTATTTGTCAGGTTCTGTGTTGTTCCATGTCCTCTGTGTTTTCATCATGTGACCCCTTTGTTCTAGTTCCCGCCATTTGTTAGTTTCATGAGTTTCACCTGCATCTCTCCCTTATATGTAATTAGGCCGTACTCTCCCCCGACGGCCCGCACTCACATTACATTCGGGCCTGGGCGCTCTTACATCATCGATGATGCTCTGCTCAGTAAGCGCTCTCGCTCAGCACAGTGGAGATGTCTTTGTTATATCGTTTAAGTCGTTTGATATGTGGTGACACGCAGTCTAATATTTCGCCGAACAGATCAGTCACTTTTGACGCTCATAAACAATCATAAAGTCCTCGTGCTGCAGGAATTAGGAAGTTTGCTGAAGACGCAGCTGGAGTGCAGTGAGGGATTTGCGTCTTTAATAATCTACGACAGTTTGCGTTCATTGAACAGTACGAATGATTAATTAATCCATATGAAACAGTCCCTTAAAAGTCACGTCTCGCTTTCAGTTTTGGGCTCAGGCACGCTTGCACTCACGCTGCAAGCGTACCGCGCCTGAGCCCAAGTAAACCGCGCTCAGGCCCACCTCTTCCAACCGGGCCAGGGCCGCCCAAGTGAACTGTCCCTAAGCCTGATTCATAGCACTCACACTTCTCAAACGATCCGGGAAAGGGGCCTGGGTATGGTTCGGATAGCATAGTGTGAGTAAGCTTTTAGTTTCATCATGTCCCTTGTATTTAAGTCCCTGTGTTCAGTTAGTTCCTAGTCCGGTATTGTTCGTCATGTATTGTCTACACCCCATGTGGTTCCTGAGTCTCCTGAGTGTTTCCTGCGTCCTTCAAGTGAGTGTTTGTAAATAAATCTACGTGTTTGATAACTCCTGCGATCCTTTGCCTTTCTGAGAGAGCCCAGGCGCGACACTACTAAAATAGGAAACTTTTTACGATAAGGTTTCATTTATTACCATTTATTTACAGTTCAAATAAACTAGCATGTATTAATTTGTTACAGTTAGTTTCAACATTTAATAACATATTATGTGTAATATTTAGATTTTTTTTTAAATAACGTGTTAGTAAATGTTGCAACATTTACTAACATTATTTAGAAAAAGCTAAATGCATGAAATATGTTTGCTTGATTTAAAATAAACATATATACTAGCAAACGAAATGTGACGTTGTGACGTTCAAATTAAATGATGAAAGACATTGTTTAATTTACTGTAAACTGTTGGGCGTCACAGTGGCGCAGTGGGTAGCACAATCACCTCGCAGCGAGAAGGTCGCTGGTTCGAGCCTCGGCTGGGTCAGTTGGCACTTCTGTGTAGAGTTTCCATGTTCTCCCCAAGTCCAAAGACATGCACTATAGGTGAATTGGGTAAGCTAAGTTGTCCGTAGTGTATGTGTGTGAATGAGTCTGTATGGATGTTTTCCAGTGATGGGTTGCAGCTGGAAGGGCATCCTCTGCGTAAAACATGCTGGATGAGTTGGTGGTTCATTCCGCTGTGGCGACCCCAGATTAATAAAGGGACTAAGCTGAAAAGAACATGTATGAATGAATTCAAAATGTCTTTTAAAATATTTAATTTAATATTTTTAAATCTATTTTAGAAATACTTTTCTTGGTTAAATGAGCATTCTATTTTATCATTCAAGCATTCAAAACATTTCCGTTAATTTAATACTTTTAAAGGGCATCACGGTGGCGCAGTGGGTAGCACAATCACCTTACAGCAAGAAGGTCACTGGTTCGAGCCTCGGCTGGGTCAGTTGGCATTTCTGTGTGGAGTTTGCATGTTCTTCCCATGAATGCATGGGTATCCTCTGGGTGCTTCGGTTTCCCCCACAAGTCCAAACACATGCGCTATAGATGAATTGGGTAAGCTAAATTGTCCATTGTGTGTGCGTGTGCGTGTGTATGTTTCCCAGTGATGGGTTGCGCTGCGTAAAACATATGCTGGATAAGTTGGCGGTTCATTCCTCTGTGGTGACCCCAGAATTATAAAGTGACTAAGCCACAAAGAAAATGAATGAATAAATGAATGTATAATACTTTTAAAATCAGTTTTAGAAAAATTGGCATTCCATATTATCATTTTTCAATCACTGTTGGAACATTAATTTGTTCATAACCATCAGAGGACCTTGCCAGAACCTTCCATGTTATCCGGATATATTGTGTAGTAATAAGATGAACCACTCTGTTAGCTTGAATGCATAAACCTGAGAAGAACTGACTGACTTTATGCATGCACTAAATATTATAAATACAGTCATTAACATAAACTATAACTTACTAGTCATTAACTAAAAGTCACACTTACAATTGACAAAGTGTTCACGAATAAGAAACAAAGAAACATTACTGGATAAATAAAGACAAAGTCAGAGGGGCTGTTTACACAACAATGTTTTTAGCCGAAAATTAGTAACTTTATGCATTTTGCATGTTGGATTACACAACAGCATGGGGTTTTTAGGACTGAAATCAGTTATTGTTACA
The DNA here is from genome assembly GCA_903798205.1 of Danio tinwini. Classification (NCBI taxonomy): domain Eukaryota; kingdom Metazoa; phylum Chordata; class Actinopteri; order Cypriniformes; family Danionidae; genus Danio; species Danio tinwini. The sequence continues at coordinate 7,641,628 of CAIGQZ010034990.1, read as the reverse complement.
AAGTGGATGTTTGTGTCCATATAAACACCCGAAAATTATCTTTAAAAGAAGATGACATTGTGCACGCATGTTTAGAATAATGGCAAGTGCGAACAAAGTGGAGAAGGAGCTAATGTTGTTGTTGCTTAAATGTTTGCTAATGCTTCATCAGCAAAGTGTGGATTTACTTCACATTACACTACAATAGCCTGAGTCATCTGTAGCCTGAGCTTGAATGACTTTTGAACTGCATTTCCAGCGTTATGCATGTGATATTTGTGGTAAAACCTTGAAACATAAATTCACAGAGGATGTTTATGTTAACAGTATAGTGAGTTTATATTGTCCGAAACAACTAATCACAGAATTAAGAAAAATATCAATCTGTAAGCATGTTTTACAGTTTAAATGAGAGCCATAACCTTGCGTTATGGATGTGGCCAAAAACAAATGCGAGTTTACAGTATGCAAGGTACTTTGTAGCAATTCTGTGAGTTAAACTGCACAATCCAAAAGACAAAATGCTAATCAAAAAGAGAGAACTTCTAAGCCTATCTACAGAACAAACGTTTGTTATTTTATTTTACATTTTTGTATATATAAGGTAACAGCTTCGTTATGGATGTGACATTTCTCTGTTATGGATGTGACCGATGCGAATGTGGCACTTGTATGACTTTGGTAAATCACCTAAAATACAGGGAGTGCAGAATTTTTAGGCAAATGAGTATTTTGACCACATCATCCTCTTTATTCATGTTGTATTACTCCAAGCTGTATAGGCTCGAAAGCCTACTACCAATTAAGCATATTAGGTGATGTGCATCTCTGTAATGAGAAGGGGTGTGGTTAATGACATCAACGCCCTATATCAGGTGTGCATAATTATTAGGCAACTTCCTTTCCTTTGGCAAAATTGGTCAAAAGAAGGACTTGACAGGCTCCAAAAAGTCAAAAATAGTGAGATATCTTGCAGAGGGATGCAGCACTCTTAAAATTGCCAAGCTTCTGGAGAGTGATCATCAAACAATCAAGCGTATCATTCAAAATAGTCAACAGGGTCGCAAGAAGCATGTGAAAAATCCAAGGCGTAAAATAACTGCCCATGAACTGAGAAAAGTCAAGCGTGCAGCTGCCAAGATGCCACTTGCCACCAGTTTTGCCATATTTCAGAGCTGCAACATCACTGGAGTGCCCAAAAGCACAAGGTGTGCAATACTCAGAGACATGGCCAAGGTAAGAAAGGCTGAAAAACGACCACCACTGAACAAGACACACAAGCTGAAACGTCAAGACTGGGCCAAGAAATATCTCAAGACTGATTTTTCTAAGGTTTTATGGACAAAAATACAACTTGCCTAATAATTCTGCACTCCCTGTAGTTGACGGAGACATTTGGGGTATTTTTACAGTACTTTACAATACAAGCCTCCACAAACAACTTAAAAAGGGTTTTGCAATTATGGTGAGAATTTTTTATTTTACATGGCATGTCTGACATTTGCATGGAATTGCTCATCTGGTTTTTATTGTGCTGATATTGTGTTGTCAGAAGGTGCTGGGGGTTTTGGCCACAGAAGTCATTCCAGCAGGGACATGGTTGGGTCCACTGCTGGCCAAACATCTCCATCCTGAAGATATACCTCCAGACATCCACCAGCAGCACATCTGGAGGGTACGTCTGTGTGTGTGTGTGTGTGTGTGTGCGTGTGCATGTGAGTGTGCATGCAGGTTTTTATGGTTGACTCTTCATACCCCTGAAGTTCAAAACGCATAAATTATGGCCATGGAGTGTCCTCGTAAAACATTTATACAAGTGTGTATGTGTACAGGTTTATGGAATGTCCCTGTAAAACATGTATACAAGTGTGTGTGTGTCTGTGTACAGGTTTATGTGGTTGACTTCTTGTATCCCTGTAGTTCAAAACACTTAAATTACACCTATGGAGTGTCCCTATAAAACATGTATGCAGGTGTGTGTGTCTGTGTACAGGTTTATGTGGTTGAATCCTCGTATCCCTGTAGTTCAAAACAGTTAAATTACACCTATGGAGTGTCCCTGTAAAACATGTATGCAAGTGTGTGTGTGGGTGTGTGTAATGGTTGATGTGGTTGACTTCTCATATCCCTGTAGTTCAGAAGGCTTAAATTACATCTATAGAGTGTCCCTGTAAAACATGTATACAAGTGTGTGTGTGTGTGTGTATGTGCCTGTTTATGTGTGTGTGTGTGTGTGTGTGTGTGTGTGTGTGTGTGTGTGTGTGT
>CAIGQZ010034990.1:7626097-7638559 GCA_903798205.1 Danio tinwini | reverse complement strand
TATATATATATATATACACACACACACACACACACACACACACACACTGTACATATATACAAATATTTTTTATTTTACATATACACTCACCGGCCACTTTATTAGGTACACTTGTCCAGCTGCTTGTTAATGCATATTTCTAATCAGCCAATCACATGGCAGCAACTCAATGCATTTAGGCATGTAGACATGGTCAAGACAATCTGCTGCAGTTCAAACCGAGCATCAGAATGGGGAAGAAAGGTGATTTAAGTGACTTTGAACGTGGCATGATTGTTGGTGCCAGACGAGCTGGTCTGAGCATTTCAGAAACTGATGATCTACTGGGATTTTCAAGCACAACCATCTCTTAGGTTTACAGAGAACGGTCAGAAAAAAAAATCCAGTGAGCAGCAGTTCTGTGGGCGCAAATGCCTTGTTGATGCCAGAGGTCAGAGGAGAATGGCCAGACTCAACTCAAATAACCATTAGTTACAACAGAGGTATGCAGAAGAGCATCTCTGTACACACAACATGTCCAACCTTGAGGCAGATGTGCTACAGCAGCAGAAGACCACACCGGGTGCCACTCCTGTCAGCTAAGAACAGGAAACTGAGGCTACAATTCACACAGGCTCACCTAAATTGGACAATCGAAGATTGGAAAAATGTTGCCTGGTCTGATGAGTCTTGATTTCTGCTACGACATTCAGATGATAGGGTCAAAATTTGGCATCAACGGTGTGAAAGCATTGATCTATTCTGTATCAACAGTTTAGGTTGGTGGTGGTGGTGTAATGGTGTGACCACAGTGTATCCATCTTTTGATGGCTGCTTCCAGCAGAATACCATGCCATGTCAAAGTGTGAATCATCTCAGACTGGTTTCTTGAACATGACAATGAGTTCACTGTACTCAAATGGCCTCCACAGTCACCAGAGCTCAATCCAATAGAGCACCTTTGGGATGCAGTGGAACAGGAGATTTGCATCATGGATGTGCAGCCGACAAATTTGCAGCAACTGCATGATGCTATCATATCAATAGTAAGCAAAATATCTGAGGAATATTTCCAGAGCCTTATTGAGTCTATGCCACGAATGATTAGGCAGTTCTGAAGGCAAAAGTGGGTCCAACCCGGTACTAGAAAGGTGTACCTAATAAAGTGGCCGGTGAGTGTATATGTAATTTATAAATATTAAAACATAAACATTAAACACTAACATGAAATATAAAAAAAAATGCATTTAAATTTGCATTTAATTTATGTATTCATTCATATTATTTCTATTCATAAACTTGAATTATTTATAATTATGCAAAAGATACAATTTAAAATTAAAATATAAACCATAAAAATCTATCAAATTTTACATGAAAATATGAAACTGCCATTGGTGGAAAGAGTACGGAAAAATCATACTTAGCTAAAAGTACCATTACTTGCCCAAAAATGTAGTGCAAGCAAAGCAAAAGTATCTGCTGTAAATATTACTCAAAGTACGAGTAAAAAGTAGCCCTTTAAAAAGTGCTCAAGAGTAGTGAGTAGTAAGTATTACACTGTGAAAAGCTGATGTGTTTACATGCAATTGTTAGTGTGTGTGTGTAAACGTAACATTCTGTAGTGCATTCAGTTATTGTTTAAGACTCATTTCAGTCATCATACAGTAAACATCTGCCATCTTCTCATTAGTTACATGCAGTCTAAACAGTCATTGCGTGTAAAGATTTTGAACTTCTTAGACACTTTCCAAACATGTCTTGAAATTGCTCATTATGATGCAAAACTTAAGTAGGGATTGCAGGTTGAAGGAAAGTGGTGGAGTAAAAGTACCGATACTGCAGTAAAAATGTACTCAAGGAAAAGTAAAAGTACACATTTACTTAGTAAACTACTTAGTAAATTACAATTCCTGAGGAAAAACTACTCAATTACAGTCATTTGAGTATTTGTAATTAGTTACTTTACACCATTGGAAACGGCAAAAATAATCTATAAATAATAAAATGTTGAACAATCAAACAATGCTTTTGAGATCTACAAATTATAAGCAATGACTGCTTAAAATTAAGCTTTTTTCCATCACATGAATAATTAAATCATTTTAATTTAAACAGATCTGTTATTTAAAATTGTACTAATATTTTTCATGTACTTTTGATTAAATAAATTTGTGAGGGACGACACAGTGGCTCGATGGTTAGCACTGTCACCTCACAGCAAGAAGGTTGCTGGTTCAAGTCCTGGCTGGACCAGTTGGCCTTTCTGTGTGGAGTTTGAATGTTCTCTTAGTGTTGGTGAGGGTTTTCCCCCACAGCCCAAACACATGCGCTATAGGTGAATTGAATAAACTAAATTGTCCATAGTGAATGAGTGTGTATGGGTGTTTCCCAGTACTGGGTTGCAGCTGGAAGGACATCCGCTGTGTAAAACATGTGCAGGATAAGTTGGCGGTTCATTCCGCTGTGGCGACCCCTGATGAATAATGGGACTAAGCTGAAGGAAAATAAATATGAAAACTGTACTAATATTTTTTTATGTATTTTTGATTAAATAAATCTCTTTGGGCAGTAGAGAAAACACCAAATATTTAAACAGTCTATATTTAATATACTAAAACACACCCTCATAAAAATAAAAGACACACTCCTGAAAACAGAATCTAGAGAGTTAAATATTACTCCAAATGAAAATGGATTTGTTCTCTCTGTATGACTGCAATGCACAAAAGGCAAGTTCATAAATGTGCAAGTTCAGTTTCTGATGCTCAGTATTAGACAGGATGAACTAAAGTGGAAACAGAAAGAGAGAAAAAGAAAGAGAGAAACAGGTGTCGTAAGGTCAAACAGACGAGCCGTTCAACCAGCGGCTAGAACACTGAATCAGCAACTAAACCACACGCTCTCACTTTCACACTGTGACTCACACTAATAGGAAGATCAGAGAACACTGCAAATCAGAGAGCGTAAAATACTAACTGTGGTTAAAATGTATTTTAAATATACGCTAAATATGTTTTGTATAATTGAGTCTCAATAAAAAATAGAAGACTTTTTTCAACTTTAATAAATCGAAATCTATTTCAAAATGTTTTAAGGGTCATACAAATACACTTTTAACCTTGCAGTAGAAGGTGTATAAGGTATTCATTATTTTAAAAAAGAAACAGCAACATAACGATGTACAGTTGAAGTCAGAATTATTAAACCCCCTAAATTATTAGCCCCTGTTTATTTTTTCCCCCAATTTCTGCTTAACAGAGAGATGTTTTCAACACATTTCTAAACATAATAGTTTTAATAACTCATCTATAATAACTGATTTATTTTATCTTTGCCACAATGACAGTAAATAATATTTGACTAGATATTTTTCAAGACACTTCTATACAGCTTAAAGTGACATTTAAAGGCTTAACTAGGTTAATTAGGTTAACTAGGCAGGATAGGGTAATTAGGCAAGTTTTTGTATAACGATGGTCTGTTCTGTAGACTATCGGAAAAAAATCTTGCTTAAGAGGCTAATAATATTAACCTTAAAATGGTTCATAAAAATATATTATCAGACATACTATAAAACTTTCCTTGCTCTGTTAAACATCATTTGGGAAATATTTAAAAAAGAAAACAAAATTCAAAGGGGGTTTAATAATTCTGATTTCAACTATATATATATATATATATATATATATATATATATCAATATATATATATATATATATATATATATATGAAATCATTGCACTCTAAAGTCTCCTAGAGTAACACAAATATATCTCATGTAAATTATTTTCCTCTGAAGAACTTATAGTGATTTTTTTTCCTGTTACAATTGCAGTCATGAGACAGAGGCAGTTTTTTATTAATTGATTATTATTCAATATTATTATTATTATTTATGCTCCCTTTAATAGTATTTATTTAATTTAGAAGTTTTACAGAGCAAATAAAGATTTTCCTCATTTTTTTGTATATTTTAATAAATTTTAAAAAGGTATTTAAAGTGCTTAATTATATTTTGTGTAATAATTTTCAATGAAAAATCTTTTCCATCAATTCGAGCATCAGAATGGGGAAGAAAGGAGATTTAAGTGACTTTAAACGTGGCATGTTTGGGTGAGTCTTAATTTCTGCTGCGGGTCAGAATTTGGCATCAACAACAAGAAAGCATGGATCCATCCTGCCTTGTATAAAGGATTCAGGCTGGTGGTGGTGGTGTATTTGTGTGGGGGATATTTTCTTGGCACACTTTGGGCCCATTAGTACCAATTAAGAATCATGTTAACGCCACAGCCTACCCGAGTATTGTTGCTAAGCATGTCCAACCTTGTATGACCACAGTATACAGAAATTGAGACTCATCAGACCAGGCAACGTTTTTCCAATCTTCTATTGTCCAATTTAGGTGAGCCTGTGTGAATTGTAACCTCAATTTCCTGTTCTTAGCTGACAGGCGTGGCACCCGGTGTGGTCTTCTGCTGCTGTAGCTTATCCGCCTCTAGGTTGGACGTGTTGTGCGTTCAGAGATGCTCTTCTGCATACCTCTGGCACCAACAACCATGCCACGTTCAAAGTCACTTAAATCCCCTTTCTTCCCCATTCTGATGCTCGGTTTGAACTGCAGCAGATCGTCTTGACCATGTCTACATGCCTAAATGCATTAAGGTTGCTGCCATGTGATTGGCTGATTAGAAATTTGCATTAACGAGCAGTTGGCCAGGTGTACCTAATAAAGTGGCCGGCGAGTGTATTTCAAATGCTGTTGCTGATGCTTTCTGTTCGTCGTGAAAATATGTCAGTGTGTATTTGCCCATTTTTTTTTATATTTTGAAATATACATGTTATTTAAAATGTATAAAACACCCCAGAAACATTGTTAGTGGATAAGCATAACTTTTATTGTTGCTAATAGCAAAAAACGGTAGAAAATACATAAGGCAAAAACAGGTTAACTTGATACTTTAAGTTGAGGCCTTCTGTTAAAATGTGGATATGTTTAATTCTCTCCCTCAGGTATATTCAGCTGGGCGTTTGGATCATTTGCTGTCCTGTGAGGATGAGAGCTCCAGCAACTGGATGTGCTTCATAAACTCTGCTCAATCTCCTTGGCAGCAGAATCTTGCCACGTTTCAAGCAGGAATACAGATCTACTTCTGTGCCATGAAGGATATAATGCCGGGGGAGGAGCTAATGGTGGGGCGGAGCCTAGAGTACGAGCAGCCAATGAGCAGCAGCCTTAGAACTTCCAGTCTGAAACAGCCAACCCCCACACACAGTGAGTGACAGCAGATTGACTTTCATGCTATTGTAAGCTGTTCACCTGCACGTGGAGTATAGTAAAAGTAAATACATTCATTTATTCATAAAATGTTAAGATTTTTTTAAAGAATAGTAAAAGGATACCTAAAGTTTGCTTACTGTTAGTTTGTCCAAGATTTGACATTGTGTTTCTTCAGTAGAGCATTAAAGATGATTTTAAACTGAAAGTAGAATCAGAATATTCAATCGGGCTAATAATTCACTGAATGCTCATGCAGTATAACAATAAACTCGAAAAACGATGTTGCTCCGCCTTTCTTGCTTTTACTTTCGAATCTCGTGATATAACTTAAAACGGTCCAATAAAGGTGGAGCAAAGAATCAAAAACAAAGAGGTAGAGGGAAAAAATCAGCCAATGTACTAAACATATATACTGTACATGTATTTGAGCACTATGAATAAAATGATTTAATCAAATTATGGCTCTTACACTGAAAATATAGACTTGTTGCACTTGAAGAGTCAAAAACACATATATAGGCAACACAAAATTATTACCCATGAATAGGGCTAGACGGAATCTGCAGACGTTTTTTGCTATTTCTGCTGAGAATTTTGATAACAATCTGCGGATTTCTGCGGAATTATTTTGGGAGTATCATAACTACAACCTTAATATGTGAAATAAAAAAAATAATGCCTTTTTAACTTTTATTTAATGTTTAAAATGCAAATCCAATTAGATCCACTTTATTTGGTAAACAAAGCAAGTCTCTCATGTAATATATCTACTAAAAGACAGAAAATATTACTGTACAAACTGCATTGTACATAGATCAGATAACAGTTTTTATATTAGTCAATAATATTATTGTAATTAATAAAAAAACTGAATAAATATAGATTTACACACATTTACTCAAGTAAAGAAGGGCTAAAAATCGGTGGAAATCTGCAGAAAATCTGCGGAATTCAGCACGCGCAGATTTCGTGTGGGCCTACCCTTAAATCCTGATGATATATTGAGTTTTTATGATTAGAAACTTGCGTGCAAGAACCTGCAGTACCATTTATTTACAACCTCTGCAAACACTCCTGAGAATATTTGTTTTGCAAGCTTCTTTTCTGATTGAGATCGCAGACATGCACTGAAGTTTGGCCAGAAGAGAAAAATGGGCAAAACAAAAAATTTGTTGAAAAAAAGGCCATGCTGCATTAGGGCTGTGCGTTTAATCGAAATCAAATTGCGATCGCGATTTGAAATGTTGCGATTAGCTAATCACAAGAGGCTGCGATATGAAATATATATTATTTAATTTCCCCCCCAGAGCAAATGCGTGACTGCCATCTGTGAGTGACAGTCTTACTAGCCAATTGAGTGAGCACGCTTTTGTTCTGCTCAATCAGAATTGCGCAACCAATGTATACTGAACGCCCACAGTAATAAACAAACAGAAAAGCATGGACAAGTTGTTCCCAAGGTTCTCATAATCCTGGACCAGGCGGTATCCTAAGCAGCTGCTGTGGTGGTCATGGAGGAGTGGAGAGCATGAGACGCTCCAGGGACAGACGAGTCTTTGCTGAGGTTCAGCATTCTCCAGACTCCGGCGCCTAAACTGTAGCTCTGCACAAGACGTTTGGCCATAGAAGAAATGGTCGTGCCTAACTGAGCCTGGTTTCTCTCAAGGTTTTTTAAATTCTTCACAATTGGTGAAGTTTTGTCCTCGCCGCTGTCACCACTGGCTTGCATGGTTCGGGATCTGTAGAGGTGTGCATCGATGGATTTGCACTTCAGTGTTTGGACTCTCAGTAGTGATTATTAACCCACACTGAACTGAGCTAAACTGAACTGAACTTAAACACTGAAAACTGAACTGACACTGTTTCAATTCACTATAATCTTCTATGTGAAGCTGCTTTGACACAATCTACAGTACATTCTAAAAGCGCTATAGAAATAAAGGTAAAAAAAAGAGGGATGATGGAGTCTGCTGCTTCAGAAGCATTAATAGATTAATAAATATAAAAAAACCAGCATGTCGGTAGTATGAGAATACTTTGATTTCAAAGTCATAGACACCAAACAAAAACAGGTCATTTGTTAGAGCTGTGGCAGAATTGTTGCCACAGCATGAGGAAATACAACAACCAGCACCTATAAAAGCACCACAGACGCATTTATGAGGAGTGTCTTGCTAAAAAGTCTACAAAAAATATTGCCAGTGATGCTCAATCTAGTAGCTAGCAACAGCAAAGTACAATTTCATTTGTTTGTAGCTGTTACACTATATTAAAAAAAACTTTACGAAGGCACCAGGAGATAACTAACATAACTCAAGACCTCGCTAACGTCATGGTGCCTATTAATGCAGAGACCAAAGGGGGATTTAAAAACCCCATCCAAATGCTGGATAGTAGATATACACTTCCGTCTCTCGCACATGTTTTTGCCATTTTGAGTACCACAGCTGTATGTTGAATGGCGTGATATTTTGTGTAGCATCTGTGTCTAAAAACTGAAATTATTATTTTGTTTTTAGACAATATAAGCTACAGAAAGGCTCTTATCAGCCATGTTTGTTTGCTGAGTGTTCTGTATTTTTATAATTATTTTTTTTTGTTGCTATCTCCAAAACTTGACTTGAACTTAAGGTCACTTTATTTGTGTTTACTGTATGCTCTAGAGAGAAAAAAAAATCGTTTTTAATTTCTGAATATTTAACAACAAATTTAAATAAGTGTTAAAGTAAATTAATATCTTTTCAGTTCCTAACACTCACTTTATTTTAGCAGTAAGAAGCTACAATACAGATTATTGAGCTGAAGCTTGACTACAAAATTAAACTGCAAATCGAATCGAAATCGCAATATCTGGCAAAAAAATGTGATATTTTCCCCAAATCGCACAGCCCTATGCTGCACTACAGTGTTCAGCGCGCTGGTTTCACTTTTTTCTCTCCTGCTCGTACTGTGATTTCAGCCACTATTTGGTTGTCTGAGACAAATCTGGGAAACCTTAGGTGAGAATCTGTGATATTTGCTCATTATGTTTGCTGTGAGGAACCATTTCAGAATGTGGAATAGTAAAAAGTGTCACTGATGGATAGAGTGGATACACTGTGACATGGAAGTTTTAACATTACAATCATTTAGGTTAATTAAAAATCACACCGTGTTAGCCCGGCCCTGCGTGAGGTGAAGTGACTTTCACACTAGATGCGAAAAGAGCTGTGCTATGAAACCCATTCATTTCAATGGTTTGCAGTGGTTTGTTGCTGCAGTGGCACACTGTAGGAATAAATTGATTTGCTTTTGCATCAAATAAAAATTTGTAGTCTATGCGTAATCCTGTAGGATGATCTGTCTGTCTTCTTTAAAGGGCCATGAAACTAATCCCTCCTGTTCCCCTGTCTAAGCAGAGTGTTTTCATACCTCTAGGAAAGTGGGTGAGTCCCGCTTTGTTTAGGTGGGAGTGTCACGGGAGGGAAAGAGGGTTTGCATAAAAATGGGAGTTTCGGTTCGAGAATGGGCTGATTTTCACAGCGGTAGAACAACACACAGACGCAGGGGAGAAAGACAGTGACCATGTTTACATCAGTCATCAAATTATTTGCCAAATTATTAGTTTGTCGACTTTAACTGCAGTTTGACACTTTCACTTTCATTCAGGAACATTTCATGCATGTCCCCCGTGACAAATGAGATATTGGATGCGAGGAACTGCTGGAGGAGTGTAGTTTTAATGGAACGTTTGATATCGCATGGCGAATGAGATTCGCATTTCTTGGTAACTTAGATGCACTCAGTAGGTAGCGTCAGAAAGCTGTGTGTGTATAGACTATCCTGTCACCAAATGCGGCGAAAATCCTACACAACAGTAATAGTTTAATTAAAGTGTTTACATGTTTACACTCAGAGAGCAGCATTTACAGCGGATCTTTCAGTCCATAATACTGTAGTAATATTAACATACTGTAAACGTAGTGACTAATCATTTTGTCTTTAAAAACTGAAAAAGCACTGCTGACGCTACAAACTAACTTTGCCATCTGAATAAACATAAACAAAGACCACTGAGCGATCACTTACCACATCTGTAGAGACAGGACAATCAACGTGAACTGGCGCCGTGTCTTTTTTTTAAAAGAAGACAGGTGGCAAATCGAGATCTCACCATTTCCCAATGCGAAAAGCTCTTGGGTAAAAAATGTTCCTTACAAACGTATTTATGTCGCGTGTTAGCAGACCACTGTAATCCACACATGAGTACAGCTGTGCTCTTATAGCAGGGAATTGAAAACAAAGCCTTTGTTGCAGCACACTTTTAAACGCAACACTGACGACCCACATCCATACACACTCATGCACACACATACACCACAGACAATTTAGCTTACCCAATTCACCTGTACGTTTTTGGGAGCCGGAGCACTCGGAGGAAACCCATATGAACACGGGGAGAACATGCAAACTCCACACAGAAATGCCAACTGACCCAGCTGAGGCTCTAACTAGCAACCTTCTCGCTTTGAGGCAGTTGTGCTACCCACTGCGCCACCGTGCTGCCCTTAAAAAAAGTTAAAAATGCAATTGGAAAGTGTTAAGTTTGACTTTGGTAAAGGTGTAAAAACACAGTTTAACATTATCAACTCTTTAACACTGTTTATTGTACACAGCCATGTCTGTTTATTTGTCACAGTAGGTCATTTATTTCAAACAATTACCAAGTTTATTGCTCATTTAAAGATGTTTCTATTATTTTAATCTTCCTCTTAAATATTTTCTGAACCACCTTTTGCACTTTCAGCTGATCCTCGAAGTAAAGTTAGAAAGAGAAAAAGAGGTTACACTGTGACTGAGATCCTGGATCTGGACCCCCAGACTGAAACTCCTCTAAACAAACCATTCAGCTCCATCACACAGTCTAAACATGAGAGAAAAGTGGCCGGAGATCTGCAGAATCCAAAACTGGCTTCATCTTCAGCGACTAACAGCATCTTCGACAACATACGAGGACGTGTGTACACACTTGCGGTCCCACAATCCTCTCTGTCAAGCTATACATGGCCTATTGTTCAGTACATGCCTCATAATATTCCCCTTCCACAAGTCCACATGTATCCGTCTTTTTTGAGTCCAACATCCAATGGGAATCACTTTTCATTAGCGTCAATCAATAAAAGCGACTTCAGAATTGAAGCGACAGACTCTAAAAAGACTAAGATTAAACCTGAAGACTCAATAAAGATGGCGCATAACCAGCCACTAGCTTTAAGTAATGCAACTCATTATTCATTATACCGTGCTGATGATATCACAGCCATGGGAGAGTCATTAAATATGGGTGGGGCATCAGATGGCTCCTCCTCCACCACAGAGTCTCATGATGCCATAAAGCAGCAGACGGTACAAGGTTACAGGTCTTTACCATATCCATTACAGAGACAGAATGGAAAGATCCAGTATAAATGTAACGTGTGTGGGAAGAACTTCAGTCAGCTCTCCAACCTGAAGGTACTTTGATCATTACGAATCACTGCTATGGTTTTAACATTTTTAATGTGTTTTTCAAGTATACACATTTAGAAACCCACCAACTCCAACCAAAAATATAACATATAATAGCGTTTAAGCTGTCCATTACTTCAAACTGAAGTTACTGGTGTAATTGGAGGGAAAAAAGTATAAATAGAGAGAGAGAAAAGAGACAAACATTAACTAATAAAACCTTATTTCAAAGTGTGACCAATTTTTACTGTCTGATCTCCAGGTCCACCTGAGGGTCCACAGTGGTGAGAAACCCTACAAGTGTAACATCTGCAGGAGGAACTTTTCCCAGCTGGCACACCTTCAGAAGCACATACAGGTTCACACAGGAGAAAAACCACACGAATGCCATGTAAGAACGCACAGAAGACAGGGTTCAACGCTAAGGATTTTCTCTTCTGGCCCAATCTGGCCAGTGGTTGAGATTTTTACTTGCCCTACCAAACGTTTCACTGGCCCCACCAAAATAATTAGAAATAATCGCTATTTCTCAGCCACATATTTTAAATAATGTGTCATAAATAACATCTGTAAATCTAGAATTTAAATACTTTAAAAATGTTAATAAATGTATAATGAGCAAAATTCAAAGTGTTATGTAAACAAAAAAGAGCAATATGGAAAATGTGCAGGTAGTTTATTGCAGTTCTAAATTATAAAAAGTGGTTGATTTGCCAAACTGATGGCAAACTCTGCAAAACACAATTTATTTTATTGTGTTGTACCCATATACATGTCTGCTTCCAAGACGTTATAAACAGACGTTTCCTTTTGCCTCATAATTTGATGTTGTCGTTATGTTGCTGTCTCCTCGCCATACTGCTTGTTACAAGGTTACAGAAAAAAATAACATGCTCACCAACATCCAATCAGATAAGAGGAACCGAAAAGCAATATGGCATTCATGACATCACAGAGAAGCATTTAAAGGCTTAAAAGCACAAAATGTTTCTCAATTCGAAAACTGTATTTGCACGCATTTAACAAATAGTTGCATTAATTAAAAATCAAACTTTAGGGACAAGGCAGCACTGGCCCAATCGGGTCAGTAACAGTCCTATCTACTGTCTTAAGCACCTCTCACGCTGGCCCTGGGCCATCGGGCAGTCCTTATTGTTGAGCCCTGAAAGATCTCACAAAATAAAACATCTCACAATATACAAAATACAACAGATGACCAAAGGCTAGAAATAATTGGCTTAAATGCTCAGTATATAATTTTACCACTCGGGCGTGTGTTCACATAAAACAAAGGCAGAGTGTGGAATCATGGGAGTTGATTGTGGAAGTTCATTTCATTCTATGGGACATGCTCCATCTCACTAGTTAAAATGCTTATTTCTCTGGATTTGAACATTCTTCGAAACATTTGAAATGATGTAAACATAAGTCAGCAAAATATATAACAGTTGTACTGGTTTTTGGATAGTTTAATGAAAACATTTTACATGTTGTGCCTTTTAAAACCATTCTTCAGCCGTTTAGAATACTTGAATTCTACAATACTTGAATTCGTAGTGGTCTTATAAAGTCTTACATCTGATTGGTATAAACTGTTTTCAATGTTGGGCAACCATGCCATGAACAATACTGTACTATGCTATGCTATACTATACTATACTATACTATACTATACTATACTATACTATACTATACTATACTATACTATACTATAC
>CAIGQZ010034990.1:7581035-7614125 GCA_903798205.1 Danio tinwini | reverse complement strand
TATATATATATATATATATATTATGTACATAATGCTTTCAGCGTATTATAACAGCTTGTCACCACAGTTATTCGGCTAAATTAATGTTGAAGTGTTCGTCTGACAGGTCCATTTGCCATAGCACCCTCCCAATGGATATTGGATAAGACAAAATGGGCAAACATTCAGCCCGAAATACACATTCTCATTGAAACTCCAAGTGACTTTACTAGAGAAGTTAAAGGCCTACAAGTCTTTAGATGCCTACAATTTTATTCTGTGTGGTCATGTGCAAGAAATAATGTTCCATGATTATTAGATTCAAAACACTGTAGTGCTAAAAACCGAGGATCTACCTAATGTTAACCAAAGACAAAGAAAGAAAACGGAGCTGTACAAGGCCTGGGTAATCATCAACAAGCAAAACAACTGCATTCTGACAGCGAACTGCACCTGTATGGCAGGGAACTTACATTTTTACATTTCATTGTAAGTGTAGCACGCCCGGCGTTGAGCTGGCGGTGCTGCAGTTTAAATTTCTAAAAGATAGAAATATGAGAGAGTCAAAGTTTCATTGCTGTTCACAGTCGAGTCGCTCTCGTAATGACAGTCCAGCAGCTCATCGTCATAGATATATACACTAAATAATACATACGGACCCTAAGCATGCGTCAATAGCGCCGCCATTTAGCATGCTACCGCACAACACGTCATGTTTGCTATTGCAACCGGTCTTTTTTTGCAACCGGTATGTGCGTAACCCGTGTTACGTCATGTGTGACGTAGGTTGGTAATTCCCCTATAGGTGAGTTGGGTAAACAAAATTGGCCATAGTGTATGAATGTGTGTGTGAATGTGAGAGGGTATGGGTGTTTCCCAGTACTGGGTTGCAGCTGAAAGGGCATCCGCTGTGTAAAACATATGCTGGAATAGTTGGCGGTTCATTCCACTGTGGTGGCCCCTGATAAATAAGAGACTGAGCCGAAGGAAAATGAATGAATGTTTCTGAATAAATCTGATTTGCATCTTTGAATGGAAACTTAGCAGATGTCAGTTCCAAAGCAGTGGGCCAATCAGAAGCACTTGGAGGCAGAGCAAATATTGCAGGCTTCTGTTTAGAGGTGGCAAGTTGGTTTTATTTGACAGCAACATGTTTGAAGTCAAACTGATGAGGATCTTTTCTTAATTTGCTTGAGTTTTTTGTAATTGCATGTGTTTTCTTAAATTGCTGCGTGTTAAGATCTCTCAGCCACCATAATTTTGGGATTTATAGGCAAGTAATAATACTTCATTCATTCAACAATAACTCATTTGATTACTTGTTACTGAAAACATGCAAACTCCACACAGAAACCCCAACTGGAACCAGTGACCTTCTTGCTGTGAGGCAACAGTGCTAACCACTGAGCCACCGTGCCGGCATAATAGTACTTAATAACTAATAATAACTGGGAGATAATAATTGTATTGTGTGCTCTCCTCCCCCCGTGTGTTTCTGTCTGCAGTGGCTCTGTGCAGTGGTGTGTGTCTGCTGTCTCTGTCGTGGGCGCTGGTGCTCTACAGCCGGGCCTGTTGTCTGATTCGTCCTGGGCATTTGCAGATGCCGCCGGCGGCTCTCCTCTGCCAGCTGCTGTGGAGGACGGGCATGTTAGCGGCCCGCTTCACCAGCCTCGCCCTGTTTACCCGCACCTTCGGCTGCTGGCTTATCGGGGTCATCGGTGAGTCTGAAACACAGGAGATTATATACATGCACGTGGTCAATTTCATTAGAATAATTACCAATGATGTACAGTTGAAGTCAGATTTATGAGCCCTCCTGAATTATTAGCCACCCTGCTGTTTTTTTCCCCAATTTCTGTTTAACAGAGAGTATATTTTTTCAACACATTTCTAAACATAATAGTTTTAATAACTCATCTCTAATAACTGATTTATTTTATCTTTGCTATGATGACAGTAAATAATATTTGACTAGATATTTTTCAAGACACTTCTATACAGCTAAAAGTGACATTTAAAGGCTTAACTAAGTTAATTAGGCAAGTTAATTAGGCAAATCTTTTAGGTTTGTTCTGTAGACAATCGAAAAAAAAACATTGCTTTAAGTTCAAGAGACCCTGCAGATTTGTGTTGAGCATCAGTTTAAGAGCCCCTATTATGGGTTTTTAAGAATGACCTTACATATAGTGTGTAACACAGCTCTAAGTGAAGTGAAGTATCCAGCTAAGACTTAAATCTGAAAGTGCACAGTGTTTAAAACTATTGATTCATCTATAAATGAGTCGACTCCTAGTACTTCAAATGAATCGTCTTGATAACAAGTCTTTAGCCGTTTGGGCGTGACGTGGATACGAAACATAAGCCCCGCCTATTTGTTGCGAGCGCAAACCTGGGAAAATTTAAACTTGCAGTCCCCCCCACTAACACAGCAGCAAAGAAAAAGAGGAAGATAAACAGATCCCAGTTGAACCAAGTCATGAAGGGGCTGTGCTTCAGAAAAAAAAAGACTATTGATGTAAGGGACTTTTTCAGTACATGGATCAGTTTCTTCCTCCATTTCACAATTGTAAGTAAGTGCATTGCCATGGCTGCCTCCTCGTTTTCTCTAGCTTGCAAATTATGTATTTGTGTTTTGTTATTTGTAACCATGTGTACTGTATCTGGTTAACTCTTTATATTCTTATATCGCGTCTAAAGCATACCTGCCAACACTCCTGTTTTTCCTGGGAGTCTCCCGTATTTCAGACCCACCTCCCGGTTTGTCATTTCTCCCGGAAAACTCCCGGAATTTCAACCCCTTCCCTCGGTCCTTAAGTGATTGGTACAATCTGTAACACTCCATTCATACGGGGCTTCAGCGTCAACGCTTGACAGAGGGCGTGCCTGAAGTTGGGGCTGATGCGATCGTCATAGCAACGTCAGCTAATGAAATTAGTCAGCAATCGGCTACTGTCTGAGCTGGTGTATTTGCATACAGCAATCTGATTGGCTGGCGCTTCCGTTGGCACTTGAAGAGTTGAGAAAGTCCCAACATTGGTCCCAACTTCTGCAGGGTAAAGTCTAGATTGGATATGCGGCAGGCTGGAAGTGCAATATGCACAATAATATAGCGGCATTTTTTATGACACTGTATAACAATAATTTATATTTTTACAGTATTGTGACGGTTGGGTTTAGGGTTGGGGTGGGGATAGGGGTTAAAAAATACAATTTATTGGGTAATTTAATATATAAGATAAATAATACTCAGTGTAACTACAGTTTTTACGCTTTTGTGACAGTTGGGTTTAGGGTTGGGATGGGGGTAGACTTTAATAAAATACAATAAATCGGAAATTTCATAAATAACATAAATAATTGCAATCAATGCCACTGAAGCAGGGCCAACAGATCCACAATGCAGTTCAGCAACGCCTGACGTCACCCATTCAAAGTGAATGGGAAGCTTTGAAGCTGACGCCCCCTGTAAATGGGGCGTAACACCCCCGCATCGCCGACAGACCAGGCACCCCGTCCGGTCGCTCTGCTCACCCAATCCCCCCCCCCACCCCATCTCCCAGATTTTCAGAGACAAATGTTGGCAGGTATGGTCTAAAGCCACGTTGAAAATGCGATGTGTGCCACTTTGTTTATGAATTTAAATGCGCTTGTGAGCTTGCGTTCCTCTGCCGTTTGTCGTTGCCATGGCCACCGTCAGCTGTTCTTACACACGTGCAGCGGTCAAGGTTCAAAATGGGGTGAGGTGTCTGAATAACACTTAGGGCCAGAGAAAGCTGAACTAGGCGAGTGGCGATCACGCCGCCCTCAACCCGAAAGTGAAAAAGAAAGTGACCAATCGTAACAGTCATTGGTCCAATCAGCGCAGATTAGCTTTGCTCTAAGGAGGGGTTTGGAAACAAATGAATCACTGAATGATTGATATGGGAGTCGCTGGGATAAATAAGTAAAAATAAATGAATTTTATAAGACCATGAAAGTGTTTTTTGTCCTTGCATGCATATCAGCCTGTTGTTGGAGACATTGAAAACCAAAATATGACCCTTTTTATTGTATAATAGGGGCTCTTTAACACAACGTTAGCGCATGCTAGCTTTAATCGTGAGGAAAAATTAATTATTTGGAGCTTTTGTCAGCTAATTTTATCTTCCGGGTTTAAAATAATGATTAAAATTATTGACATAGCACGAATTTGTGATGCAGTGATGCAGTGATGGAGTGATGACGCGTCAGTTTCTCATTATTATTCATAGCGGAGTTTTCTTATCCTATGAGAAGCCCCTGCTTCTTAATTATTCATGACTGCACGTGCTTTGCGATGACAGACTAGTATGGACAGACCATAGACCTGCCAAGCTGTGAGACAACGCACGACAATTAGTATTTAGCTGTTCATGAAGGGTTGTATGTGTTTGTTTCCATGATCAACGGAGTTTGTTACATGGCTTTCTC
Source organism: Danio tinwini (assembly GCA_903798205.1). NCBI lineage: Eukaryota > Metazoa > Chordata > Actinopteri > Cypriniformes > Danionidae > Danio > Danio tinwini. The sequence continues at coordinate 7,609,697 of CAIGQZ010034990.1, read as the reverse complement.
CGCGATGCTGTCAAAGCCACCGACACAGCCAACATGTTTGTGTGCAGCAAGCATTTTTGTCGGGAGAGCTGTACGAGAATTGGAGAATGGCGGACTTTGTCTTTTATCAGTTGAGTTTGTTACTATTCAGACACATCATCATGCTGCCCGGCTGCTGTGTTCGCACATGTTTAAAATCCTCCAGATTACAGGCAGGGCTAATAATAAAAAAATGCCTTAAAAAAAAAAGCTTTTATTCTAGCCGAAATAAAACAAATAAGATTTTCCCCAGAAGAAAAAATATTATACGAAATACTGTGAAAAATTCCTTGCTCTGTTAAACATAATTAGGGAAATATTTAAAAAAAAAAAAAAAAACACAGGAGGGTGAAAATTTTTTATTTCAACTGTAATTGACGGTCATATCGTCACCTTGGAATTATAAGGTTCTTACGGAGACCCAGAAAGGACGTCATGGTGGGGAAAAAAATGGGTGGGAGAAAAAACAATAGGAGATAGGAATATATATATATATATATATATATATATATATATATATATATATATATATAGGATAGGAAAATATATATTTTTTAAAAGTTTTTGCTTTGCATCGCAAAGATGTTTTGCGTTCCCTCCTTGCGTTTTTCCACAAACACTTCTTGTTCACTTCATACATGTCAACCCTCCCATTTTTGCCTGAATTATCTTGTGTATTTTACCATTCTATCCTGCTATCATCATGCCATTCAGTATTTTCCCATCTTTCTCATGTATTTTTAGTCCTGAAAGCACGCTGAAACTAATATAAAAATGTCTTCATTCACTTTCTTTCCATTAAAGCTGTGCGTCGATCATCACCCTCTGAATCAGCCAATAACTGGTATAAGCGCTGACTGACGCGCTCTGTATAAACTGATTCCAGATCAGTCTCTGTACACAAAGAGGAGCAAAAGTGCAGGACATTTTGGGATATTCGGGTGTACGTTTGAACAAGACAAATACTCTAAATAATATGTAACCATGTCCGTCCTGCGTGTTTTATTTTAAACACAACTAACGAGCACAAACAGTTACGAAAGTAATGGAATATTTCATTATAGATCTGTGCATTCCTACAGTGACACCACTGTTATCAAATATCAATCACCACTGCTCTTCACTTGTTACAGAGGTGTCACTTTAAATGGTGTGTACAGAAGCTGATCTGGGATCAGTTTATCATACGGAGTGTGTCCGTATACAGATGATTCAGAGGTTGCATATGAAGGGGGACGATCGACGCACAGTTTTAATGGAAAGAAAGTGAATGCAGACATTTTTTTATTAATTTCAGCGTGTTTTCAAGATTACAAATACATGAGAAATATGGGAAAAGACTTAATGATAGGATGATAGCGGGATAGAATGGTAAAATACTGGAGAATCCCAGCAAAAACGGAAGGGTTGACATGTATGAAATGAACAGGAAGTGTTTTTGGAAAAACAATTTTTGAGAGGGAACGCAAAACATCTTTAAAATATATATTTTCCTATCACGTTTTTTTTTTCTCCCTCTCATTTTTTTTCTTCCACCCAATTTTTTTTTTCTCCCACTCCCATCACCACGTCCCTTCCAGGTCTCCGTAGGTTCTAACATTTGTTTTTTTTTATATAAAAAGCCTTAAAATTCTAAGTTGACGATATTTATGAGGAGAATATTTATATAAAGTATGAAAAAAAATACTTTATATGTATTTAATATATGTATATAAAATTATTATTTTTTTGTATAGCAGAAGATGATTTTGAGCTGAATTTGTGGTCCTTGGTGATTTATATAATGGTAGTGAATGGTGACAGGTTTTTATAGTCCGACTTTAGTCCAGTCGCTTTTGTAGCTGGTGACCAATCACCAGTATTTATAAAAAAAAACTGCGCACACATGTATTTATCATTAAAGGGTACCTATGATGAAAATCAACTTTTATAAGCTGTTTCTTAATCGGGGCCTGCCTCCGGGTGCTCTGTTTCCCCCCACAGTCCAAACACATGCGCTATACGTAAATTAAATAAACTAAATTGTCCGTAGTGTATGAGTGTGAATGAATGGGAATGGATGTTTCCCAGTACTGGGTTGCAGCTAGAAGGGCATCGGCTGTGTAAAGCATATGCTGGATAAGTTGGCGGTTCATTCCACTGTGGCGAACCCTGATAAATAAAAGAACTAAGCCTTGAATTAAAATGAATGAATGAATGAATTTACTCATCCTACACTCCTGTTTCAAACCAGTTTGATTTTCTTTCCTCTGTTGAACACAAAAAAGATATACTGAAGAAGATATTTTGGGTGAACTGTCCCTTTAAGTCAGTCTCATCCAAACATACAGCCTACGAACACTCTATATAACATGTTGTCAGTCGTCTCCTCGTTTGTGTGATGTATGCTCCTGTAATCTGTTTCTCAGCGTCTCATTGGCTGATGGCAGCGTTGTGGTTGGTCTCCCAGCAGACAGACATATATGTGGGCCAGTGGTCATGGCGGGTGTTTAACTTCATTCTGGGAGGCGTTCATGTGTTTCTGTTCCTCAACGTGAAGGATGGTCCGTCCCGCTTCCGGATGGCAGGATTTTACACGGTACAGTCACACTAATAATGTATTTAGCCTAAAGTCTGCATGAACCGGAAGCTGCAACCGTTTTTTTTTTTGTATTGTGACACAGTTCCTAGAGAAACTTAATATTACATGAGAAAACAGTGGGTGTGGCTTGTTTTTTCTGCTGCGAGCTGATTGGATGTAGTAAAGTAGGCCTTTCATTCAGAAAGATCAAGACAAGGATTTCCAGTCATTACAGCCTAAAGCTAGATTTATACTTTTGCCTGGCGCTGTATTGGGCACCCCCTTTGACTGCACGCACACCTCGTGAAACGGACGAGGCTTTTATACTTGCCACGTTTGCCGTTGTGATATTCTTTAAAACAACAGGGGGTGGTCAAAAGAAACTAACCGTAAAGTCAGACAGATAAACAGAGAAGTAGAGTTTCCGGAACTACGTCATATCATTAATATCGTTCAAGATTTATCAACTAATTATTTTTAATTTTTTTATAAATTATTTTAATGATTATAAGGATCTTTATAACCATTCAAGATTTTGTTTAATCAAACGTTGATGCATCACTTGCTTTTGTTCATATCTTGGACAGTTTTACTTATTAAAGTTTATTAAAAATATTAATGACCACTAGGCATGGGACGATAACCGTTTTTAAGGTATACCGCGGTTTGGAAAAGTCAAGGTTTTCATACCGCCAAAATTTTCTCTAATACCGTTCCTAAGGTATGTGTAAGATTTTTTTATTTACATTTTTTTAACAACAGCATCTCCAGCAGAAAAGATATCCGAAGATGCCATTTCAAACTGTAAATAAATCTGTGTTTTTGAAACTAATGAAGACAGCAGACGTCAATGATTCATTTTCATTATTTGGCCTGGCACGTTTACTGCTCCAAAATATTATAAATGTTTCCCAAAATAAAATATATTGTGTTCAAAGGGAAAAAACTTAGTTTTTTACACAGACATTTAAAAAGAATATATTTTAGAGCAGTAATTACAATACCGTTCGATATTTTTATCAAAAGTTATCATACCGTCAGAATCTTATACCGGCCAATGCCTAATGACCATATAACATGGGCTGCTCACAAATATATATTCGCTTCAATTCACACATTACTGTCTGGCTAGTTTCTGTCCTATACTTATGCTAAAAGGGCAATAATGGTCCAACATTCCTGACCATTATCATCAATAAAGCCTAAAAACAGGGCATCAGTATATTGTAAACCGATAGCTTCAAATATTCCTTCCCAATTATCAAAGAAATATTTGGTCTTTAATTATAGTTTTGTAGCTATTAAATTGTGTTAAATTTAAAATTGTAATATATACATCAGTGTTAATCCTATGACTGGTAAAAAATATATTTCTGTAATTGTGTACCTGGGTCTTCCCTTTTGTCATGGCCTCTTTTGGCTTTTACAAACTCATCCCTCCGGTTTTTCCAAACCTTTTAACAAAAACTTTCCTCCTTTCCCACGGCTCTTGCAATTTCCAACCAAAAATTATTGGTCATCAGGTTATCTCTATGATCACGGATCATAAAGATGTCTGTACAGTCGTACTGTTTCAGACAAAATCTCTTCAAAGTGGTTCATATTCAAGTCAAATCAAATGCGGTGCAGCGCGCACTTATCGCCCAAGTCCCAAAAAATGCTGTGTGCACCGTCAGCCGAAATGATGTCACGCGCACCCAAAGCGAAATTCCGCTAACACTGTCATGACGTCACATTCGCCGCGCTCAATCAATCGAACTAGTGGATGCATCGGGTATAAACCAGGCTTAACAGACTCCTCCTGCTCAGCGTTTCTGTTGGTTGTCAAAACTGACAGCTGGAGGGGCGTGGTTAAGTATGTTAGCCACGCCCAATACCTCAGACAGACGTAATCTGAGAATTTAACTGAAAACAACCAGAACATTTCCAGATTTTAAAGATTACAAGAGCCAACATTTATTTTTCTTAATGACCTGCATAGATTAATTGTTCACCACAAAACTAGCAATGTGAGCTAACAAAATCAATATAGATAGTTTTTGATTTCATGGGGACTTTAACCGTTCTTGAGTGGCTCGCTTAATGTATTAGCTTACTCTAATGCATGAAAGCTAGTAAGCCAAAGTTTTTACGGGGGGGACTTTATTGAAGTGCAGTTTCTCAGAATATAAGGCCCCGTTTACACTAATGCGTTTCCGTTTTAAAACGCATAAGTTTTGCTACGGTTACGCCATCCGTCCACACTACGCCGGAGTTTTCGAGCCCCAAAAACGGAGCGTTTTTAAAACGCTGGAGAGGTTGTTTTCATTCTAAAATGCTGCTGCTCCGTCTCAGTGTAGATGAGGGAAAACGAAAACATCTGAAAACGGAGGCGTGGCTGCAGACATTCGCTACCTGATTGGGGCTTTTGGATCATTGCGTATCCCTCCCTTATTTGTCAAGCCCCTATCACATAACTATAACTTTACCGGAAGACGGCAGACCAGCCTTCACTGTAAACAACAACATGGACACAGAAATGGGAGCGTTGTTTGCACTATTGTCCATTTTAGGCGCCATTGTGCAGTTAAACTCTGCATTTTTTACTACAGCAGCTGCATATATTCGCAAGAGGCAAGCTATTGTTCGAGCACACGCTAATCGCTCGCGTTCATCATTCAACCAGCGTTTGTTGACTAACAATAACCAAATGCCGAGTGAGACACATGCTTCCTGTTTTTACTTGGACGCGCATGCAGAGTGCTCGAATGGTTACGTGATATGCGTTTTTGGTGGAGTAGTGTGGACGGAGATAAGTTTAGAAACGCTAGATGAAACGCTAGTGTGGACGCAGATCGTTTTTGATCTAAAACACCGTTTGAGAATGAAAACGCATTAGTGTAAACAGGGCCTGTGTTAACGCTTACTGTCTGTGAGACACAACTTTATACTAGCTACAAACAAACCCTACTGTTTACTAGTCTCAGCAGGACCCTCTTATCAGATGTTTCAGCTGTTGTTTGGCTTATACCAATTGAGAACTCAAGAGGCTCACACCTATCGTAAAAGGGTCATTTAGTTCACACCTATCAGTTTGTAGATACTTGTTTGCATAGGAAACAAGCCACACAATCTATCAGCTTTGTGACATTTACTGATTTACTGGACTTTTTGAAACAAATGTCAAAAACCATATCAAACCCCAACCAAAGAGCTTAAAATGACCAAGAGGCGACACTCAATGGAATGTTCCATTGCAACAGCAGCGCCCAGCAACAGCCCTGTGATTACGCCGTTCTGCAGTGAAAGGGATCGACCGTCAATTGGATCTTATAGGGTATATGTCAAGCTAGTGTTGTTCCCATACTGATAAACTTCCGGCAACCTGTTATTGTGAGCTTTTTTTTTTTTTGTTCCTTTTACAGCATCAATGTTGTAATGTAATTAAAATATAATCAGTTAAATAGACTTTGGCATTCATTTAGTTACTCAAGCGTAAAACGAGACAAAAAGCCGTATACTCGTACACGCCCGTCACAATCGGCAGGTTAGCGCAGAAGCTCCATTGAATATACAGGGGTAAAATAAATGTTTATATTATAAAGTGATGGTGGGGAAAATGTAATTTAATGCAGTGCTTCAGTGTACAATCTGAGACCCACTTTATATCGGATATCCCTCAGCCAGTGGGGATTGCTGATATTTAAAGAAAACAGACCTTAAACACGCAGATTTTGCATACAGTTCAACGGAAGCGCTTAACCCAGGTTACTGGCAAATTAAAAGTCCTATTAGCATACTTCGGCATATACCCTATTGCTGTCGCGATGACGAGCAGCTGCTTTGTTATTTATTTATTTATTTATTTAAAAGGCGCATTAAAGCTGAGATACAACCTGAAAGACGACAATGCAAAACCTACTATCACAATTATCAGCACTTTTAATAGTTTATTTTACAGACTTATAATATGCCTTTGTTCTGTTGGAGTATTCATTCCAAAATGGCCCCCGGTGACAGTAGCGGAATCTAATTTCCCAAATCGCACTAAAGTGTTGCCTCTTGGTGATTCTATGCTCTTTGCCCCAAATCAAAAAAAGGTAGGACATTATGGAAAACGCAAATAAATAAAATAACGCAAAAAATAAAGGTAGTGATTTCTAAATTTACTTGGACTTGTATTTCAGTGCAGACAATACTACCAACATTATTTAATATGTTCCTTATGATTTTTATTGTTTTCTTTTTTTTTAATAAACACATATAACAATTTTAGCTCTTGCAACACATTTCAAGAGAAAGTTGGAACCGTAAAGCATTTACCACTTTGTAATGTTGCCATTCATTTTCTCAACACTTTAAAGGCGTTTAGGGACTGAAGACACCAAGTGATGAAGTGTTTCAGGTGTCACTGTAAAGGTATTTTCCCGTATTACTCCCGTATATTCAGTCTTTCTCTGAAGGGTGGCAATAAATATTAAAGAGCAGAGCCTCCCTATACGCAACCCATACCGCCAAACCACCAGGGGCCGCCCTTTGCCCTTAAATGTAGGCCTGTTCTGTGCTTTTGCTTTCTTTAGGCATGAAAATACTTTAAAATAAATATAAAAACGGCGGGATTCCCTTTCCTTTTATTACAGGTGCCGTCTCCCCTTCATATGCAATCCTCAAAACAGTCATATAGCGGTGCGTGACTGTCAGCTGACGCGCTCCATAGTGATAAATAGAGGTTAGTTCCCAAACAGATTCTGTACACGCGATTTGAAACGAAGCGAAAGTCTGGGTTTTGGGTACGTGTTTAAACAGACATAATTAATAATAATAATATCTAAAGATGTCGATCTTGATGGGTTTTTTCAAACACAACTAATTTCGTCCTAAATGAGCATAAAAAGTTAGGAAAGCAATCGAATGCTTTCTTTATAACGTTAGATGGTTGCATTTTTTAACATGTTTTTATTTGCTTTTTTTTCTATTTAGACATACACAGAACAAAAATACAAACACAACATAAAATGTCTGACACAAAACATAACTGCCTGTATAAGAACATACATATGGTCAAAGCCATAAGCTATTATGCTACAAATAGTACAATATAGCGGGAAGAGAGAGAGAGAGACTTGATGAGAACAGAACACACATGAATAAATGTCCATACAAACATTATGTCATTCCAAGATTTAAAATGTCGCATTAAGTACAATTTATATTGTCCAAATATGGTGACCAAGTATGAATAAATGTATCAGTTGTGGAGTGGCTAAGACATGTTAAGTATTCCAGGGGTATAGTCTCTTGAATTATTGAATGCCATCCTTTCATGGAAGGGGGCTTATCATTGATCCATGACATCAAAATGTTCTTCCTGGCAGCAAAAGTTAACAAGCAAAACAGTCGTTGTTCATACTTATTCTTAATTAGTTTGCAAGGAAAACCCAGAATAAGGGACAGGGGGTCTATATCAATGTCCAGATCAAGAATGTTGTTTATTTGGGCTACGATTCTGCACCAATAGGCCTGAATCACTTGACAGTCCCAAATGCAATGAATATACTCCCCTATGTTTGATTTGCATTTAAGGCATAGAGGCGAGTGTGTTGCATTCAATTTATGTCTTAATTGAGGTGTGATATGAATTCTATGAAGGATCCTGAGTTGAATGGCTTTGGCCCTATTGCAAACTGAAAGTTTATTAGCTAAAGACCAAACAAGTTCCCATTCTTCTTCCAAAATATCCACTACAAGTTCTTTTCCCCAAATTGATTTGAGATGGGAATTACTAACGGTGTTATAAATGGAGAGAGCCTTATAGAAAATATAAAATCAGCTTTTGTTTAGGAGGATTGAATAGAACTTTCTCAATTACTGTAAACGAGTATTTAGAAGTAATTGTGGTGGTCTTAAATATGTAGTCTCTAATTTGCAGGAATCTGAAAAAATGTTGTCTTGGCAAATTAAATTTTGAAACAATAGTTTCAAAAGGCAATACATTTCTCAAAGAGATTATCCATTGTGCATATACCACTAGCTGGCCAAAGATTGAAGCCATGATCTAAAATACTTGGTAAGAACTCTGGGTTATTCAAAATTGGTAGAAGAGGAGAGGTTATATCAATCCTATCCTCCAATCTTTGAATGAACGCCAAGCCTTAAACGTATTACGTACTAGGGGACTGTGGTATAGTGTTTTTTTCAATTTGGAATTGAGAACAAATAATAAATTTTTTAAATGGTATTTAGACTGAGAGGATTCAAGATCAAGCCAAACTGAGTTTGGATCCTCATTTAGCCATTCTACAATGAAACATAATTGACAAGCCAGTTGGTACAGTCTAAGGTTTGGAAGATCTAAGCCACCCTTTAGAAGCTGGAACTGGAGTTTAGATAATTTCAGCCTGGGTTTTCGTTTGCTCCAAATAAAATAACTTAACCACCCATTTAGTTCTTTTATGACCTTGTTAGACAATAAAATAGGAATCATTTGCATTGAATATAATAGCCGAGGCAGGATATTCATTTTTATCAAAGCCACTCGCTCCAACCAAGACAAAGGAAGAGTCATCTACCTATTCAAATCATTTCTTATTTTTTTAAGCAGTGGTACAAAGTTATCTTTATGTAATTGTTTAAAAGTAGGCGTTATTTTAATTGCCAAATAAACAAAACCATCCTCTGAAAATTTAAAGGGGATAGAGGATAATTGAGATACAGGCTTCCTGTTCCCTAATAATAGAGTGACTGATTTCGAGTAATTTATCCTGTATCTAGAGAACTGCCCGAATTCCTGAATGAGGTCAACAACTGCCAGTACAGACTTCTCCAGATCCGAGAGGAAAAGCAATACATCGTCTGCATATAAAAATATTTGGGCTGTCTGCTGTCCGTATTTACCCCAGACACGGCTGTACTCTCTCTTATACTCTGTGCAAGTGGTTCAATTGCTAATGCAAAAAGCAATGGCGAGAGAGGACAGCCATGCCTGGTTTCCCGGTATAAAGAAAATTTTTTTGATCTGTGACCATTAGTAATAACTGCAGAAAATGGATTTTTATAGAGTATTTGTACCCATTTTGTGAAGTATTGCCCAAGGCCAAATTTTTCTAGTGTGTGGAATAGATAAGGCCACTCCACAGAATCAAAAGCTTTTTCTGCGTCTAAGGATAAAACAAGAGAGTCAGAGTTAAGATTGTTAGAAAGCTCAATAATATTTAAAAGTCTCTGAACATTGTGAGAGGAGCTTCTACCTTTAATGAACCCAGTCTGATCCTCATTGATTATAGAAGGTAGAATTTTCTCCAGCCTTAGCGCTAGAATTTTGGACAGCAATTTTAAGTCGCAATTAAGCAATGCTATGGGCTTGTAAGAGCCACAGTTTTCTGGGCCTTTGCCTTTTTTTTTAAATAAGTGAAATATGGGCTTCGCAAAGTGGGGGGAGGGGTGGGGGGTCAGTTAAAAAGGAGTGATTAAGCATACCTAAAAGAGGGTCCAGTAAAATATTTTCAAATTCTTTATAAAATTCACATCCAAGACGTCTGGACCAAGAGATTTATCAGATTTTAGACTGTGAAGTGCTTTCATAGCTTCCTCTCTTGAGATGGGTATATTTAAGTTTTCTCTGTTCTTCAGAAATAACTGGAAGAGTTAGAAGATCAAAGAATCTTGTCATGTTTTAGAGGACAGTAATGTGATTGGTAGAGTACTGAATAAAATTGTTTGAAAGTGTTATTAATAGTATTAGAATCGAAGGAGCGTACACCGTTGGAGTTTGTTATGGAAGTAATAAATTGTGAATTAGATTTAGCTTTTGCCAGATTGGCTAAGTATTTACTAGGTTTATTGCCCCATTCATATAATTTTTGTTTTGAAAATAATACACTTGAGTGAGATAGCTGGGTTAGCAATGAATTTAGGGACACTCTGGTGGCACCTATTTTATTCAAAGACGCAGAGCAAGGGTCATTTAAATAGCTGTTTGTAGCTGCATTTAATTCTGATTCTAGATGTTTCTGTTTCTCAATCTGTTTTCTTTTTTTAGCTCTAGAATATGAAATGATAAGGCCTCTAATATATGCTTTGGCTGTCTCCCAAAGGAGCGAGGGGTTATCTGAAGATTCTGAATTGATAGATAAAAATATCTTAAATTCACAATTGAAATATGAAAGAAACATATCATCTTTGAGTAATAGATTATCACATCTCCAATTTCTGATTGGTCTATGAAAGCCTTTCATAATGACATCTAATGTCACTATAGCGTGATAATAATGTTCTTTATATCACAGCTTGTAATTGCATGCATCATTGTTTTCGGAGCAAAAAATAGTCTATTCTGGAATAACAGTTGTGTGGATGAGAGAAAAAGGTGAATTCCATCTTAGATTGTTTGAAAGTGCACCTTACATCAAGATACTCTATATCTTCACATAATGCCATGAGAGTTTTAGACTGTTTGGTATAGAAAGAATCTCTAGGGGGGAATCTGTCTAATAAAGAATTTATTAAGCAATTAAAGTCCCCTCCTGTAATGCTCAATCCAGATGCACATTCTTTGAATTTAAGGAAAGCATTATAAGAAACTCTGAAGAGTAATTTGGAGGGCAATATATGTTCAGCAATAAAATTTCCTCCGTGTTTAGGGTTCCTTTAATAATAATGTATCTACCATATTTATCTTTAATAGTGTCTGTAACTTAAAGAGGGATCTTTTTGTTAATCAGGATTGCAACTCCCCTACTGCTCATTTATTATGTGTCAAGTTGTGATGTTCATTATCACTTAAGTGGGTTTCTTGCAGTAAAGCTATGTCTATATGTTCTTCATGCAGTTGTGTGAACACTTTGCGACTTTTAATACGCCCATGTAAACCCCTTATATTCCAAGTACAAAGTCTTAAATTACTAACCATTGCATAAAATGAGAATAAAGTGGTGTTCTCCCTCTGCCAACAAATTCCGTTAGCAGTTTGATATGCATATAACCGTGTGTTAAGGCATTAGCGTGAACAGACGTACACATACAGACAGGCCAAACTGGCACATGAAGAAAAAGAGAAAATGTACTATAAAAGAATAAACAGAAAAGTGTAGTAAAGGAAAAAAGAAGCCATTTGCCCACACTTGAGGGAAAAACTTTCATCTCCCAAACTAACAAAAAAAAACCCTCACCAATTCTCCAGTAGCAGCGATACAAAACGTGGTATATTACCAAAACACAAACAAGAGCTGAAACCAGCTCCCGTCACTTGAGAATGAGAAATGCAAACTTCAGCTCAACTTGTAAAACAATCGCTCATACCTACAATATATGCGGCTAGATCAAGTCGTCCTTAGATTAAGTACTAGAAATCGAGCTGTTCTTATCCAGGTGTCGCGACACATCAGCCGCCGTCTCACAAATTTTGTTAGTATTCCCGAAACTGACTTGCAGTCTGGCAGGGTACAACATTGCGTAGCGAATATCCATATCTCAAAGCCATTGCTTAACTGCAGTGTATTCTTTTCGTCTTCTAATCGCTGAAGCCGAGAAATCCTGGAAGAATAATATCTTGCTGCCTTCATGCCGCATATCTCCGTCCGAACGATGAGCTGCCGTAGTCTATCCTTTGCATCAGACTTTGGGACCATCGTGCGATGTGCTCTTTCAATCTTCACGTGACCATTTTTAGTATCTAGTCCAAGAAACTCGAGAATCCATGACTCAAGAAAGGTCACAGCATTACCTCTCTCTGCCTCCTCCCGGAGGCCCAGGATTCGAATATTTTTACGACGGCCTCGATTCTCCAAATCGTCGATATGCTCCATAAGCGTAGCTACCTGCTTTTCAAGAGTGCCAAAGCGGGATTGTGCGCTTTCCAACGATGTCTCTGCCGTCATGATTCTCCGCTCCGCTTCACTAAATCGATTCTTAACGTCTTCTAGTTGCTGGGTTTGTATGTTCACCGTTTCCGCTAGTGGACCGAGTTTCTCGTCTATTGCACTTGAGATTTTGTCAGTCATAACTTGAAGAGCTTTTGCAAGCGCTGGGTTAAGTTCAGTCTCGTTGCTGGTCTTTTGGTCTTCTGGTCTTTTTTTGTCGTTTTCTTAGCAGGTTTTGGCATATTTGGCAAAGATTGTGGCCAAAATGTCTCTAAAATGACATGCTACACGAGCTTTATCTGCTTGTTAAGTGGGGGCGTGTTGGTGACGTATGTAATACTGTTTCCGGGTCCAAGCCACCACTCATTTGAATTGACTAAATATTCGTTTATGATCACTTTTTATTCATACACACATTAAAGTGAATTTTATATAAAGTCATAGTGTACACAACAATCACTGGGCTTGCTGCATCACAAATACCAAAATTTTAACAATTTATAAAAAAAATGTATCACTTTCTGGCCATCAGATATTAGGCATGGACATATATATTGCGATCGTGATTTTCGAAAGTATTACATCGCTTTGTAAACGTTTATTATTAGCATTTGATGAGTCTCCTCATTCAGTTTCATAAAGCGCTTGGACCAGGAAGCTCCTTCGCATGACGTCACACTTAATAAGCGGATAGCCAAAGTTCGGAGCTTGCGTTCCTTGTTTCATAAATATGTATTAATATAATGTATATGTGACAGGAGCGGTTCGGTGCAGCTGCTACTCTCCAGCCGCCATTTTGTTTCTCAGATGGTTGCATTTTTAAAGTGACTTCTGTTATTTAATTTAATCAAAAAAAAAATCTAAATAAATAAGAGATTCATTTGTTGCTCTTTAAACAGAATGTGTAAGTTATACAGTAAAGAAGCAGGGGTGGCATCGGCGGAATCTCTTATTATGGTGGGCATATCCATTATTTTCACATCCCAATGTTGACAGGTATGGCGTGGAGCTCTGCGGACAAAGGGGGGAGTTGGCGTGGCCGGTAGTACAGGGGAAAAAGAGGGGAGTGAACAGCTGTTGTCAGTTGGCTCACAAAATGAGACACAAACCATGAGGAGACCCATGATCCACAGGTGTACCTCCATTTTGGGACCTTTGTTATTTTCTCTTTACGTAAACGACCTTCCTTCAGTCGGTCCAGATGTCCTTGTTCAGATTTATGCAGATGATACAGTCATTTATACACATGGTAAAAACACAACTCAAGTAGCAGATAAACTTACACAAGCTATGGCTCATGTCTCAGAATGGTTCAACCAGTCCTGTTTAAAACTCAATGTAAACAAAACAGTTGCAATGTACTTTTCTAAAACAAACATATCAAATGATCTAAAAGATGTCTACATGGCTGGGGACAAAATATAAATTGTATCTGAATTCAAATATCTTGGGGTCCTAATTGACTCAAAATTAACTTTTAAATTGCAAATTAAGAAGGTCTGTAACCGTGTCAAATTGAATATGTCTAATTTCCGGTTCATAAGGTCACACTATTCACTGCAGGCAGCTAAAACATTCATGCACTCAATGATTTTTTCACATATAACCTACTGTCTAACAACCTGGTCACAGGCAAACAAAACAACACCAAAGCCCATAGAGTCACTATACAAACAGACAATTAAAATACTGGATAAAAGCCTCCAAGACATCATCATTGTACTATTTTACAAAAACATAAACTGTTAAGCTGGGAAAATGTCATTAAGTTTTTAAACATTTGTCTGATGTATAAATCATTCATAGTCTGTCATCTCCACCTCTCAGTCAGTTTGTAAACATCAGGAACACCACACACAGAGCAACACGAGGGGCAGTTCGAGGTGACTGTATTGTCCCACTCCGGAAAAGTGTCTTTGGTCAGGGTGCCTTTTTAGTTACGGCTGCACAGGAGTGGAACTCTGTCCCTGGCAACATCAGAGAGCTAACCTCTTACAATATGTTCAAAAAACATCTAAAAATCTGGTTTATAGAGCATTAGACGTGTCCTTATTCCTATTAGCTTGAAACCACCCAGCATGTTACCATTTGTGCCCGCCGCCATCTTAATGATTTGTTGTTTAAATGTGTTTTAACTATTTTTATCTCTATTACGTAATGTTGGTGTTTTTAGTTTTAATTGTACATATATATATTTTTTATTAATATCTACATAACCATGTCTATTTCAGTGCTTCTTAATTATGCTTGATTGATTGTATAATTTTTGTATTGTTTTTAGGTTGTCTGGTGCATTTGCAGAAATGCTAATTAATGTACACTGTCCCTGCCAAATGGCATGCCACAAAACCCAGTGGATCATGGAAACAAACACATAAGACCTGTGTCTCACCTAGTCATTAGGTCTCACACCTTGGCAGGTCTGCTTTGCCTTCGTGCTCTCATGAAAAATTACGAAACAGGGTTGTTTCATAGGATAAGAAAACTCTGCTAATAAGTAATAATGACTAGCTGATTCGCACCGCTTCGTCAATTTTGATCCCGCCCTAAAAATTATTTTAAACCCAGAAGATGAAATTAGCTGACAAAAGCTCTAAATTACCCAGTTTTCCCCACAATTATAGGTGCAGTATGTAAGTTTGACACCCAGTGGTTGAACTGGGTATTGCACTCCTGGATCAAAATAAATGCAAGCGCGAGTTGCCAGATTGAGAACAGGAGCGAGTAATTTAAACTGTGCTCTAAATAAAAGCAACGACACGCGATAGAGGTAATATTTTCCATAAGGAGTTTTGGTTCTAACCAACACCTGGAATTTATATATTAGAAAAGGCTTCTGTTTCTCACAGCTGAACATGTGAAACCTATGACAGTGATCATGTCAGGTAAACCTCATGTGCTTTATTCAGTGCTAAATGCTAACAATGTGAGTTTGAATGCCATTTTACATGCATTTATTGCCATATACTGAAAGCAGCAGCAGATAGTTCACCTCAGATCTGGAAAATACAATAAACCGTTTGCAATTTTACTTTAGAACTAAACACATATGAGTGATTCAGCATCTACATTTAATGATGTTAAAGAGGGTTAATATGTATAAAATATATTATAAACCTTACCGTTTTATGAGTGAGTGCTTATTCTGTGCTTCTGAATGGCTGTATTTACATTTCTGTCGTGTTTCGTCTTGTGCAAACAGCCAAACATCTCATCACTGCGTATCTCGTCACAAAGCGTGTTGTTAGGACACGCAGTTACAAGGAAACCTGCTCATCTAATGTTTGCGTTCATAATATTTATATAATTTGCTAATTAATAACCTCATGTGGAACTGAATCTGTCTCATTTTGACATCTGATACTGTCCGGAGGTCGCATTTTCAATCACGTACGCATGCTTTCAGTCTTTCTGAATGAATGAAATACGCTGTTTTTCAACAAGGCAACCCAGGGTGCTGAATTATAATTGGCTAAACTGGCATTGTGCAGGTTAAATTTACCTAAACAAAGACAGCGTTTCGGCACGGAAAAAACATTTTCAAAGCAGAATATCTGACTTCAGCATTGTTTTTCAGTTAAACTTAATGTTCACTTGGGATGTTTCTTAAATATCTGCACACATATTATGGTATTTTAATGCTTTAGAAGAGTCAAAAACTTACTTACAGCACCTTTAAAGCTGACTGATGCTTAACACACAAAAATCTGTTAAAATCTTAAAAAAGTACCCCAGGGTTTCTTGAATCTTTAAAGAAGGAGAAGATGATTTAATTGAAGGTTACAAGGCACATACGTTTTAAAAAAAGTAATTATGTGCATGAATGTAGAATATGTGTAGAAATCCCCCTTTCACTCTCATTAGATCCACCAATAGCAAACCAGAACCAATCAATTAATTCTCTATGAAAAAAAATCAAGCCCCACCCTCTTATTTATGTTTTCGAGAAGCAGTTTCCCATCATTCGTCATGGTAAGTAAAAAATAACGACCACAACTCCCATTTGATGCCAACTTTAAAAGTCCTAAGAAATTAAAATACATTTTTTTTATTATTAAATAGTTTTGATTTGACTTTCGGGGTGTATTTTTGTGTAGCTGTTTGTTTAGGTAATAGTGACGTTGTGTCTTGTTTCTGTGTAGGTGATGCTGTTGGAAAACGTTACACTGCTATTGGCTGCGTCTGATATTCTGACTAATGCGTCATGGGACAGCCTGACCGTCCCCACTGCTGTTTTGTGCAGCTTCCTGCTCGGTGAGAGTTTATGTGCATCATGAGTGAGTGTATTGGTGTTTCCCAGTACTGGGTTGCGGCTGGAAGGGCATCCACTGCATACAACATATGCTTGAATAGTTGGCGATTTATTCCTCTGTGATAAATAAGGGACTAATTTGAAGGAAAATGAATGAAGGAATGAATTTGTTACTCTCTCTCTCTGTGTCTCTCTCAGGTCTGACGTCTCTAATATTATACTACCGTTTCCTGCATCCCAAGTCCACCGAAATCTCTCAGGGTCTGCATCAGCGCGCGCACATCGGCCGCGAGTGTCTCCAGCAGGCCGACTCCTCCTTCTCTCTGGGAGACAAACGTCTTCCTCCGGCGGCTCTTCCGGTACTCTTCCGCTCCTCCCACCCTTCCTTCTCTCTCTCCGGGATCCCAGGCTCACTTCTGGAGCATCCTGGCAGCTGCGGTGTCAAGCCAGACGGCGAGTGTCGGCACCATCACTGGCTGCTCATCCGCCTGGCATTAAAAACAGGAGACCCGGTGAAAATCAACAGCGCTTACGGGGCAGGAGGAGTATCCGGGATATTAGTGGTGGATCAGAAAGCAGAAATGATTGACGATGGGTGCATTTCCGCTTCTGAGAGCCGGGACGATACGATGGCGCCGCTGTCCGACTGCAGGGAGGAGTTTGAGAGCATGAGCGAAGCTAAAGACGATGATGATGAAGATGACAGTCTGGAAATGGAGAGTCCTTTAGAATCGCCTGTTACATTATCAGACTGTAAACGCAGCTCGCCCGAGGGGAAGTCTGTTTTCGGGGACAGTCCGGAACCTAATTATTGCCCCACAGAATCCAGCTCTACATTATACTTCAGTGCTGACCCGCAATCCCCGAGCAGCTCCAGTAATCCGCGTCTGGATCGAGAAACGCCATTTAGTTTTGGGTCTGGAACTGGACTGGAGACTCTGGATGAGCTGAGCCCGATTTCGACAGATGGTGGCCTGCACAGGGATCTGGTCAGGGGGCTTCTGGGCCGTGGGGGACCCTGTTACACTTCCGCACCCGGGTTAAATGGAGAGGCTTCGGGATCACTTCTCAGGGGGCCTCGCAGGCAGGTGGTTTTGTCCCGTAGGGGTCCTGAAGACGATGTCGGGTTTTAAAGGGATAGTTCACTCCAATAATTTAAATGTACTTTTTGTTTACTCACACTCAAGTGGTTTCAAAAGTTTCTTTCTTTCTGGTGAACACTATTTAAAAAAAATGCTGGAAACCTGTAACCATTGATTTTCTTAGTAGCAAAATAAACACTGTAAAAACTGTTTCTTAGATTAAACTTAAAAAAATTAAGGCAACATTTTCCAACTACTTTTTGTAAGTTTAGTGAACTTCTTGTTATTTTGATTTGGTAAAAATCAATATTATTATTTCACTGTATGCTAAAAAATTAAGTAGAGTCTACAATATAAAGCAAAACTTTCACCATTGTGACAAAGATCAGTATATTGACCAAATAATACTTAATTACTTTACACAATTTTTTGATAGGTAAAATTAAGTTACAAAAACAATCACACTTTTTACTTATGTAAAACTTGAATTAATTAAAAAAGAAAAGCTAAACAATTTATTGGAAGAAATATACTTTTTAAAATAAATTCCTATAGACAACACCCTTGAAGAAGTTTTTACAGTGTACTATGGAAGTCAATGGTTACAGGTTTTCAGCATTTTTCAAAATATATTTTTGAAAGAAATAACGAAAGAAAGGTTTGTGACGTGAAAAATGAGTAAATGTTGGCAGAATTATTTTGGTGAACTATCGCCTTAAGGTAGCGGTTTTCAATCCTGGTCCTTGTGCCCTCTTTTTACCTCTATTTTTTTTTTAAGTCCGCGTGAACCAGAAGTTGCTGAGACTTTTATTTCAGTATGTTGATTTACTTTCACCTGAAATAGAATATTGAGAATGGAGTGGGGCTTTATTTGTGCATCATTCCCAGTTGTTCCTAGAAGGGATACAGCTGAGGCAAATTAACAAGAATTATTTATATTATTTATTAAATTAATAAATTAAATTCTTATTAATACATAAATTAATTAGATTTTATTAACATCTACCCCAACCCTAAAACCAACCCTCACAGTAATGCTGCGGTCACATTAGAGTTTGAGCTTGCGAAAAAATTCTGTCGTACAGCGCTGCGAAAAGGGGCGGGATAAAAACAAGATGATTAGACGTTTAAAAAGCGAGCGATCGGTCCATATGATAAATTTCTGTTAAGAGAGGTCATGTTTTGATGTTCGATTGGTCTTATGCAGTTATGTGTTGTGATTTCGCAGGTCAGGGGTCACTAAGCTTAAACTTTGCTCTGCAGTGAACTGCGAAACTTGTCGCACCAGCTTGCGTTTCCGGTCTGACGCATTTACATGCTTGTGAATAGAAGTCTTTGGGGAGCAAAATCCAGTATGATCGCGGCTTAATGCAAACAAAATTTAAAAAAAAATGTATATATTATAAAAGATTTGTTTATATTATTTATTAATTTACCCATTAAATTCTATTTTATTACTGTCTACCCTCTAACCCAACTCTTACCCCTCACTCTAATGTAAAATATATATATTATTGTTGTACAGTGTCACAAAAATTTTGCTATATTGATGAGTATCCACAGCTGTATCCCATCTAGACAATACTGTCATTCACTCATAGCAAACTAACGGTAAGAGGGGTGTGGTTAAGGATATTAATATACAGTTGTTATGGAAACCCTAAAACAAAATTGGTCACTTTAAATTGAAGAATTATCAAAAAAAAAAGTTTTTTCAGCAGATTAAGTAAAGACTAGCAAAAAAACTACATTTTGAGTTTGCGCAGACTTTAGACATGCACAATATTTAATTTGATGTTTGATGTAATCTCAACTGAAACACGAAGAGAGGGCGGGATATAGCGATCCAATAGCGTTTCATTTTGTGGTTGAAATCACGCGCATCAAATGAAATAATGTGAGCTAGCAAAATAAACATAGTAAATTTTGATTTCACGCTGACATTAACACACTGATTTATATAAGCAGCTAAGTAGAAGAGAGCTCCAAGAGGAACTGTATTGAGATATGCATGTTCCCTAAATAGCGTTCTCTGCTCTACACACTGCACATGGGAATTTAGCTGAACGTGAAGTTTTCTTTATTAAAAAAAATATATTAATTTGCACTACATAACTGTTGGCAGTACAGCAGTGTAATGGGTTAAAACTGGGTTATGTGATTAGCATAGATGTTATATCTTGCACACGTTATTGTTTGAAAGGAACGCGATTTCAAACTGGAATCATGGCAGAATATATTGTGATGTTCACTTCGTAGGACACTTACAGTCAAATGGAACAAACCTCTGATTGTGCGAGGACCAGCATCGAGGACAGCTACTTTAAAAGGATGTTTTTTTTTAAAGCAGTTTTCAGTTTTACTATTCTAATGTGGGTGTGTCTTACACTTTATGCAAATGAGCTTCAGTGGCAACTACTAATGAGATGAGCCAAGTGAAGGGAAGGCGGAGTTTAAATGTCATTGTGACATTTTCTTTTTGCTGTCGTGTGTGTGGTTTGTCTTTGCCCACATTCAGGGATTTATTTTAAATAAGTATAATAATAATGATAATAATAATAATGTGTGGACATTTGTGCGACGTTGATTGCATTAATCTTTTTCATAATGTGACACGTGTGTTATTATACACTGCTGAATTTCTATACTCTAGTTTTTTTTTGCCCCTTCAGAATGTGAAGTAATATAAAAACATATTTGTGGTTAAAATAAAAATAAAATATGTTAGGTTTGGGGTCAGTAGGATTTTTTCTAAAATGTTTTTATGCTCACCAAAGACACGTGTATTTTATCTAAAATACAAGAAAGAACAATAATACTGTTAAATATTATTTTAATTTCAAAATAACTTTTTATTATTTGCGTATATTAAAAGATATAATTTATTCCTGTGATGTAAAGCTGAAATGATTTATAAAATGATTTTCTAATATGATATAATGCATGAAATGCTTAAGTAACATTAATTATTATTATTTTTTAAATAATAATATTTTTTAATTGTTATTGTTAGAATAATAATATTTTTTTAATTTTTATATTGGCATTGTTGTTAGAATAAAAAAAAAATAATTATTATAAATAATAATAATAATAAAATTATTATTATTAATATTAGCATATTCATATTTAATGGGTAACGCAGGGGCGCAGTAGGTAGTGCTGTCACCTCACAGCAAGAAGGTCGCTGGTTCGAGCCTCGGCTGGGTCAATTGGCGTTTCTGTGTGGAGTTTGCATGTTCTCCCTGCATTCGCGTGGGTTTCCTCAGGGTGCTCCGGTTTCCCCAACACTCCAAAGACATGCGGTACAGGTGAATTGGGAAGTCTAAATTGTCCATAGTGTATAATTGTGAATGGGTGTTTCCCAGAGATGGGTTGCAGCTGGAAGGGCTTCCGCCGCGTAAAACACGTGCTGGATAAGTTGGCGGTTCATTCCGCTGTGGCGACCCCAGATTAATAAAGGGAATAAGCCAAAAAGAAAATGAATGAATGAATATTAGCATTCTTGTTGTTAGAATAATACACTAATAACAACAATGCTAGTATTATTATTACTATTTTATTAATATTATTAGAATTATTCGAATAATAATATTATATAATTGTTAGAATAATAATTATAATTATTAACATTAGCATTCTTGTCGTTAGAATAATTGTAAAAAATATAATTTTTATAATTATTATATATAATATTCTGTATAATATAATGTAAATATATTACAACAATAATAATAATAATAATATATAATTAACAATAATATATAAATAATAATATTTCCCATTGATGGGTTGCAGCTGGAAGGGCATCGGCTGTGTAAAACATGTGCTGGATAATTTGGCGATTCATTCCGCTGTGGCGACCCCAGATTAATAAAGAGACTAAGCTGAAAAGGAAATGAATGAATGAATGAAAAATAGTAACAATAATCATTATTATTATTATTGTAATTATTAATATTATTATTAGAATTGTTGTTAGAGTAATAATAATAAAATTATTATTAGTAGTATAATATATATATATATATATAAATAACAAAATATTTAAACCAATCATTTTGTAAGATTATAATTGTCTTTACTTTCACGTTTGATTAATTTAATGCATACTCGCTGATTAAAATGATTAATTCATTTTAAAAGGGGAAAAAAATCTTACTGACCCCAACACTTTGTAATTATATATACATACATAAAATATATAATGACAAAAAATACATAGCCATGGGCATTCATTTGTAAAATAAACACGGCTGGAATTTTAAAAAAAACTTGAACTTGTAAATTGTAGACATTAGAACACATTCAGAAATGCTGATTTTTTGGTTCAGTTGATAGATTTTTCTCTCTGTTTATGTTCAGAATGGAATACTAGTGTAAAATATAGTATAATTATATTATAACTTATAATAATATAAAATATAATGTGCGTATTAATAAAATGTTAATGTTGCTACTAAAATAAAATGTGAAATCATAAAATACTATGCTGTATTCCACATTAAATAACACGGTATCACATGACCTCATCACATTGCATGCTTATTCAAGCAAGCGGCGTCAAAAATAAACTATTATTAGTACAAACAAGTCTAAGAAAGTAAATTAAAAAATATTTCATGCATGTATACAGTATAATCAGCATATATGGAAGTAAGCCATTCTGAACATAACCAATAAAATCCACATGCTGT
Source organism: Danio tinwini (assembly GCA_903798205.1). Classification (NCBI taxonomy): domain Eukaryota; kingdom Metazoa; phylum Chordata; class Actinopteri; order Cypriniformes; family Danionidae; genus Danio; species Danio tinwini. Next base: position 7,587,252 of record CAIGQZ010034990.1, on the reverse strand, counting down.
CGGTTTGAGCTGAAAGCACAATCTATGTGTGTGTGTGTGTGTGTGTGTGTGTGTGTGTGTGTGTGTGTGTGTTATCTCAGACTCTTGATGTTTTCCTCTCTTCTGAAGGGCTGTGTTCTGCTTTATTATTCATATGTAGAGTCTGATACAGGTAAAATCAGACAAAACTCATCTTATAAATGACCAGATCTGCAGAGTCACTCTATATTATATTATCTAGAATATTGGACTATTAATGATGCTTTTGTATTGTCAGATTGTTGTCTAAAACTGTTATCTAAAACTGTTAGATGTAGTCCACTGCTCCACATCCCTGCATCAGGATATTTGCTCTCGGGTCTTTTCTTGTTAGTTTGTTTGAAATAGTTTTTCAGATCTTTTTGCATTTTTTCAGGCTTTAAAAGCCCTTATGTGATAGTACACTACAGATAATAACTCGACTTCTAGTTGATCATTTGGTATCAGAAGTGGCTTATATGAAAGTCAAAGGCCTCTAGATTACGCTTATTTTACCAAAATAAAATATGATCATGCCTTGATTTTTAATGATATAATTAGGACAGTAAGGTCTGACTTTGCTTAGACAAAAGTTTTGTCACCTGTCACAGAAATAATGTCCAGTATAAAATATAATTTTGTCAGGAAGTGTGTACAATTGCATTCTTATTTTGATATTTGAAACATTTATTTATTTATTCAAAAATAATAAGGTATTAATTTATTTATACATATTTACTTTTTGTCATTTATTTATTCGTTCCAGAATTTAAATATAATTTTTATATCATTTTTTTCAGGCTACAAAAATGAACTTTTACACACATTTATTTATTTTTCCCAATTTTCTTCCTTCCTTCCTTCCTTCCTTCCTTCCTTCCTTCCTTCCTTCCTTCCTTCCTTCCTTCCCTTCTTTTCTCCTTTCTTTCTTTCTTTCTTTCTTTCCTAAATAATAACTAGTGTGTGTAATAGTTAACAAACATATCATATAGAGCGCTTTGTATACACTGTACAAAACAAAACAAAACAAAAAAAAAGTTACATTTATGATACAAAACCGGCAGCTGCTGTTGCAGCTATTTACCTGTTGAAAATGTGGTAAGGACATCACGGTGGCGCAATGGGTAGCACAAGCGCCTCACAGCAAAAAAATCGCTGGTTCAAGCCCCGGCTGGGTCAGTTGGCATTTCTGTGTGGAGTTTGCATGTTCTCCTCGTGTTCGCGTGGGTTTTCTCTGGGTGCTCCGCTTTCCCCCACAAGTCCAAAGACATGCGCTATAGGTGAATTGAATAGGCTAAATTGGCTGTAGTGTATGTGTGTGAATGCAAGAGTATACAGGTGTTTCCCAGTGTTGGATTGCGGCTGGAAGAGCATCTGCTGTGTAAAACATGCTGGATAAGTTGGCGGTTCATTTCACTGTGGCGAGCCCAGATTAATAAAGGGACTAAAGCCCTGCTCACACTGTGAGATTTTGATTTTGTCATCTGAGACAAATTTGAGAAATCCTAAAAGATTCCTGAAATCCTGGGCTAAAATCTGTGGTCTTTGATCTTTGAACTGTTCACAGACAGCGCTTAGTGCCTGTTGTGATCAGAGTTTTCCTCTGATAAAGTCCTACATTGTGACAGCTGCGATGAGCGTCAATCCAAGAACCAATGGGAGCACAGAATTCGATGACGCAATCCGTGCAACAATTCAAAAGACCGCGGGGAAATGTCAAAACAGTTTTTTTCTTCCTGGTTTTATTATTGAGGCGTGCTGTGTGCAAAATTGCCGCTACAGTTTGTTTACATTTGCTGTGAGGAATAATTTCAGAACGCGGGATGGTGAAAGTGTCGCGGGTGGATGACGTCAAACTCCGGGGGCGTTTTCTTTCATGTTTGGCGTGTCTTCATAGTCGTTCAGTCTGACTTTATGATAGCTGAGATCTTGTGTGACATGGGAGCCATGTTTGTGCAGTCTGACATGCCACAATCGTTCAGGACTTTTTAAAAATCGTACAGTGTGAGCCGGCCTTAAGACGAAAAGAAAATGAATGAATGTATGAAAATGCAGTAAGAAGGTAAAAGGAAATTTCTACATTGTACAGTAACTTACCGTATTTTGTACATTTGTTTTTGTCACTTGTTTTTTGGGGCTGTAAATTTAGTTATTCACCATATATCACTGATCATCAACTGGCGGCCCGCTGAGCCGTTCAATCCGGCCCACGACTGGATTGAGTATCAAAAAGAAAATAGTGGTCCACACTATTAAAGCAACTAAAAATAACAACAACTGAGTCTCTTGTCAGAATAACCACCATTTATGACTATATTTAAGCTACACTTCGAAATGAGGACAGACTCAGACAGACCATGCGGCGTTAAGCATTTATTGTTTCAAACAGGTTTTAGCGTAAGTGAAGAGCGGGTGGGGTGTAGGCGGAGTGCACGCGACGTGTGTGTGATGAAGAGCAAAAAGGCATGCGGTGGAGAGGGGTGTGCGACGTATTTGAGGAGCGGGAGGGAGACGCGTGATATCTGGGATATTATCATTCATTTGCGGGCATACGGGAGTCTCGATGTATTTGCGGGAGACTCACAGAATGTCCGGGAGACTTGGGATGTCTGCCTCAGGACTAAAAAAAGGAGGAAAACAATCTGGCAACAATCTGGCACAACTTAAAATAGCATGGTGAATAAATGACCTGGTATCAGAACAAAACAGGTCACAAATAATGTTCGCACATCAAATGAAACGTTAAGTGGGCTTGAATTCAAATCACAATGCTGAAACGGGCTACTCACAGTGCTTAATCAATGACTAAAGATACATTTCCCCTGGTTGACTTAGCCTAATTGAGTTGAGGCAAAATATCTATCACTCCTAGTGGTTGACTGTGGTATAGGTGATGGGGGCCTGAATCAAATGCCTTCAGTTTTGTAATGAAATTGAAAAAGTATAAACATTAAACATAATGTTCAGCCAAAATTAGATTTTCATTTGATTTTCTTCTTGAGGGTCCGGCCCCCAAGGAGACTGTCTGGTAAAACTCTGGCCCTCTGACAAATATAGTTGATGACCCCTGCCATATATGTTAAGGAAACGTACTGTTTTTGGGAACAGGTTCCGGATTTTTACTGTAGCATTTTTTTAGCTTTTTGTTTTTACAGAAATTTCATATTTTCTTTCTTTGTGTTTCTTTCTTACCTTTTCTTTATTTATTTTCATAGTTTGTACTGAATCTCTTTTTAATTTATTTTTGGTTTGAGCTCATGTTTGAAATTCTTTACATCTCAAACAAATCGCAACATAAAATACACTGTAAAAAATGTCTGTGAAAAAATAACGGTAAAAATGCTACAGTAGAAATCCGGTACCTGTTACAGTAAACAGTAAGTTTCCTTAACGTATATGGTCAATGACTGTAAATTTACTGTCCCAAAAAAAAAAAGACAAAAACAAATGTGCAAAATACGGTAATTTACTGTAAAATGTTACAATTTCGTTTTGCACTGTTGAAGGTTAAATTAAAGCAACCACAGCTACCGGTTTTGTACCGTAAATTTGACAGATTTTTTTTGTTTATACAAAATGCGATGTTTGCCTTTGACTGCAGCTTAAGTCTCATAATGTTTCAGAGATGTTTGGGTAAATTTCCACTGGAGTTGTTATTCATTTAATAAAGTGCTTTGTGTGTGTGTGTGTGTGTGTGTGTGTGTGTGTGTGTGTGTGTGTGTGTGTGTGTGTGTGTGTGTGTGTGTGTGTGTGTGTGTGTGTGTGTGTGTGTGTGTGTTTTCCATGAAGAGTGTGCATACTATATAATAACTGTCACTCGCATGCATTTTTCTGAAGAATGTCTGTGCTCTAACAGTTGTGATGGATTAAGACAGGTTAATATCTCTGCAATAATTTCAATGCAAATTCAGCCATAAGACTAGCAGACGGCATGAACAAGAGTGCGTTTGATTTTTTTTTCTGGATGTGGACTGTTTGCTCTTGTAGTGAATTCCATTTACTCATTAAAACCATTTTACAGGATCTATTTTTGGACGTTTATTCATTTCTCTCTTGCACGTCTCTGGTGAAATTTGTCATCGAACCAATTCGATCCGCTGCAACTCACAGAAAATATTACTCATTATAAACAAAACTGCAGGAAATTGCACAGTTTGCAAAGTATACAATACACAGTGGAAACTATAATTAATATATACAGGTAATGATAGCAAAAAGCTGATTAAAACGCTTAGGGAAAGCACCAATATAAAACTGTGAAAGAATATACACACACAATACAATACACAGTGGAAACTATAATGAATACAGTGCATCTGGAAAGTATTCACTTATTCCACATTTTTGATGTTACAGCCTTATTTCAGAATGGATTAAATTCATTTATTTCCTCAACATTCTACACACAATAGCCCATAATGACAATGTGAAAAACGATTTGTTGAAATTGTTGCAAATTTATTAAAAATAAAACCCCTGAAAAATCACATGTATTCACAGGCTTTGCTCAATACTTTGTTGATGCACCTTTGGCAGCAATTACAGCCTCAAATCTTTTTGAATATGATGCCACAAGCTTGGCACACCTGTCTTTGGGAATTTTTGCCCATTCCTCTTTGCAGTACCTCTCAAGCTCTATCAGGTTGGATGGGAAGCGACGGTGTACAGCCATTTTCAGATCTTTCCAGAGATGTTCAATAGGATTTAGGTCTGGGGTTTGGCTGGGCCACTCAGGGACATTCACCGAGTTGTTGTGAAGCCACTCGATTGATATTTTGGCGGTGTGCTTTGGGTAATTGTTCTGCTGGAAGATGAACTGTCACTCCAGTCTGAGGTCAAGAGCACTCTGAAGCAGGTTTTCATTCAGGATGTCTCTGTACATTGCTGCATTCATCTTTCCCTCTACCCTGACTAGTCTTCCAGTTCCTGCTGCTGAAAAACATCCCCACAGCATGGCGCTGCCACCACCATGCTTCACTGTAGGGATGGTATTACCCTGGTGATGAGCGGTGCCTGGCTTTCTCCAAATGTAACGCCTGGCATTCACTCCAAAGAGTTCAATTTTACTCTTATCAGACCAGAGAATTCAGTTTCTTATGGTCTGAGAGTCCTTCAGATGCCTTTTGGCAAATTCCGGGCTGGTTACTTCCGTCTGGCCACTCTACCATACAGGCCTGATTGGTGGATTGCTGCACAGAGGGTTTTCTGTAAGTTCTCCTCTCTCCACAGAAGAAGGCTGGAGCTCAGACAGAGTCTGACTATCGGGTTATTGATCACCTCCCTAACTAAGGCCCTTCTCCCCCGATGACTTAGCTTGGATGGCCGGCCAGCTCTAGGAAGAGTCCTGGTGGTTCCAAATATCTTCCCCTTACAGATGATGGAGGCCACTGTGCTCATTGGAACTTTCAGAGCACCAGACATTTTTCTCTAAACTTCCCCAGCCTTTCCCAATCCTGTCTCAGAGGTCTACAGACAATTCCTTTGTCTTTATGCTTGGTTTGTGCTTTGTCATGCACTGTCAACCCTGGGACCTTATATAGACAGGTGTATGCCTTTTCAAATCATGTCCAATCAGCTGAATTTACCACAGGTGAACTCCAATGAAGCTGCTGAAACATCTGAAGAATGATCAGTAGAAACAGAATGTACCTGAGCTCAATTTAGAACTTCATAGCAAAGGCTGAGAATACTGATGTACATGTGATTTTTCAGGTTTTTTATTTTAAATAAATTTGCAACAATTTCAACAAATCTTTTTTCACATTGTCATTAGGGGGGTTGTGTGTAGAATGTTGAGGAAATTAAAAAGAGCAAATGAATTTAATCCATTTTGCAATAAGGCCGTAACATAAAAAATGTGGAAAAAGTGAAGCGCTATCAATACTTTCCAGATGCATTGTATACAGGCAATGATAGCAAAAAGCTGACTAAAAGGCTTTGGGAAAGCACCAATACAAAAATGTGAAATAATACACACACACACACACACACACACACACACACACACACACACACGCACATGTTGGTATTAGTGGTTTACAAGGACTCTTCATAGGAATAATATTTGGGTCCAATTTTTACCTATATTTTTAATTGGTCTTTGGAGGTTCACTATGTACCTAAACATTGGAAACATTCTATTATTATTCCAGTACCAAAACATAACCACCCTAAAAAAGCATCTCACTTACTAAAAAAGCATCTCACTTACTAAAAAAGC
>CAIGQZ010034990.1:7569186-7581025 GCA_903798205.1 Danio tinwini | reverse complement strand
AAAAAGCATCTCACTTACTAAAAAAGCATCTCACTTACTAAAAAAGCGTCTCACTTACTAAAAAAGCGTCTCACTTACCTCACTAGTTATGAAAGTCTTTGAGACGTAAAAGGGCTGTTATGAGAAAAAAACTGAATTATTTCTCAATCCATTGAAATTTTCCTAGAAAGGTGCAGGATGCGACACTGACCTTACTGGACCTGGTGTGTAAACATCTGGAAGTCAGTATTAAACATGCTAGGCTATTATTTGTTGATTTGTCTTTGGCATTTAACACAAAATTTAGCCAGACTTGTTGTTTCACACACAATTTGAGGTTGAGTTTTGGTGTGGATGCAAGTGTAAGTGCTTGGTTAGTGGTTAACATTATTCTGTCAGATCCTATGACCATATCTTTGGGCTCACCACAGGGGTGTGTTCTTTCTCCTCTCCTTTACATCCTATACACAAATGAGTGTCGTAGTTCCTTTAAAAATTGGTACATCCTTAAGTTTGCGGATGACACCACTATTGTAAGTTTGTTGGTGGGTGAGGAGGCAGAACATGGACCTGCTGTTGAATATTTTACAAATTGGTGTCGAGAGGCATGGTCTACATCTGAACACAGATAAAACAAAATAGATGTGCATTGACCTTTGATTGATAACCACCAGATTGAATTAGTGGAAAGTTTCAAGTATCTAAGTACTGTTATTGATAGTAAAATACATTTTTATGAAAATACAGGGCAACGCAGTGGCACAGTAGGTAATGCTGTCGCCTCACAGCAAGAAGGTCGCTGGTTCATGCCTCGGCTGGGTCAGTTGGCATTTCTGTGTGGAGTTTGCATGTTCTTCCTGCGTTCGCTTGGTTTTCCTCCGGGTGCTCCGGTTTCCCCCACAGTCCAAAGACATGCGGTACAGGTAAATTGGGTAAGCTAAATTGTCTGAAGTGTATGAGTGTGACTGAGTGTGCATGGATGTTTCTCAGAGATGGGTTGTGGCTGGAAGGGCATCCGCTGCGTAAAACAAATGCTGGATAAGTTGGCGGTTCATTCCGCTGTGGAGACCCCAGATTAATAAAGGGACTAAGCCGAAAAGAAAATAAATGAATGAAAATACGGATAGACTAGGTAAGACAGGCCAACAAACACTTTATTGTTTGCGGAATTTAGCTAAATTTAATATTGATAGGACTCTGATGGTGGCATTTTATAAGGCCTATATAGAATCCGTTTTAACTTTTTCATTAATTTGTTGGTTTGCTACTTTAAAAGTAAAACAGAAGAACTCACTGTCTAAGGTTTTAAATATCTGCAGCAAAGTATTAGGGCTGAAAGTGCCCGAGTTATCCTATTTGTATGAAATTCAGGTGTTAGAGAAAGCCCATCAGATCACATCTGATATATCCCATCCTCTTTTTGATTCATTTCAAACCCTTCCCTCAGGATCTCGGTATAGGGTCCCTTTGGCAAGGACCAACAGATTTAAATTTTCATTTATTCCTTTTGCGATCGATTTGTTGAATTTTAATGGGAATAGGTAGTTGCTGTTTTTTTTGTACTATGTTGTTTAATGTTTGTCTTAAGTGCATGGTATGATATATGTGTTGTAAGGCTAGTACGCGGCAGAACAAAAAGGGCACAATAAAGTTTACAGTAACTGTAATAATAATAATGTATTTTATACTGTAAAAATGCTCATTATATGGCCTTACCCTAGCCCTAACCTAAACCCAACCCTCACAGGAAACCTGTGGCAATTTTTGAATCTCAAAAGACCTCGTTCAATATTATTTTCAAGCATTTAGAGTGAAGACACAAAGCATGTTCTCATAAACCACCTCAATGTTGTAATTACTATAGGACATTATACAAATGTCATTGTAAACCACCAAAACCAGTACTCTCTCTCTCTCTCTCTCTCTCTCTCTCTCTCTCTCTCTCTCTCTCTCTCTCTCTAATAAACATAATTACACAAGCCAAACTGTCTTTACAAAGTGGTATTTAAGCAAACTTGGGTTAACACAGACACGATAAGACTTATTCACAATCTAATAATTCCGTTTTAAAACTCCACAGTAATTTAAATGTGTATCCAAACCGCTCATGCAGCAACGCGTGATGCTTGTTCCTTTTCTCCGCGCTGATCAACATAGACCAATCACAGTTGAGTGTGATTGTAGGAAAATGAATGAACAATTATTTAACCGATTTAATCGATTACTGGTAAACGATCTCATTTACTATTCAATATATAATTACTTTTTAATAATTATATGAAATGTTTTCATGATATATTGTCCAGTTAATATAGATTAAGCTATGTTTTACAGATTTATTAGTATTATAACTAACTTATTACACTAATTATGATTGTAATGTTACAAAAAGTGCACTTCTCACACTGGTCGCGTTCATTCATAACACTAACAGCGCATGCGCTCTAACTTTAATTCGTGGCTAAAGCGCGCATGCGCAGTGCGCTTGGAGAAGTTTGGAGTGATTCGTGGAAGTTTTAGATTTGGAGGAAAAAAAAGCACAGCTGCAAGTCGGGAACTTGTAAAATGGCATTTCGCAGGAGAAACAAGAGTTATCCCTTCTTCAGCCAAGAGTTTCTCATTCAGAATCACGCGGACATTGTCTTCAGTTTGGTGATTTTCATTTTGATTGGACTGATGTTTGAGGTGAGTTCAAGAGTTGTGAATCATTTTTTCTTCTTCTCCGAGTCTTTGCCAGCTGTTTTTCTGTCTGTCTGTCTGTCTGTCTGTCTGTCTATCTTAACGCGTTTAAATACAAACTAAACACTCAGTTTTAAAGCCAACAACGAGTCTTCAAAAACGGAACACAAAATACAAAAAAACCTACTTTTATTTGACTCCAATCACATCATATCATCGTGTTTTTGTCGTAAAAGTAAGTGTCAGATACAGTTTGTCCACTTATTTACATTAAAAACATGAAACCACCATCACTTTGGTCGAGTGTTTAAAACATAACGTAGTATTAAAAGGTACATTGAAAACATTGTCGCCATCACCTGGGCCCTGATGTCTGCAGTCTGATGAGGAGGAAGAAACTGCACGTAAACTCCAGAAAACATAGTTTATTTAACAAAACAAGTGTTGTGAGTGTGTACTTTTGTTAGTTTTATGATGTAGTTCGTGTTTCTGCTGCAGTGCCACGTCAAATCTCTCACGCGCCTCCAGTTTGATTGACATTCCTGAAGAACAAAATATTAACACTAGTATATTTGTATAAACAAACATGGTTGAGGTAAAGTTGGTTTTATATTCACACTTTCAGTCTCCTTGATATAATTTAGGAAAAGTATTCTTTGCTAATTCTATGTCGCGAAATCATAATAGGATCAAAGTACAGCATTGTTTACAGCTATTTAAATAATGTTAATGTGGTTTTAAAGTCATGCTTGCGTACAATTTAAGACTGAATATTCAAAATAATGTGGTAAACAATATAGGGACCATTAAATGAATGAATGTGTGAATATAAAACCAACTTCAACCTCAATACAGACATACACCACGATCTGGAGCTTATGAATCAATCATCCAAAACAGAAACATTAGTGCTTTTTTTTTTTTTTTTTTAAGTTTCCAGATGCTTGGTTTCCTCCGGTTTGTCTTTTAGCCTGGCAGACAGTCAGAAACCCAGAATGAAACTCTCTTCAAGCTTCATTTCAGCCATGCAAACATTATATCTGTATATCTGTAAACATCTAATCAGGGTTTTTCCCCTTCAGACACCTGCTGTTCTGGACAACTAGACACCTCTGTGCCAAATCAGCACAAGCTCATTTGATTTGTTTTGCATTTTAGCATTAATCACAGTGCTAAATGTTACTGTTTTGCATGCTTTATGTAGAGTGTCAGTCAGAGTTTCAGTCATCTGGCTGGTCCTTCCAGGATTTTACGAGACCAACAGCTGTTTAGACAAAAAAAATGGAAACAAAATAATGCAATGTTCTGAGAAGCTCAAACTATATATATATATAGTATATATATAGAATAAATAAAAGAATGTCTTGAGTTTAATTTAAAAGTAATAGACCAGGGGTCACCAAGCTTGTTCCTGGAGGGCCGGTGTCCTGCAGATTTTAGCTCCAATCCTAATCAAACACACCTGAACAAGCTAATCAAGGTCTTACTAGGTATACTTGAAACACCCAAGCAGGTGTGTTAAGGCAAGTTGAAGCTTAACCCTGCAGGGACACCGGCCCTCCAGGACCGAGATTGGTGACCCCTGTAATAAACCATCACAGATCTATATTGCTGGATGTTATGTCTGTCTTCACAAAATAAAATAAAGATGTAAAACAGAGGTAAATTATATTGACGGTAAACCATAAATGTCCAGTGATAAATAATATATTTACAATATTCATAGGTGTTTACAAAAATCTAAAATGACAAGACGACAAAGTATTAATATAACTAAATAAAGACTAATTAAGCGGTAAATAAATATACACACTTGACTACTGTTGATGAATCCAGTATTCTTGAATGCATCACTTATGACAATCTGCAAATCCAATTAGACCCACTTATTTGATAAGCATAGCAAGTCTCTCATATAATATACATCTACTAACTGCATTGTAAATAAATAAAATGAACACTTTCATAGTCAGTAATATTAATATAACTGAAATGAATTTAAAAAACTGAATAAATGTAAGTTTACACACATTTTCACAAGTAAATAAATTGACTCGAATGGCAAAAAATCTGTGGATTTCTGCACACACAGATTGCATGTAGGCCTACTTATGAATTCTCTTTAATGCGGTTATTTTTGTCAAAATATTTGTCTTCAATGTTTTTGTTTGAGTGTCCAAAAAAAAATGTCGACACATAAATACATTATATGTTGACATCTGTCTGTCTGTCTAACTATGTTTTAATAAGGAATAATGTTTTACTAAACTTATTTGTTATTGTTTTGGGTTGTCATCTTTCACATAAGACTAAAATAATGCATCAGAGTGTGTTAATTAGGGCTGCACAATATATCGTTTTAGCATGGACATCGCAATGTGCACATCCACAAGTCACATCGCAAGATCTGCAATGTTGAGTTTGAATTATAGTTAAACACAAGCTATAGAATTGTATGTAATTACTTTATTTTTATTGATTTTGTATGATTTATGCAACAAAAAAAAATTCTTGCTTAGAGTTTTTGTCTTGTTTCTAGTCCAAATATCTCCATTTCAAAGCGAACCCCAGATGATTTTACTTACCCCATTGGCAGATCATTTAGCTTGTTTTAAGGAAAAACTCTTAATCGTGTCTTTCAGAAGTTGAAAACTAAATTATATTTTTACTTGATCTAAGAATTTTAAGTATGCTTCTACTGGAAATGAGATGACAGTAAGAAAAGCATTTTTTTCTATTGTGGTTCTTCAATTTCTGTGCCTGAATACTGTTAGACTCTCCAAAAAACGATCAAATAGTGCAATTCAAACCATATAGTGAAACTGTATTCATATCACAATATTTAACAAATAAAAATAAAATATTGCAATATTAGATTTCTCCAATATCTTGCAGCCCTAGTCCTAATGTTTTAAATGTTTAAGAAAAACAATAACAAATGTAAAGGCTAGCTCTATGAAAGCACATGAGAGTTTATTATAACACATGTGATGTGACCGTGTGTGTGAGGGGTAAGGGTCACGTCTGTGTGTGTGTGTGTGTGTTTTCTTTTATTATTATTATTTTAACATCTTATTTAATCTGACTTAATCTTTATTGTAACATCTTATTTATTTGAAATGTTATTATGTAACATTGTTTTAACATGACTCTATTCTCTCTTTCAGACAACTGCGAAAACGGCCATATTATTCATCCAGCCTCAGTACAACATCAGCCTCATGAGCGCAGGTTTGACACACTGTAAACAAAATAAAATATTGCTTCAAAAATGTAAATATTTGCAGAATGTCTTTAAAGTCTTATTTGTAAAATATTTAAATTTTTGTAATTAGTAAGTTCATTAATTATGAAATTTACTTGAAGTTTCACTCAGAGTGAAAAGAAATCCTGTAGCAAATATTTGATCTTGTATTGATTCCTCATTAGCATGAGCTAACGTGTGTTTGTTTTTTGTATTTGTGCATGTGTTTTTTTTTTTATGTGTGTGTGTGTGTTTGCACATGTTCGTGTGTTTGTTTGTTTGGACATTTGTTTGTGCATGTGTGTGTGTTTGCGTGTGTGTTTGCATCTGCGCATATGTTTACGTGTTTGTTTTTGTGTGTTTGCGCACATTTGTTTTTTTGTTTGCATGTGTGTGTGTTTGCGGTTGCGCGTGTGTGTTTTGTTTTTTTGTTTGCTCATATTTGTGCATGTTGGCGTTTAAATATGTATACGCGTTTGAGTGCGTTTGTGTCTGCGTGTCTGTTTGTGTGTGTTCACGTGTGTCTGAGTCTGCGCATGTAAATGTGTTTGCATGTTGGTATTTTGTGTGTGAATATCTGTGTTTGCGTCTGCAAATGTGTTTGTGTATGTTTTTTGTTTGCACATGTTTGCATGTGTGTGCATGTTTGCATCTGTGCAAGTGTTTGTTTTTGTGTGTGTGTGTGTGTGTGTGTTTCCATGCATGTGTGCGTGCATACATACGTGCTCATGTGTGTTTGTTTTTGTGTGTGTGTGTTTGTTTTAGATGGAGAAGTGACTTTGTATCATTATGGATGGAAGGACTGCGCTACTGTGCTCTTCTATCTCTGTATCACCATTATTCTTCATGCTGTGGTGCAGGAGTATGTGCTTGATGTAAGCCCTGTAATGCAGCGTGTGCCATTTAACGTGCTCCAATTATGTCCAATTATGATCCTATTATACTTTTTACATTTATATGGTTTCCCCAATATCTGTGTGTGAATCTTCAGCTTAAAATACCTGACAGATATTTATTAATCACCCATATTTATTATACTGTGCTGTAAAAGGCTGTCCAAACAAACAAACAAAAATTTGTGTGAGGGTGCATCTTTAAATGCAAATGAACTGTCCGCCCCCTTTCTAGAAGAGGGAGGAGCCTTCACAGCTTGTGCCTCTGGTACTCCAGCAACAACAAGCAAAACATCTTCATGTGTTTTAAAAGGCTTGTCAGTTTCAAGCCCTGATACCCATTTTCTGTTTAAATAAATTAAAACACAGTTTCAATTGGCGAATACAATTGTTATATTACATACATTAATATTTTTATACGGTGTGAAAAAAAAAATTTGGTAATTTAGTAGCAAGTAGTTATGTACAAAAAAACATTGACTATATATGCTTACAAAATATTTTTTTTCATTTATTTGTTTGTTTTATTTTATTTATTAAACAAGGTTTTCGTTTTAGTGACTGAAGCTTCCACAGTGCAAAAACACTAGCAATGTTTCCATCCAAAGATGCGAATTTAATTTATACTCAACTGGAATATTGCATAAAAGACATGCGAATAAAGCTGAAGCCACACTAGAGTTTGAGCGTGCGAAATTCTGTCGTACGGTGCTGCGAAAAGGGGCGGAATTAAACAACTAGACATTTAAAAAAGCGAGCGATTGCTCTATGTTTCAAATTTCTGTTCAGAGAGGTCATGTTTTGATCCTGAATTGGTCTCACACAGTCAAGTGATGCGATTTCGCAGGTCAGAGTTCACCAAGCTTGAACTTTGCACCGCAGCAACCTGCGAAACTCCAACGCATGACCCTGCGTTTCCGGTATGACGCATTCGCGTGCATATGAATGGAAGTCTATGGGGAGAAAAGCCCAGTGTAACTGCAGCTTAAAGCAGCGTTTCCATCCAAGGAGTCAAAGAAAACAAAATTGTCACTTCCTGATAAACTGGCGCCAAATATCAAAAGTAAAAAGGGAATTTGCTGCGATCAGAGAAGCTGCGTCAATCTTTTCTATTCATTATAATAATTCAAAAGTCATTGCACGTAGCATTTCAAGGCATCAGACGCATAGCACAGATGCTCTTGACACATCTGAAGGTCATTAATAATATAACACCACTAATACTGAAATGGTTACGGCGTTTTAGAATGTTGACTTTTTAAAAAAATGTTTATTGCGCATACTGGAATTTGTTCGCTAAAAGCTTTTCCATTGTAGTTTATGCACATCTTCTGATATCGAATAAAAAGTTTATCCTACTCAGTTATGCGCAGATGTTTTTTTTTATGCACATTTTCAAAATTGATGCGCATCTCAGTGATTCCATCAACTGGTTTTTATGCACATATCCAAAATGCGCATAAACATAGGTGGGTGGAAACATAGCTATTGATAATATACGTATTAAAAACAAGAAAATACTAAATAAAAGTATACAATCTGCCAAATGTATGTACAGATGCCTGTTTCAGTAAGGAGGTTCAATCAACTCGGAGTTTAAACTTGAACTCTGAGTTGATTTACCAAGAGATTAAAAACTCAGTTTTCGGTTTCAGAATAGCTGATCTGGGTTGGGTCAATTAACTTTGAGTAGACCAACTCAGAGTTGAGCACGCACACCGCAACTATAAAAAGGCATTATCAATGGAGCGCAGACACTACATGTTCTCCAGCTGAACTTGATGTGCTCATGCAAAGTTAGAGCAAATTTGACCATATATTTAAAAAAGCAACACCACTGCATCAGTGAAACAGAGACAGCGTGGGAAAACATAGCTGCTCAAGTTGATGCGCAAGTTTACATTTAAAGTATTTAAATAATTAAGTATAATAAAAAAAGTAATGTAATGTTACGTTTATTGGCCATAATTTTAAAGTTATTTCAGATGTAATTGCATTAAATTACATAAAATAGGCTAGTGCATTTCTACAACAAATTTGACAAAACAAGAATACATATAACCTTAGCTTAATGTTCCGTGGAAATGTTTAATTTAAGGTTCCCACTTTTGCACACATTGGTCAGTTTTAATAGATTTAAGTGCACTTGTGTGTCTGCCTTTTTTTATTGTTCGAGTGGTAGAGGATGACATGACATTTATAATGTAAGCAGAACTAAAAAAAATAGTTTTTAGGAGTAGTAATCCCATTAATCTAGTTAGTAGGTCAGTGAATTTAAGCTAATTAATTTTTAAAAAAGGACAAGCTATTCTCGTACGTGACTTTGTTCTTTGTGTGACTGAAATGCATTAGCTATGTTTCCGTCCAAAAACGCAAATTAAATTTATGTGCAAAACTGGATTATCGCATAAAATATGTGCGAGTAAAGCAGCGTTTCCATCCAACCAGTCAAAGAGAACAAAATTGTCACTTCCTGATTAACTGGCGCTAAATATCAAAAGTAAAAACTGAATTTACTGCGGTGGAAGAAGCTGCGTGAACCTGTTCTTTATTTAATAAATGACTTGTGCCTCAGAAGACAATGCCGACACACAATGAATGCGTGGTGGCGTTTGAGATGCGGAGAACAGACGCTCTTGACACGCTGCAGACTCTGAAGGGAATTAATAATATAATAATACTGAAACGGTATTCATGTTTTAGAATGACCAAAACAACATTTCAGATGTTTTACAGTGTGCTCAACATGCTGGTTTGTCCATTCACACACATTTTCATCATCGTATGATCTCTTATAACAAACCTTTTTAATGCGTATACTGGAATTTGTTCAGTAAAAGTGTTTCCATCGTAGTTTATGCGCATCTTTTCTTATCAAATAAAAAGTTTCTCCTACTCCGTTATGCGCATATGTTTATTATGCCTATTTTCAAAAGTTATTAGCATCTTGGTGTTTTCATCAACCAATTTCAACCAATTTTTTATGCGCATATCCAAAATGCACATTAAAATAGGTGTGTGGAAACAAGTCTAAGGTGAGAAATACTGCTTTGTCTTTAAAAAAGGGAAGCAGACCGACAGAAACTCAGAGTTTAGAGATTAAAACCTGCTCCTGACCAGGTTAGGTTCACAGAGCAAGTTACCACTCTTTCAGAAACAGGCTTGACTTACCCTGCTTTCTCGAGTTTGACAAACCTGCCATTTTGAAACGGAAAACCCAGAGTTTCTCTCATTTCAGGGTTAAAATACTGAAACAGAAACTTTCTGAAACAGGCCCCAGGTGTATTACTATAGACAGTATTTTATTGTATGTAAATTGTAATGCAAATATATTATGCATGTTGGATACATAAATGTTTTTCCCCCAAACATTCGTATTGTTATTAATATTATCATTATTATTATTATTATTATTATTATCATCATGTGTCCAAAAATGCATAGTGTGTTTATCTTTTTGTGTGTGTGTTTGCTTTGTGTTTTAGAAAGTAAACCGGCGTCTGCACCTGTCGAAGAGTAAAAACACTAAGTTTAATGAATCTGGGCAGCTGTGTGTGTTTTATCTGGTGTCTAGTGTATGGAGTCTCTATGTTATCACTACAGTAAGACCAATCTCACACACACACACACATTTTCAACCTCACAGTGTTTTTGTGACTTATTTGATTGTGTTTTGCAGGAAGGACACCTTCTGCATCCCAGCAGCCTTTGGGAGAGTTACCCTCATGTTCACCTGAGGTAAAACACGTCATCAATACAATCATGAAAACTGTCAGATTGTTTTCAGTTTTTAATATTAATTTTAATATAGTAGTTCAATTTCGTATTCGTTATTCAGTATGTATTGAATTAGACTTAGAAAATGAAATGTAGGTTTTGGACTTTTTTACATCTCACAATTCTGTCAAGTTTAACAATAAATGTTGAGGCACAGTTGCGATTTTGTGGAAAAAAGATTGGGAAAAGTTAACTTCAAATTGAGAGATTTTAGCTCTAATTAGCAGGATATAAAGTGAGCAATTCTAAGAAAAAAAGCCTAAATTGTGATCTATAAAAATATTAATATTTTAAAAATTGTTGTGGAAAAATGTTTGCACAAAAATTGCTTCTTAATTCTCTTACTGTAATGTGAATTTATTTTAAAATAAATTATAAATATTTAAATTGTAAATGACCTGTTTTCTAGTTGTTTTGTTGCATACAAATTTCAATTATTACTTAAATTATTGTGAAAATTATAATTTTTTTTCCCTGAATGAAAATATTAGTCCGAAAATGTTATTGAACTTTTATTTTTATCCAGATATACATTTACTTTTTTCTTGTTTTATTATTACTATTTTATTTGTTTTTTGTACTTTTAATACAAGTAAAATTACACATTTATTTATTAAATCTTTCTTAATAAATATAACAATTTTTTTATTTTATGTATATATATATGTGTATATGTTTGTTTATTCATCTTATTTTGAATATTGAATTTTGAACTACTTGTTACTTCAAATGCAGTTGCAGTTTTCTCGTTTACATCTCACAATTCTGTCACACTTAGAAAAAGGGGAAGTTGAAAAATTACAATTTGTAGAGAAAAAGACTGAACTTCAAATAGTAAAGTTTTAGCTCTCATTTGCAGGATATAAAGTGAGCAATTCTAAGAACAAAGCCTTAATTTTAATCTATAAAAATATTAATATTTAAAAAATTGTTGTGGAAACATGTTTGCACAACTAGCTTCTTAATTCTCTTACTGTAATGTGAATTTATGTTGAGTGTATCAATTGTTAATCACCTGTTTTCCAGTTGTTTTGTTGCATGCAAATTTCAATTAGTATTTTTTTTTTCTCCCTGAATAAAAATATTTGTCCTAAAAATATTATTGAACTTTAATTATTTTCATCCAGATATGCATGTACTTTTTCTTGTTATTACTACTATTATTTTTGTAAATTTATTTTATTATCTATTATTTGTTTTATTATAAATAAAACGACACTTTAAATCTTCCTGACATAATAAATATAACAAATTTATTTATTTATAT
>CAIGQZ010034990.1:7547518-7568786 GCA_903798205.1 Danio tinwini | reverse complement strand
TTTTTAATAAAATATATAATATAAAGAAAATTACACCTTTAAATCTTTCTAAAATACACATTTCTTCCTTCACCCAGACCAAGAAGTTTCTTTTCTGAAATCCATTTGTGGATGTTTCCAACTCATTGTAAACATGATATACACACCTCTATAAACATATCAAATAAAGCAGTAGTGTAAAAAGGGCAGTGTGTGTTTCAGTCAGATTGAGATTGTGTTGTGTTGTTTCCATCAGATTTCAGGTCAAGTTCTTCTACCTCACTCAGATGGCGTACTGGATTCACGCTTTACCTGAGCTTTACTTCCAGAAAGTCAGAAAGGTGAGATTAAAGGTGTCAGTGTGTAAAGAAACTACAGTAATATGTCAAATGGCATTGATGTTGTTTTATTGTGTGTGTTTTAGGAGGAAATTCCTCGTCAGCTGCAGTACATCAGTCTCTATCTGTTGCACATTCTGGCTGCATATCTGCTGAAGTATGTTAAAAAACACACACCACACAAAGACACAGTCAATAAATTACCGTACAGTATCTGGTTTGGCTATATTAAAGTCTTTATATGAATAATATCTTAATATATATTTAAAAGGTGTAATTATCAGTTAATGTCAAACTTGTGATCACACTTGCATGATGATGTTTAGGAAAATTGCACTCTTCTGTGTTACTGCTTTTTCAAATCTTATCTCGATCTCAATGCATGTGTTTTTAAATTGTTTGTGTACGAGTATATACATGTATATGTATGCGTACTGTAAATTTAAATGTATTTACTTGATGATAATTTCAATTAATTAAAAAATCAAGTAATTAAAATAAATTTAGTTGAATTAATTAATAAAAAATTTAATAAAATCATTCATAAGGAACTTTCAATTAATTTTTTTTATTAAAATTTATCTAATTTAATTAATATTTATTTTAATGAAATCATTTATAAACTTTTTAAATTAAAATCAAGTAATTAAAATTAATCTATTTAAATTAATAAAAATAATTGTAATAATAAAATCCTTTATAAAGATAACTTTTTTCAATTAATATGTTTTTTATTAAACAATAATTGAATTAATAAAATTAATTAATAATAAAATCATTCATGAACAACTTTTTCAATTAATAGAAAAATTATTATAATAACTAATTAAAATTGTTATAATTGAACTTAATAAATTTAAATTAATAATAAAATTGTTAATAAAGATAACACGTGTATATGCATGTGTACTGTAAATTAAATATATATTTTTAATAATATTTTCAATAATTAAAAAACATCAAGTAATTAATTTATCTAATAATTGAGTAATAAATTGAATAATAAAATCATTCATAAAGATGACTTGTGTGTGTATATATATATATATATATATATATATATATATATACGCATAACTAATTATTTCTACTGTAAGTTATTTGCTTGAGGAATGTTTGATGGATTGTTTCCTCTTCTGTGTGTAGTTTGACGCGGGTTGGAATGGTCCTGTTGTTTCTGCAGTATCTTTCAGAGATGGGTTTTCATTTGTCTCGACTCTTTTACTTCATCGACGAAAACCACCACAAAATGTGAGTACAACTTCCTCAGATATCAGGGTGTCCGCGAGGTCTTAAAGCCTTAAATTCACTGAAATATTGGGTTGTAGGTCTTAAATCAATTTATACAGGTCTTAATTGAGCCACAGCCATATCACCCTGCAGCCCAAGACCGGTTACTCACTGAAGCCAAGCAGGGCTGAGCCTGGTCAGTACCTGGATGGGAGACCACATGGGAAAACTAGGTTGCTGTTGGAAGTGGGGCGCTTAACCTGTGTGAGTCCTAATGCCCCAGTAAAGTGAAAAGTCAGTGTGCGCCGTCTTTCGGAAGAGATGTTAAACTGAGATCCTGACTCTCTGTGCTCATTTAAAAACCCCATGGCACTTCTCGTAAAGAGTAGGGGTGTAACCCTGGTGTCCTGGCCAGATTCCCTCCATTGGCCCTTACCTGTCATGGCCTCCCAATCATCCCCATCCGCTGAATTTGCTGTACCACTGTCTCTCTACTCCACCTATAGCAGGGGTGTCCAAACTTGGTCCCGGAGGGCCGGTGTCCTGCATATTTTAGTTCTAACCCCAATTAAACACACCTGAACTAGCCAATTAAGCTCTTTCTAGGTATACTAGAAACTTCCAAGCAGGCTTGTTGAAGGAAATTGGAGCTAAACTATGCAGGACACCGGCCCTCCAGGGCCGAGTTTGGACACCTCTGACCTATAGTCTCACCTGTGGTGAGCACACTGGTGACGGTGTCCTGTGGCAGATGTCGCATCATCCAAGTGGATGCTGCACACTGGTGGTGGAGTGGGAAGACCCCCCTCATGATTGTGAAGCGCTTTGGGTGTATGGCCATACACAATAAATGCGCTATATAAATACACATTACATTAATTTTACTATGTCCAGGTAAAGCTACCCAATCAGACTGACATCGAATCACCAATAATCCATCTCAACTTTATTTATTTTTTAATGTTTTAAGATTTTTATTGCAAAGAAAGACAGTTCACACCAGCGGTTAGACATTTTCTCCAATATAAATTCCCTAATTAGGAAAAGAAAACTAAAGCAACACATCCTTTTACAGGATTTTCAGATAGCACTGTCGCCTCACAGCAAAAAGGTCGCTGGTTCGAGTCCCGACTGGGTCAGTTGGCATTTCTGTGTGGATTTTACATGTTCTTCCTATGTTGGTGTGGGTTTCCTCCGGCTGCTCTGGTTCCCCCATTGTCCAAACACATACATGTGCTATAGGGGAATTGAATGGACTAAATTGGACGTAGTTGAGCGGGTTGAGCGTTGAGCTAACAACCCACCTTATAAAACTAGATGTTACAAAACTCCCAATATGCAGCTAAATATCAACTTCGATATAAATGACCCTGGGAGTAAGTAATTGCATCATAATATTGATTTCTGCAGGGTCATGTGACAATGAAAGTTCAGCTGTGAATGAAATTAGGGCTGCACTATATTTGAAAAGTCTGACATCGCAGTATTTGTTTTGCTGCAATTATGAATATAATTTGACCAGATGATTTGAGTAGCTTTATTTGAAAAGATTTCATTAATTTGGATCGACTGTGATGATGATAAATAGTTTTTTCTATGCAGTGCATCTGCATAAATTATAATAAATTATAAGCATGTATAAATACGACAAAGCAAAAATAAAAGTGAAATATACAGTGCTTTATGGTATTCTACGTCATCTAACAGTGTTCAGATATAAAAATTAAACAACCAAGCGTAAAATATTATGGTCATCGTTGTATGAATAATTTTATATTATGATTCATTCATCCACCTTTGCCTTTATTACCACAGCGGAATGAACTGCCAACTATTCCAGCATATGTTTTACACAGTGGATATCCTTCCAGCTGCAACCCAGTACCGGGAAACAACCATACACACACATATACACATACACTACGGCCAATTTATTTTATTAAATTCACCTATACTGCATGTGTTTGGAAACCGGAGCACCCAGAGGAAACCCACACCAACATGGAGAGAACATGCAAACTCCACACAGAAACGCCAGCTGGCCCAGCTGGGACTCGAACCAGTGAACATCTTGCTGTGAGGTGACAGTGCAAACCGCTGAGCCACCGTGCCAACCTAATTTTACAAAAGAATATCAACATATCTTTTAATCTTTAATAAGCAATCAAATCATTGCGGATACACACATTGCGATATCGATGCTCAAACGATATATTATTCAGCTCTAAATGAAAGAAACAAATGATTTTTAGGATCTATTCAAATCGAAAGCAATTCATTTAAACTGCACTAGTATTTCACAATATTACAGATTTTCCTGTATTCTTGATGGGAGATAACGACTCGAGGGACTTACGTGTGTGCTTGTGTTTGTAGGTTTGAGATGTGGTCTGTGGGCTTTGTTCTAACTCGTATGATCACTCTGACGCTTATGTTTTTGGCTGTCGGCTTCGGTTTGGCTCGTTCTGAAAACCAGACTCTTGATTTGGAGGTGGGAAACTTCAACACTCTGTCCATCAGGTGAGACTTTGATTTAAATTTAAATTTTTTTTTCAAAGTTGCATTTTAGCATATAACATGTAGGTAAATGTGGTAAAAAAAATCTTGCAGGATAATCTTAGTTAAAATCACCATATTTAAAGGCCACCTATCATGCTAAATCAGCTTTTGTAAATGTTTGGATGGATATGTATGTAGGCATCAAGTGTAAGGCATTGTGTGTAGGTATTAAAGTAGTCTTTTTCTTTTCTTTTTTTTTTATTCATGAAATTAAATCAGAATTTAAAACCACTATTTTGATGGTGGACTATACAGGGGTTGGACAATGAAACTGAAAGGCTTGGTTTTAGAGCACAGTAATTCATTAGTATGGTGTAGGGCCTCCTTTTGGGGCCAATAGAGCATCAGTTGGTCTTGGGAATGACAGATACAAGTCCTGCATAGTGGCCAGAGGGATTTTGAGCCATTCTTCTTGCAGAATAGCAGCCAGGTCACTACAGAAGAAAACTTTTCCTGACTCGCTCCTCCAAAACACCCTAAAGTGGCTCAATAATATGTAGATCTGGTGACTGTGCTGGCCAAAACAGTTTAACTTCACTTTCATGTTCATCAAACCACTCTCTCACTTGTCTTGCTGTGTGAATTGGTGTATTATCATGCTGATACACTGCACTGCCTTTAGGATACGATGTTTGAACCATTGGATGCACATGGTGCTCCAGAATGGTTCAGTAGTACTTGGCAGTGACTCATCCATCTAGCACAAGTACTGGACCTAGGAAAAGCCACAATATTGCAGCCCAATACATGACTAATCCACCCCCCTGCTTCACTCTGGGCATGCAACAGTCTGAAGGCTACACTTAATTGGAGCTTCTCCACACCATAACTCTCCCTGATGTAGGAAAGACGGTGACTCCTCAGACAGCACATGTTTCATGTTGTCCACAGCTCAAGATTTTCACTGCTGGCACAATGGAAACCCACATTTGGCATGGACATGAGTAACCATAGCAGCTCGGCCATGTATATTGACCCTGTGGAGCTCCCGACCAACAGTTTTGGTGGAAGTAGGAGTTGAGGTGCACGTTTAATTCTGCAGTATAGGGCTGTGCAATATTATCGATACATCTAACTATCGCGATAATTTCTATTACGATAGTGTATCGATAGTCCAACCTCAAGTATCGATTCAAGTTGTGCCAAATGAAATCTTCCTCTGCTCCTGTAGATGTCCCTAACTCGCAATCAACAAAACGCCAAGTAGTCCGGTATCAGAAGTAAGCAATGGTGGAAAATATAAAAGGTGCCTCCAGCTTTTAGAGCTGACGTGTGGCTGCACTTTGGTTTTAACGCTATTAGGGTTGGGTCGATAGACGATGCCATCGCCGATGGCCTATAGACATCATGATGCTGCTGAGGCGGCATCACCGATCCTCCGCACCACCCCCGTTGCAAACCTGCTCGTGAAAAACACACACTCAGGCCCCGTTTACACTGATACAGCTTAGTTTTAACATGGCATTTTAGAACGAAAATGATCCACATCCAAACTGGCGTTTCACCAAGCATTTCTGAACAGCCCTCCATCTGCTGAAAACGCACATCACGTGACCACACACACACACACACACACACACACACACTGTCATGCGCTCGTCTGAACACCAGAGAAGTGTACGGACTGTATATTTTATACAGTCATAGCATTGGTACGGACAGTTTATCAAGGATGTACCGGCGGATGGCGTCTCACTATAAGTTAGTTGTTAAACGTGATACTTAATTAATCTGGTCTCTATCTAACGACTCTTCAGTCTTTTGATTCTCTCAGGTTATGTGTCACAGCATCAGTACACTGCTTCAGTCTTTCGCTTTTACGCTTGTGTTCAGTAATTTTAGTGAAAACCTCAGATACTGTTGGTTAGTTCCTGTTGGTTGTGCAGCTTTTTTACCAAGCAAGTGTGTGGACACCATAACGGCACAGTTCACTCTGCCTAGTCATGCCAGATCGAGTCCCACGGAAAAAAAGTGATTGACAGGTGGTAATTTGTGTGTAACTTATCTTTATTTATTTATTTATGATTTGGTTATGAGTAAAACAAAGGCCATGTGGGTCAGGTAGTTAAAACGGTAGGCTACAAATAATTTAGTTATGAATTTATTAATTATTCATAAATAATTAGTTCACCTCCCCCTATGACGACGATGCCATGGTCTATCGCCATGTTTCACATTAGACATCGTACGATGTCAAATTGGTCAACATAGCCCAACCCTAAACGCTATACCAGGGAGTACTGAATTAGACAAAAAATAAATGCCATTTGAAAGCTTTGCAATATACAAAGTTCTCTGTTCAATCACACTGTGCAGTTTTAGTGAATTGGAATGGGTGGAAAATAAATTGGAATTTTTATTTGTCTGCCGACTTTATCAAGTTGTCAATATAATGTGACACGCATACTAATACAAACTATTATTTATTGTATCGTGATATATCGTACCGTGACCCATGTATCGTGATATATATCGTATCGTGAGGCTCCTGCCAATACACAGCCCTACTGCAGTAGTTTTATGTTTTTTTTTGGATACAATCAGGTTTAGCACATGGACATCCCTTCTAGACCGCTTCCTCTTGTGTCCAAAGTTACTTCTATTGGATGTGGTTCTTCTGGATATATTAAGAGAAGAGCCACAGTATCCAGAGTAATACATCCACCATTATATCACAAAGACTTGTTCTCCTGGTCACAGTTGCATCAGCAAGACGCACATCCACAATTTGTCTCTTTTAAATAATACATTACATGAAATTAACCCGAAAATAAATGAAAGACACTTTGCAAATTATACTTTTGAGACCAGACATGATCAAACTGTCTATACTAGATGTCGAATTGGACATTCTAGGTTGACACATTAATATTTACTGAATAACGAAGCACCACCTGTATATAAATACTGCCAGGCTGCTCTTACCATCTAACATATTTTGTTGGAATGTGGAAGTTTAAGTTCCATTAGACAATTTTTATAAGGAGAGTATTTTTAAAAAGATACCTTTAAATTATTTAACAAAAAATTAGCCAATTCATATTTAACTTTGAGTATATTTTTGTGTGAATTTTATTTATTTCTATCCTATATATTTGTCTGAGTAACTTTTATTGTAATACGAAATTGTTTTTATCATGTAATATTTTATGTATGTCCATACGTCAAGAGGCCACTTGTACTTTTAGGGGGCACACTTTAACATACATCACAAACTACTTAGTTATTCAAAGTCATTTTTTTCTTCATGCATCACTGCACTCTTCATAAACAAGATAATTAAATAACTTAAACTCAAAATAATCTTCCATGTTAATTTATTTGACAAGTAACTTTGTACTGTAGCAGGATTACACATTTTTAACATTCAAGAACATCAAGGCATATTTTTACACCTCTAAACTTTAACAGATACAGTTTTTTTTGCCCTCCCATTAATTTAAAATAATGTTTTCCAAGTGATCTTTAACAAACCAAGGAAATCTTCACAGTATTTCCTGTAAAACAAAAAATAATTCTTCTGGAGTCATAAGTCAGTTTTATTATTATTATTATTATTGTTAGTTTATTGTTTATTTCTGAAAAGTGTTTTTTAATTGTTAAAAATACAATGTCAAGGTCAGTATTATTAGCCTCCTTAAGAAATATTTACTGTATA
Source organism: Danio tinwini (assembly GCA_903798205.1). Classification (NCBI taxonomy): domain Eukaryota; kingdom Metazoa; phylum Chordata; class Actinopteri; order Cypriniformes; family Danionidae; genus Danio; species Danio tinwini. The sequence continues at coordinate 7,561,022 of CAIGQZ010034990.1, read as the reverse complement.
TTTTTGATTGTCTACACAACAAATCAGTTAGACAATAACTTGACTAATTATTCTAACTTTAGTTAACATAACCTAGTGAAGTCTTTAAATTACACTGTAATCTGAATACAACTATCTTGCAAAATAACTAGTTCAATATTATGCACTGACTGTCCCTATGGGAAAGATAAAGTAGTTAAGTAATTAGTTAGTTAAACTATGGTTTATAAACGTGTTGTAAAAAATGAATGAATGATGAATGATGGCAAAACTAAACCAGTTGAATATTACTTTTACATAAACGTGACTGAAAACTAAATTTGATCACTGTTACATCTGTTCTCCAGGTACTTGCCTACTGTTTGTAAATTCAAGACTGCATTTCCTAACGTAAAACTATTTCTGGTGCACTCAATTTCTGGTTAATAATAGCCTCATGCGTAGCCGAGGACTTCCTCTATTAAAAGGTTTCAAATCGCTATTAAAACAAGGTCTAATATAATCAACAGTGGACATTTCGATAGTGTTTCACAACATGAGCAAGACTGAAGTTGAATCTTATTTTGAAAACTGACAGAGAGAGTAAGTGCGTGCGCAAGCAGAGAAAGGGAGTGCACGCCACACCGTTGGCGCGAAAGAGGCCCCAGTCATATCGCTGCAGTTTGCAGCCGATGGCTGATATCACTTCTCTGTGCACGTCCAAATTTAGTGGGGCCAGAGGGGGGGGCCAAGCTTGTTGACATGCCCACCCCCCCAGAACCGCCACTGGCCAGAGCACGGTAGGCTCTTAGTGTAAGTGCAAAGGGTGCCTGAGCGTGAAACTAATGACCCAACATCACTTTTATATGGACTGTTGAATTTCTTAATCATTCTTACTTTTCAATGAAGGAACTGTCAAAATTCATCAAAGATGCAAAAGTCCTCACTGCACATTAACTGCACCTTCAGCAAACCTCATTTATTAAAAGTGCTGGATCTGTTCAGCAAAAGATTTGACTGTGTTTCACTGCATATCTAGCGACATAAAATTATACAAAAACAATATAGTTAAATCGATCTCCATTGTGCTGAGCGAGGGCGCTTCTCTGTTAAACCGAACAGCCTCATCATTGACGATGTAAGCGTGCTCCAACTTGGAAGGTAAAATTGCAGTATGAGTGCGGGGGGAGACGGGGAGGGTGGACAATCGTGCCTGGGCATGGTTCAAGACAACTGTGGCCAATTTAGGGTGTACTTACACTAGGCAGTGTTTTAATTTCGTTGTCCAACCCTTGTATTTGTAATACTAATATTGCATATTCTACTACCCTGATAATAATGAATGTATTTATTGTGCGCAGCCCTCATTATAATGTTGTTCTTCTATTGTGTGTTTGTCCTTCAGGCTGCTGGTGTTATTCGTGGTGTGTTCCACTCAGTCTTGGCTCCTCTGGAAGTTCTTCCGTTTCCAGCTGAGCCGAACTCGAGAGCTCCGACTGGAGCAGGCGGCCCGCAAGAGAGCAGCCGCTAAACAGCATATGCAGCGCACCGTCAAGAGAGACTCGGGTACACATAGACATACACACACACATATATATATATATATATACACATACATGCAAACATACATGCAAACAGCAAAACACTCTAATCAGCTCTCTTAAAACAAATCTTAAAATTTCCTCACCATTTACTCTCCCTCAAGTGGTTCTAAACTTTTGAGTTTCACAAAAGAAGATATTCAGAAGAATGTTGGGGGAAAGAAAACATTCATTGTTACGATGCATAATAGGAACAAAACGTACTATGGAAGTCAATGGCTGTCTTTATTTGTGTTCAACAGACTCAAACATTGAGGATGAGTAAATGATGACAGAATTGGCATTTTTGGGCGAAATGTCTCTAACTTTTCAAGACAATTCAAGTAAACAGAAAATACAAAAAACCAAGAAACCTGAAGTCATGTCTAAAATAGGCTTTTAAAAAGAAATGCTCTTATTATCAGATATTTAAACCTGAAACTAAATTAACTAAAAAAATCATGTACAGTGAGGGGAATAAGTGTTGTACCTGTCAACATTTTTCTCAGAAAACTTATTTCTGAAGGTGCCGTTGACTTGAAATTTTCCCCGGATGTTGGTAACAACCAAAGAAATCCATATATGCAAAGAAAACACATCTGATTAGTTCACAAATTAGGTTCTGTGTAATAAAATGAAATGACGCAGGGAAAAAGTACTGAACACATGAAGGGAGGTGTAGAAAGACAGTGAAAGCCCAGACAGCAGCTGAAATCTCTCAGTAGTTCTTCAGCAACCCTCTGCCCTTCCTCAGTGTAAATGAATTTCAGCTGCTTCAGTCCAACATCTACATTAGCAGGAGGATGAAGACGAAACCAGGGTGGACATTTTAGCAAGACAATGATCAAAACACAGCCAAGGAGACTATCAAATGCTTTCAGAGAAGAAAATAAAGCTGTAGAATGGCCCAGCCAATCACCTGACCTAAATCCAATAGAAAATGCAAAATAAAGATCAGATAGACAAACGAGACCCACAGCACCATCAAGAATTTTACACTGTTGAAGTCTGTGAAAAACCCACACCTGAGCAATGCATGTGACTTGTGTGCATTGATGAATGAATAAAGCATTTCATCAGGTTATTAATAAGGCATTTAACACAGTAATATATTGGTGGTGCTAAAACAACAGCTTGTAAATCTGATGAACTAATAATTATTTTATTAATCAGCCATTCAAATAATATGGTGCTAAAATAACACTGTAGAATAGCTCGTAAAGAGAGAAGAAAACAAAGCAGGTACCCTTTGAGCTGAACATTCCCTGTCCTGTGGGCAATAACTCTGATGTAGTGTGTGTCAGCGCAGGTGTTTTGAGTGTTCAGATGTTGAGTGTGTGTTTTGTGTTTGTGTCCAGCAGTCGGTCATCATGAAAATGGCCTCCTTAAAGCAGAAAACGGCACGTCTCCTCGACTCAAGAAAGTCAAAACTCCATAAACTTCAGCTCATTCCAGCACAGGAAACGTGTCCTGTTTCACGGCAACAGAGGGTCACCTGCCGGTTCTCAGAGGAAGTGACATCAGCAACTAAACGTCTCTTTCCGCTTTCAGTATTCACGTTAGTTCTTCAGTCTTTCTGTATTAAAGCGCTGTCGTCTCCAGGTTAGCTTTAGTTTTTTTTGTTTTTCCCTGCATGTCTTGAGGTACAAAAAATGCAAACTACAGTGGCCTAGAAAGGACAGTCGGTGAGATTTTTGTGTTTTACAGTCTGGGTTTGTAATGAACAAAAGATTTACGTGACAATCCGAAAACGAACCTACAAACCTTTTTTGTTGTTGTTGTTAGTTTTTGTCTGGTGTGATGTAGGAATAATGTTGTAGTTGTGGAAAAAAACAACACAATCGAGACCAAACACAGAAAACATTCAGTCTTTGAGTTCTGCTTTGTAAGGATATGCAGTTTTGATATTTGATTTGTATATGACAATGCTTTATAAATATTGAACCTTTTGGAATAGTTACATTTTGTTTTGTGTTCTTTCAGAAGCTTAAAGTTTGTTTTCCTTTTTATTCTACAGTCTGAACTGAATAAATACAATAAAATAAAAATTATAAAGTCTGAATTCCAATTTAAAGTCATAACGTCGAATTGCAACTGAATTCAGAGTTACAAAGTTGCAATTCAGAGTTACAGACTTTATAATTTGGAATTATGACTTTGTAACTCCGTATTTAGACTTTATAATTTGGAATTGCAACTTTGTAACTCGGAATCGCAATTTTGTAACTCAAATCGCGACTTTGTAACGCCAAATTGCGACTTCAATTTAAAGTCTCAATTCGGCGTTACAAAATCGCGATTTGGAGTGACAAAGTCGCAATTCAGAGTTACAGACTTTATAATTTGGAATTATGACTTTGTAACTCCGTATTCAGACTTTATAATTTGGAATCGTGACTTTGTAACTCGGAATCGCGATTTTGTAACGCCGAATTGCAAAGTCAGAATTCTGAATTATAAAGTTGCGATTCCGAGTTCTAATAACAGGAAACTCCTTTATAACTCGTAATTCTGACTTTGACTCGGAATTTAGATTTTATAATGTGGAATCCTGACTTTATAACTTGGAATTCTGACTTTGTAACTCAGAATTCTGACTGTAACTTGGAATTGTGACCAAGCAAGCCTGGACTTTATATAAAGCAAAAAAATCCTTCAATAAAATAAATGCATTTCAGAAGTATACATGAGAACAATAGACCTTTAGATTTAATATTCTCCAGAGCAAGTTTTTGAATAGAAAGATAATCGGACGTTAAGACTGTAATTACATTCAAACCTTCTCACAAAAAAGTACTTAAATCATCCAAAAACAACTATATTGATCACATTTACATGATTTTAGTCAAATAACAATCATGAGGGGGTTTTTTTCTCTTCTTTTAATTTTTCTCTTCTGTTTTTGAATAGGAAGATAATATAATATCTGAAATTCAAGCCTGTAATTTCATTCAAAATTTGATTAAATCAATAAAAAGTTCTCAAGAAAAAGGGAATTTTCTTCTGAAACTGGACATCAGAATATATGAAATACAGCCAAATGTTACATTATTGAGCCAAATAACAATGTATTATACAGGTGTGTGTCTTTATTGCACATTTACATGAGAAGTGAAGAGAAATCAGGCTCCAGATGATCAGTTTTGCTGGAGGACTGCATCTTCATCACACTCTGAAGAACACACACAAAATAATAAATCCTTTATTATCTCTATTTTTAGAGAGTGAAGAACAGAAAGACTGTACACTGAAAATAGATTTAGTTTTCACATTTGCACAGTGGACTAAACAGAAGACAACGTTTGAAGTTGATCAAGAAATGAATCATAGTTGACCTGAGACTGAGAACACGCAAGACACTTTGACTTTATGGATTTTGATGAAAGGTTTTGCTCCACTTCAAGAGTTCTCTACTGTATTCCAAAGTCTATTTTCAGGGCCAGGAAAATGTATTTCTGATGTCTCTGTAGCTTACTTAGAGAACTTTCTATCCTAAATGTGTGTTGTATGTTACACGGTCACATTTTATAAATTTTTTGATTTGCATGTATGTTAAAATCAGAATTATTTGCCCCCCTTCGAATTTTGTTTTCTTTTTTTAAATATTTCCCAAATGATGTTTAACAGAGCAAGGAAATTTTCACAGTATTTCCTATAATATTATTTTTCTTCTGGAGAAAGTCTTTGTTTTATTTTGGCTAGAATAAAAGCTTCTTTTTTTTTCTTTTTTTTAAACATTTTAAGGTCAATATTATTCGCCCCTTTAAGCTATATATATATTTATTTTTTCGATAGTGTGCAGAACAAACCATAGTTATACAATAACTTGCCTAATTACTCTAACCTGCCTAATGGACCTAGTTAAGCCTTTAAATGTCACTTTAAGCTGTATAGAAGTGTCTTGAAAAATATCTAGATAAATATTATTTACTGTCATCATGACAAAGATAAAATAAATCAGTTATTAGAAATGAGTTATTAAAACTATTATGATTAGAAATGTGTTAAGAAAATCTCTCCATTAAACAGAAATTAAGGGAACAAAATAAACGGGGGCGAATATTTCAGGGGGGCTAATAATTTTGACTTCAACTGTGTATATATATATATATATACACATACATTTTTTTGACACGTTTAAAAAAAATCGTTTTAATAATTAATTTCAATAACTAATTAGTTTTGTCTTTGCCATAACAGTACACAAATTTTTACTAGTTACTAGCATTCAGCTTAAAGTGCAATTTTAAGGCTTAACTAGGTTAATTAGGCAACTCCTTGGACAACCGTGGTTTGTTCTGTAACTAATCGAATATTTCTAAAAGGGGCTAAAAATATTGATCCCAACAGTTTTATATAAAAAAATGTATATATATATGTATATTATTATTTTTTTTTTTTCTTTAATCCAAACAAACTAAAACAAATAAAAATGTGTAATAAATACGGAGTAAAATTGACTTGGGAAATATTTTTTAAAAAATAAATAAAATTTCACAGATTTTTTTTTTGACAAATTGAAAAAAACTATTAGAAATATACGATTCTGCTTATATATATGTATTGTGCGTTAAAATGCTGCAATGTCTTTTTTTGGATTTTCTATTCAATAGCAGGAAAACCAATTGTGAGATATGTCTCATTAAGAGAAAAAAATGTCAGCAATTTGTTCATCAATTTGTGTTTCTAAAATATATTCAATCATTAAGCCTACCAATATTTCTTCCTGCTATTTGAGACATTTTACACTGATGCCACAGAAGATCCATTTATGCCTAATAGAAGAACTCAAAGTATTTTCTGAAGCTTCTACATGGAAGTGCAGAGACAAATAATGAAGCTTTATTTTGAAGAGTGTAAGTGTAAGCATTTCACCTGGATGTAGTTGTTGGGGGTCTGCGGTGCGTCTGAGTGAAGAAAGTGTGTGTTCAGGGGTCTGATGAGACTGAGACTCTAGAAAACTCAAGACGAAGCGGTCAGCATCCGTCACTACAAACCGATGACCGAACACTGAAGAGAAGAGGAACAAAACATCACACTGTAAAAAAATATATATCCGATAATTAACAGGTTCCGTATTCAATGATTTAAAGGGTTTTCTTGGTTTATTTACGGTTATTAATTGTAATATGGGATGTTGATCTCTGTCGACTTTTGATGATAAACTTTAACTGTGCGTTTTATCAAAGTGACATTTAATAAAGTTTAATAAAGTTTTTGTGTTTAAGTTTAAGTTTTGTTTTTTTTACTTTTCAATATCAAAAGTTGTTGGAGGAAAGATCAAGGTCCCACTGTGCAATTAAAAAGCACAAATAAATAATAATATGATACAGAAAATTTGTTAATTAACGGATACTTGTTTACAGTGCAGCTAACACTCTTTATATCAAAATGTCAAATTTGATTTAACAAAAATAAATATATATATATATTTTTTATTATTATTATTATTTACCCGAATCATGTAAGGTTCTTATATATATATTTTTTTTTACATTTTTATTATTATTAATGAAACCAGCATAATCTGAAAAAAAAAATGATGTAAACTTCGATTTTTGTAAAATTATATATACAGTTGAAGTCAGAATTATTCACCCCCTGTTTATTTTTTTTTCCCTTAATTTCTGTTTAACGGAGAGCAGATTTTCTCAGCACATTTCTAAACATAATAGTTTCAATAACTCATCTCTAATAACTGATTTATTTTATCTTTGTCATGATGACAGTAAATAATATTTGTCTAGATATTTTTCAAGACACTTCTATACAGCTTAAAGTGACATTTAAAGGCTTAACTGGGTTAATTAGGTTAACTAGGCAGAATAGGGTAATCAGGCAAGTTGTTCTGTAGACTATTGAAAAAAATATATAGATTGCCTAAAGGGGCAAATAACATTGACCTTAAAATGATTTTTAAAAAATGTAAAACTGCTTTTATTCTAGCTGAAATAAAACAAGTGAAGGGGGTCACACACCGGATGCGCTGCTCAGCATGTGTTTTAGAATTCTAAACATAGGTTTCTATCAGAGTGCACACACGGGTGCCGCAAGTGACACACTCAGGACACTGTTTATTTTTCTGCCGTGCCACAGAGCGCCATTTGAATACTTTAATTAAAACTTAACGTGCCGTCTGGTGTGTGATACTGTCATGTGTGTGCCGTGTTGCGGCGTTGACAGCGCATCTTGTGTGCGACCTGCTTAAGACTTTCTCCAGAAGAAAAAAATATTGTCAGACATACTGTGAAAATGTCCTTGCTCTGTTAAACATCATTTGGGAAATATAAAAAAAAAAATTCAAAAGGGTGGGCTAATAATTCTGACTTCAGCTGTATATATTCACGTTATTTCACTAATGCAAAACAATTGTCAAATATGATATTTTGTTTCAAATCAAGCCTGCATTTATTAATTTATCGAGCATCAACAAAACATCAACTAACTAAATTCAGATTTCAGTCATTTATTAAATGAAACAGACAAATAAATGGACACTGATTCCTTTATACAAATCCCCCATTTACAGAGATTTGTTTCAATAAACCAGTCTATAGTCTAGTCTATAATTCTATGGATGTTTTGTGGATTCTGTGGAAATTTTCAACTATTTCTTTTAAGCAAATTAAAAATAAAAAATCACTAAAATTGAAAACAAAAGCCGAAAATCAAATCTAGTTCAAACTCAATTCAAACTGCGATAGTTTCTCTACTAAAATGAGTATAGATTCAATTAATAATTGTATTAATTGTATGCGATTATTATCACATTAAATAAATGATAGTTTAGTTTACCAAAATGCAAAGCCTCAAACTGTTTTATAGCCTGAAATGTTCATTAAAACAATTCACAACAAAAGTTACTAATTAAAACAACCTGTGCCATTATGTTTTATTTTCGTCTTTTTTGCTGTTGCTGTCGTTTTTCTCATTCATTTTCTTTTCGGCTTAGTCCTTTATTAATCCGGGGTCACCACAGCGGAATGAACCGCCAATTTATCCAGCATATGTTTTACACAGAGGATACCCTTCCAGCTGCAACCCCCATCATTGGAAAACACCCATACACTCTCATTCACACTCATACACTACGGACAATTTAGCCTACCCAATTCACCTATACCACATGTCTTTGGAAACTCCACACAAATATGCCAACTGACCCAGCCGGGGCTTTTCGTTTTTCTTTTAAATTGAAAGCAAGGATTAAATTTTTTTTCTGTATAGTCACATTTTGGTTACATCTTAATAAAATGATTGTAAAAAAGATAATTGTTCACCCTAATTGCATTAACAATCGCAAATGTTTTTGTATTACAATTGCTGTAAAGAAATAAATGATGGATAGAGAGAACCCAGTCCAGGAGACTTGAAACAAGCAGAATTCCTTTATTGAGACGTGTTGGTTAATCTGCAGTCATACAGCGTCGTCAAGAAGTCCATGTGTTTGCAGGAGCCTACTGGAGGTCTGCAGTCTGCCAGTTTTATCACAAAGATGTCCTGTCTATAATGTCTTCTTAGGAGGAGAGGAGATGGCTAAACAAAGCTTGCAAATTCAGCATTGAGGTCAGCATGATAACCGGCATGTAGGTGCTAGAAAACCTGCCCAGCTACTGACCACACAAGTTAATCAACAAAGGGGGTTTCTTTGGCGTGAAAATATCACCCGAAGACAAAGGCAGAGTGGTTAAAAGCCTGCCCATAGCATTTGCATCACTTTGGCTTAGCCAGTAGTCAGAAAGACAAAGGTTTGTCTAAAGTTTAATGTCTCTCATAGCTGGGCTGTTAATGAAATGATATAATTAAAAACCAAAGAATATATCTTTTCAGTTATATGTAGATTATTGCTCCTTTGAAACTAGATTATATACATTTATATTTCCACACAATAATAGATTTAACTATAGAAATGATGCATTTTTAAATATGCGCTAAGTTGCATATAGTCATGGTGGGTTTATAGTAGGGCTGTCAATTAATTAAAAAAATTAACTAATTAATCACACTTTTTTGTGTGATTAATCATGATTAATCACAAATAAAAAAAATCCAAAAATCCTTATAAATTTTTTTTTAAATAATAAAAATAAAAATTATAATAATAAAGTATTGAATACAAACAATTGTATTCATTGTAAAGTTGTATTGTGAGTTGAGAACATTAATTATAAAGTAGAAACAATTTAGCTTTGTCCTCCTTAACATTTCGTCACCACGGAATTATAAGGTTCTGTCTGCGTTCTGATTGATGTTGAGATATTGAGCTTCAAAGTTTTTGCAACCCATAGCAAACAGTGTGTGTGTAACATTTGTTTTTTTTAATAAAAGGTCTTAAAATGTAAATACGTTGTCATTTAATAAGAATATGTCAATAACTCAATTTTGACAAAAATGTCAGACAGAACCTTATAATTGTAAGGTGACAATTTAACCAGTGCAGTCTATTGACATTATCGCGGACAAGAGAGAGAGAGAGAGAGAGAGAGAGAGAGAGAGAGAGAGATTTGCTTAAACTAAGCATTCTAAAGTACGGCTTTATTTCTCAATCAAGGATTCTGACACATCAACGTGAAGCAGACGCTTTACAAATGATACATTTGAGGGTGCTTGGAGTCTTAGAGAGGAATGAGCTGTCTTTGACAGCTTGCGACATCATCTGGTGCTTTCACAGAGTACATTTACATGGATCCATATTCTCCTTTATCCATATCTCTTTGCACATTAAACACACGCAGGGCCGGAGCAAGCTGAACTGGTGCTGTAGGCAAACAGTGATCACGCCGCCCTCAACCCGAAAGTGAAATAGAAACTTACCGGTTTGCGGATAAAAGTGAGGACCGGGAGGAAGGGGGTGGGTGTCGCGGATGAAAGTGAGGAGGTCGCCTCTATGGGCGCACAGGCCCTGAACACACGTCGACCACAACAGGAAATAAAAAAAAAACTGCAACTGCGATAAATGCGTAATTTTTTTTAACGTGTTAAATATTTCTGATTAATCACGTGCGTTAACGCGCTAATATTGACAGCCCTAGTTTATAATAATATTAGACATAGTAGGTTTTTACAGAAGGGATTTTGGGAATGTCATTTATCACACCATTCAGAAAATATTGTGAAAAAAATCACTATTTTGTTTGTAGAATGAAATTATATAATCAGACATATTAATCTATACATGTATGTTTTCTATATATGCATATTAATCTAGGTATGTATGTTAATCATACATAAGTATGTTTTTATTTAATCTACACACAAATTATTACTTTTTTCAGGGACTGTTTCTTTATTATGAAGCTTAAAAAATCTTTTGAAAAGCCAAAAGGCCCCAAGAAAAATCTCTAAATTTCTCATGAATAAATACTACAGTAATTTATAGCAAATATTATAGTGTTTTTGAACCATACTACAGTATTATACTGCATATATTATAATATTTATAGAACACTTTGTTAATAAATGACACAGCATACTGTAGTACTTACAATATTGATAAACTGTAATAAATACCATAGTAAACTTTAGGATTTACTACAGTAAACTGTGGTGTATTGTAGTGTACCCTAATATATCCTATAGTATTGGGTCATTTAGGTACATTAACTACTATAATTGTTATGTTCCCATAGCATTTATAAAATTACCACAACATAATCATTCAAGTACTTTACTATAGTATAGTTCAAAGACACTATAGTATTTACTACAATGGACTATAGTATTTCTTCATGTAGGGAGCCTGAAGAATCTGTGTTTTAGTCTCTAGTGTCTGTTAAACACTGAAGTGTGTGTTAAACGTCAGGATCTGTGAGGTGCGTGTGATAGTCATTACCCTCCACTGTGGCTCCGACACACAGGTCTGCAGGCTGGTAGTATTCAGGGTTTTCCGCTGTGCTTCCAGGTTTGGGGATGCGAGTTTTCTCCAGGAATTTCCCCCCGATGATGCCGGAGTTACGTGTGGATTTCTCAAAGATGCTGATCATGTCATCGGCGAGGTGGAATGACAGAATGAAGCGCCGGCCCTCGTCCAGGGGATTCTGGGAATCCTGTGGAGAATGAGGAAATGTTGATTTCAGGAATCAAGCATTATCAGAAGCATTGATAACAGTCTGCAGAAACATTTTCCCTTTTGTACGTGTCATCAAAGGAGGAAAGCCCCGCCCACTAGTGATGATCTCCCCTCATAAGCATAGAACATAACTCTTGTTTTTGAATCTGCCACTATGCTGACACACAGGCATTTGTAGCTCCGCCCTCTTTAAAAAAAAGCACAATCTCATTTAAATTTAAAGCAACAGTCACCAAACCAGCACAATTAGGATCAAAGCCTAAAAGGGGCAGTTTCAGATAGTTATAAAACATTATTTGTTGAGTATTTTGAGCTGAAACTTATCATACACACTCTAGGGACGTCAGAGACTTACAGTATTTTACATCTTGTAAAAAGGGGCATAATAGGTCCCCTTTAAGTAATTTCCAGTGGCTTAGATATTAATTCTGGAAATGTAGACAATCTGGGTTATTTTGAATACTAATTTCAACATAATAATTCTATTTTCGAATACTATTAAGGACAGACAGTATGTGAATTGGGATGCAGCAAGAGAGAGGGGTTAAAGAAAACTTTATTCTCACCAGGCGTGCAGCGTAACGTAGGACTTTATGGTCGTTCTCCAGCAGTTTGATGACGTCTTTCTTGGGCGGTTGAGGAATTAGAGACAGGCAGTTCTGCAAAGAGTCCTCCAGAGAACCAAAACCATTATACGGAGGAATCACCTGAATCAATAAACACCATAAACAGCACACCGATGAACAACAGATGGAGAGATCAACCACACACAGCATTTACCTCACTCGAAAAATAGATAAAACATGCTTTTTTTAGCAAATGACCTGTAAAAAAATTGTGAAAAATGAACATGCTTTACAATAAGATTACAGTAGTTAATGATAGGTAATGGCATAACATCAAGTATCTGTCATATGAATAAAAGTAAACCCCTGCTGCTTCAGTTTTGTCACTAGGTGTCAGTACAGTCAAAGACGATTGGGATGAAAAATAAACCGTCCTGTGGAAAGAAGCAGATTAAGGAGATCTAGAGGAAAAAACAGTGTTGGGTGTAATTAGTTACAAAGTTACGGTGATGCATTGCTGCCACACACATATTTTTATAAATACATTTATTTTCTTGTTATAACGAGATCTTTTCTCGTAAAAACAACATCTTTTCTTATTATAACGAGATCTTTTCTCATAAAAACAACATCTTTTCTCATTATAACGGGATCTTTTCTCATAAAAAAACGACATCTTTTCCTGTTATAACGAGATCTTTTCTCATTAAAATGAGATATTTTCTTGTAAAAACGACATCTTTTTTCGTTATAACGAGATCTTTTCTCGTAAAAACTACATCTTTTCTCATTATAACGGGATCTTTTCTCATAAAAACAACATCTTTTCTCGTTATAACGAGATCTTTTCTCGTAAAAACGAGATCTTTTCTCGTAAAAACGACATCTTTTCTCATTATATTGAGATCTTTTCTCGTAAAAACGACATCTTTTCTCATTATAACAAGATCTTTTCTCGTTATAATGATATCTTTTCTCATTTTAATGAGATGTTTTCTCGTAAAAATGACATCTTTTCTCGTTAAAACGAGATCTTTTCTCGTAAAAACAACATCTTTTCTCGTTATAACGAGATCTTTTCTCGTAAAAACAACATCTTTTCTCGTTATAACGAGATCTTTTCGCGTAAAAACAACATCTTTTTTCGTTAAAACAAGATTTTTTTCTCATTATAACAAAATCTTTTCTCATAAAAACGACATATTTTCTCGTTATAACGAGATCTTTTCTCGTAAAAACAACATCTTTTCTCATTATAACTAAATGTTTTCTCATAAAAACGACATCTTTTCCTGTTATAAAAAGATCTATTCTCATTAAAATGAGAAATT
>CAIGQZ010034990.1:7511136-7523872 GCA_903798205.1 Danio tinwini | reverse complement strand
GCTAATTCACATATTTCACGATCTAAATGATAATAATAAATGAGAAGTTTTTTTTAATACTAGACAACACTTGATGTTTCTATCTCTGTCAGTGATTCAGTGACAGTTAAAACGAGTACATCTCTAAGTGGTTCTGTCACTGTGTTTAATCCTTTCTGTGCAAGACTGTATGGTATAGTTAACGCCACATGAACTGTAAAGTGTTTAATATTGGTAGTTCATTTTGAAATAAAAATAGCTAAATGTTCGTTAGGAGTTACATTTCTCACTGGAGGAAACATCTGTGCTGATGAGGTGAACCCAGAGAAAACCCGACTGCTCCTCCGTGACATTGAGATACAGGTGATACAAGGTTATCTATATTAAAGAACTGCAAATAAGCAGATATTATAACAATTTATCAATAAACACACACCTCGTTCTCTTGTTGTCCACGGCTGTGGTTTGCTGATCAAAAGAAAAACAAAAGACGGGGAGAAGCCGATTTCTGCCGCCATTTTCTTATCAAATTTAAAGGGGACTGAGGCAATAATTTAGTGTACAGTTTATGAGCTAATCACAAAAGTTTTAGGGGGGCTAAATAGAAATATAGGGAGGCTACAGCCACTCTAAAATAGGTCTAGCAACGCCCATGCTTTAAACTATTAAAAATGTCAACAAAAGTCACTTTTTCGAAATGTAAAAGATTGTTGGAGGAAAGTTCAAGATCCCTTAATGCAATTCAAAAGCATAACTAAACATAAAATACAAGAAACTGTTAATTTCAGATATTTTTTACAATCTGGTCACAGAAATAGCTAAAATAAACACAATTTTTTAAAATTTCCTATGCTGACCACAGCCATTGAATTGACATCATCAGGAATTTGTCATTGTAAATTGATGTTAACTATTGTACACTGTAAAACCGTCAACTTTATCAAATGAAATGAGTGTAGCTAACTCAAAATTTACAGTAAGTTAATTCCACTCATTTAAAAAGAGTTTTGAACTCAGTGTTGAAGGTAATGAGTTAAATACCTCAATACTTCAACTTAGATAGAATAAGTTTGCAGTACTCATATAGATTAGGTTTTTTTTAACTCAAATGGTTTGTAGCAATCGGTTTGCTTAAACAGTTTGAGTTGCTTTAACTTATTGGGTTTTACAGTACTCAGTTGGTTTGAGTTCTCTTCATTTATTGAGTTTTACTGTGCTCAAGTTTCTTCATTTACTCAAATGGATTAAGTTCACAGTACTCATTACATTAGGATTAGTTCTTGAACTTAAATGCTTTGTTGCAATCAGTTTCCTCAAATGAAAGGAAGAGTTGAGAGTTGAGAAAGAAAGGTTTGAGTTGCCTTAACTTTTTGGGATTTACAGTGTAGTTAACTAACAGAACCATATTATAAAGTGTTATGGAAAAACGCATGGTGAAATACAGCAACAAAAGATTGCATCATTTGTTTGCAGACGCAGCCTGGTTTGTCATATTTGTTTTCTAATGCAATGACATGCAGATATGTGTAACTCTCCAAACACGACTATGCTCGATATTTATACAGTTAAATGCAAAATGATTAGCCCTCCTGTGAAATTTTTATTTGTTAATTCGTCACATATTTCCCACGTGATATTGAACAGAGCAAGGAAACATTTCACAGTATTTCCTATAATATATTTTTGGTAAGACTTTATTTTGATGGTCTTTATTGCACATTTTGTCGACTAAAAGTTGCATTGCAACTACATGCCGATTACTTCTCATTTGAGTATTAGTAGACCGTCTGCTTAATATCTGTTGATGCTACTCCTTCAACAGACATTTAACTGACTATAAGAAACTTTGCAAGTACAGTACATGTCAACTTACACTAACTTTAACCCCAACCTAACAGTCTACTTAAATTCTAATGAGAATTAGTTGACATGTAGATGCAATGCAACTTAAATTCAGCATTAAAGGCACCATCAGAATAAAGTGATACCACATTTTTTTCTTATTTATTTTTGTTTGGCTGGAATAAAAGCAGATTTTAAATAATAATAAAACATTAAAGTCAATATTACATTGTAAAAAGTGATTAGTTACTTAAAGCGAGTAAAGCAATTGCTTTAAAAATACTTAATATATATGGCAAGTAAACCCATTGTTACTTAGAGCTGTTAAGTTGACTTATTTTTTTATAATTATGCAAGTTTTACTCACTTTTTGTAAAAAATAAAGCCAACTAATCACTTTTACAGTGTATTCGCCCCTTAAATATTATTATTTTTTTATTGGCTACAGAACAAACCACTGTTGTCCAATGACCTTCCTAAATAACCTAATTAAACATAGTTAACCTAATTAGCCAATCAAAATGATCAGTAAAATATTATGTACTGTCATCATGGCAAAGGCAAAAGAAATGAGTTGGGAAGTATTATCCGCTTGTTAAGTGTGATGTAATGTGAAACAGCTTCCGGGTACAAACGCCATATCAAACTGTATGGGGAGACTCAACAAATGACAATAATAAAAATTTACAAAGCGATGGAATACTTTCGAAAATCACGATCGCAATATATATACACCCATGCCTAATATTAGATGGCCAGAAAGTGATTATTTGTTTATAAATTGTTAAAATGTTGGTGCCTGTGATGCAGCAAGACTATTGTGTACACCAGGGGTCACCAATCTCAGTCCTGGAGGGCCGGTATCCCTGCAGGGTTTAGCTCCAGCTAGCCTCAACACACCTGCCTGGATGTTTACCTAAGTATACCTAAGACCTTGATTAGCTTGTTCAGGTGTGTTTGATTAGGGTTGGAGCTAAAATCTGTAGGACACCAGCCCTCCAGGAACAAGTTTGGTAACCCCTGGTGTACACCATGATTTTATATGTGTAATATGACTAAAAAGTGGTCATAAAGGTATATTTTCTCAATTCAAATGATTAGCGGCTTGGACCCAGAAACAGTTTTTCATGTCACGACTTAACAAGTGGATTAAAATAACTTAAATTTCACACAAGGTCCAATAATTTTGCCTTCCTACTGTATGTGCGTGTTTGTATTTTGTCAGATCAAACATAAAAGGCACTTAAATTCTGTGACATTTCTCCCTATACAGAAGGCGGTCTTCACTGTTTGAAGGACCGATCACAGTGCGCGGAGCTTATCCCGCCTCTCACAGCTGCCTATAGACTCCTGCGGTGCTTCTCAATCTGAAGAACACGTCCTAGTAACCCTGACACCTCAAACCGAAGCACCCTTAGTAGGCAGCATTAGTTTTGCACCCTTCATTCGGCGACTTTGAATATACCAAAGATGCAGTTTTCCATTCGAAAGGCGCTCCTAGAGTCAGCTCTTAGAATGGACTACATTTCCCATGAGTCTCAGCTGAAAAACGGAATGTTCTGCTTCCTGGAATGGAAGGGTAATTCCAGAATTAGCATAAATTCTGAACTGGACATCAGGCGGGAAAACAGAGTGCAGTATTTCAGCAGTGTTGCTTGCGGAAGTCATTTTTCCATTCATTTTCCCCCATTGAGTCTTTATTTGTTATAATATAGCTATTATTATTATAATATAGCAATATGGACCAAACCAACCAGGATTGAGGTAAAAATGAGTAGAATTTACTTAAAATAGCTGAATAAACCTCTTGTTTTCAAAAGGATAAGTTGACTACTTAAAAAAGTGAGTAAACCCGATGCCTTAGAATTTTTAGGTATGTGCATAATTACAAAAACTAAGATGAATCAACTTAAATCAACAGTTACAATGGGTTTACTCACTTTAAGTAAAGTCAACTTGTCGCTTTTAAGGTTACAGGTTTACCCTTTTTGAATAATGTAAATACTTTTTACAGTGTTTTCATCAGTTTCTTAGTTCATTAGCTATGTTTCCATCCAAAGATGCAAATTAAATGCAGTGGCGGTTCTAGTTTAAATGACACCCTGGGCAAACCACCCCATATAGACCCGACTTATGACCGAGAATTAATCTTGCCTGACTCATCTCTCCTTTCTGCTTCATAGCCATGCTTAGTCAAAATAAGATCATCATCATATTATATATATATATATCAACTGTTTTTTATGCGCATCTCCAAACTGCGCATAAAAATAGGTGGATGGAAACATAGCTGCTGTATCATTTCGTGGGTTCACTGTTTACTCACTCTTAGGAGATTTCAGTTTCTTTATTCTGTTAAACACTAAACATTTTAAAGAAAGCTGAAACCCTGTAACCATTGACTTTCATAGTAGTAAAAACAACTCTTATTCAATTCATGTTCATTTCTATAGCGCTTTTACAATGTAGACAGCGTCAAAGCAGCTTAACATAGAAGTTCTGGTGAATTGAAACTGTGTCAGTCCAGTTTTCAGATCTGAAGTTCAGTTCAATTTAGTTCAGTTCACTAGGGAAGTGAGTGGTTACAGGCTTCCAACATTCTTCAAAATATGTTATTTAGTATTTAACAGAAGAAATAAATCTGAGCATTGTGGGTAATGTAGTTTTTCATCTCAAATTCAACTATTAGACAAGGTTATTATGAGAATAAGGTTTAGGGTGGGTTTAACTTAACCATATACCATCAGTTAAAGGGATAGTTCACCCAAAAGATTTAAATGTACTCACTATTTACTCACTCTTAAGTGGTTCCAGTGTTTATTTTTTAAAGAAAGCTGAAAACCTGAAACCAGCGACTTCCCTAGTAGTAAAAACAACTACTATTCAATTCATGTTCATTTCTATAGCACTTTTACAATGTAGACAGTGTCAAAGCAGCTTAACATAGAAGTTCTAGTACAGTAAATTGAAACTGTCAGTCCAGTTTTCAGAGTTCAGATTTGAAGTTCAGTTTAATTTAGTTCAGTTTACTAGGGAAGTGAGTGGTTACAGGTTTCCAACATTCTTCAAAATATTTTCTTTTATGTTTAATAGAAGTAGGAACATTTTAGCATCATGGGTAATGTAGTTTTTCATCTCAAATTCAACTGTTAAATAAGATTATTATGAGGATAAAGGATTGGGATGGGTTTTACTGAAGCATATACCATCAGTTAAAGGGATAGTTCACCCAAAAGATTTCAATGTACTCACTATTTACTCACTCTTAAGTGGTTTCAAAACTTTCTGAGTTTCTTTATGCTGTTAAATTCAATTCAAGTTTATTTGTATAGCGCTTTTTACAATAACTATTGTTTCAAAGCAGCTTTACAAAGGATGGCCATTATTGCATTACTATCAAAATCAGAAAAGTTAAGGTTATTAGTTACATAACTTTATTAGTTGCTAATAACTTAAGCTAATTAATTAGTAGCTAATAGCTACAATTCATATACATTTTGAAGAAAGCTGAAAACCTAAAACCATTGACTTCTTATAGAAGCAAAACACACTCATAGTCAGTCAGTGGTTACAGGTTTCCAACATTCTTCAAAATATCTTGTTTTGTGTTTAACAAAAGAAAGAAAATCAACATGTTTGGAACTAGCCAGTAAATCATGACATTCAGTTTCGTGTGAACTATCCCTTTAACAACCTCAGAGCTCATTTGAGGTCAGTCTTTAATAATTTAGATGTCATTAAAATGAAGTTCTCTATGGAGAAAATGAATGGAGTTTTGACTTCCAGAGGCCAGACTGCAGCCCTCTATTCCCGAATGCAGCATCTGACCTTTGACCTCTGCATGCTGAAAGGTTACGGATGAAGCGCACCGTAACAAAGAGCTTATTTTCACTGCAAAGGAAAAGCTCAGTTTAACGCCACGCTAACGCTTCAGCATTCATCTGGCATTGCTTCTAATAGTAGCGATTGAGGCTCCGTGTTCCCGGGACGTCCGGCTGTCCGTTCATCCAGATCTCTCGTATGATGCGCTCTCTCTCCTCCAGTCTCTGCGCTCGCTCCAGCTCCTCCGCCGATGTGAAAACATTTGTGTTTAGCGTTCGCTCGAAGCGCCGGTGCCGTCGAGCCGACAGGTCTGAGCCGGTGTCCCAGTCTGAATCAGAGTCAGTGGTGTCGCTGTCTGAGTCCACCGCTCTTGGCCGCTTTTTAGCTGCACCATGACGAGGTTTACAGTCCATACGGCAGGAGATCTGAACCACCAGCGCAAACAGAGTGAGGAACAGACCGGCACACACACCGCACATGAAGTACAGCGCACATCGCTCTGGGTGCTCTGAGATGGAGACAGAAAACATGTTTAGAGACACCGTGCAATATGCTAAAGGCCCGTTCACACCAAACACAATAACAATAAACATAACGACAAATATATTTGTGTCCACACAGATCAACCATAATGATCTGTTTATTTTTTTTTTAAGATTATGCTTTTAATTGGGCATGAAGGCCTACTCACACCAAAGATGATAACAATGAATATAACAATAAATACACTCACCGGCCAGTTTATTAGGTACTGTTTAACTGCTCGTTAACGCAAATTTCTAATCAGCCAATCACATGGCAGCAACTCAATGCATTTAGGCATGTAGACGTTGTCAAGACAAACTGCTGCAGTTCCAGCATCAGAATGGGGTAGAAAGCTGATTTAAGTGTCTTTGAACATAGCATGATTGTTGGTGCCAGACAGGCTGGTCTGAGTATTTCAGAAACTGCTGATCTACTGGGATTTCCATGCACAACCATCTCTAGGGTTTACAGAGAATGGTCTAAAAATATCTAGTGAGCGGCAGTTCTGTTGGCGCAAATGCCTTGTTGGTGCCAGAGGTTAGAGGAGAATGGCCAGACTGGCTCGAGCTGATAGAAAGGCAACACTTGTTACAGCCGAGGTATGCAGAAGAGCATCTCTTTTGCTGACCATGTCCATCCCTTTATGACCACAGTGTACCCATCTTCTGATGGCTACTTCCAGCAGGATAACGCACCATGTCATAAAGCATGAATCATCTTAGACTAGTTTCTTGTACATAACAATGAGTTCACTGTACTCAAATGGCCTCCACAGTCACCAGATCTCAATCCAATAGAGCACCTTCGGGATATAGTGGAATGAATGCGAGATTTGCATCATGAATGTGCAGCCAACAAATCTGCAGCAACTGCGTGATGTTATCATGTAAATATGGAGCAAAATCTTTGAGGAATATTTCCAGTACCTTATTGAGTCTATGCCACGAAGGATTAAGGCAGTGCTGAAGGCAAAAGGAGGTCCAACCTGTTACTAGTAAGGTGTACCTAATAAAGTGGCCGATGAGTGTATATTTTTAGATTATGCTTTTAATTGGGCATTATCCCATTGCATCCTCAGTCTGCTAAAACCGCATCTGAAAACACTATTGAGACAGTGACGTCTAATCAATCTAATCAAACAGTCAATTTAGCAATCGCAGTCAGTTCCCCAGCATTTTAAAAAGAAAGCAACACAAAAACACTGAAACTAGCACTGGATTCCTCGGCTACTTTTATTTTTATACTTCAATTTGACTTTCATAACAATGTATTTGTTTTAGTATTATTTCCATTGGTATAACCAATTATTTGTACGATAGATTATCTTTATATAATATTTTAAAAGAGGGCTTAACATCAAGCTGTGGGCTTCTCCACAGCATTTCCTTTGTCTTTAAAGTGCAATATAATTTTCAATAGACTCTGACTGTCTGTCATTGTTTTATCATTCGTCAGATGGGAAAAATTGACAATATCATTCTTCTGTATCTTTATCGTTGTAGTTTTGGTAGAATTATGCTACTCTTTAACACTGTAAACACTTTTTAGATCTACAGGGAGTGCAGAATTATTAGGCAAATGAGTATTTTGACCACATCATCCTCTTTATGCATGTTGTCTTACTCCAAGCTGTATAGGCTTGAAAGCCTACTACCAATTAAGCATATTAGGTGATGTGCATCTCTGTAATGAGAAGGGGTGTGGTCTAATGACATCAACACCCTATATCAGGTGTACATAATTATTAGGCAACTTCCTTTCCTTTGGCAAAATGGGTCAAAAGAAGGACTTGACAGGCTCCAAGAAGTCAAAAATAGTGAGATATCTTGCAGAGGGATGCAGCACTCTTAAAATTGCCACGCTTCTGAAGAGTGATCATCAAACAATCAAGCGTTTCATTCAAAATAGTCAACAGGGTCGCAAGAAGCGTGTGGAAAAACCAAGGTGCAAAATAACTGCCCATGAACTGAGAAAAGTCAAGAGTGCAGCTGCCAAGATGCCACTTGCCACCAGTTTTGCCATATTTCAGAGCTGCAACATCACTGGAGTGCCCAAAAGCACAAGGTGTGCAATACTCAGAGACATGGCCAAGGTAAAAAAGGCTGAAAAACGACCACCACTGAACAAAACACACAAGCTGAAACGTCAAGACTGGGCCAAGAAATATCTCAAGACTGATTTTTCTAAGGTTTTATGGACTGATGAAATGAGAGTGAGTCTTGATGGGCCAGATGGATGGGCCTGTGGCTGAATCGGTAAAGGGCAGAGAGCTCCAGTCCAACTCAGACGCCAGCAAGGTGGAGGTGGAGTACTGGTTTGGGCTGGTATCATCAAAGATGAGCTTGTGGGGTCTTTTCGGGTTGAGGATGGAGTCAAGCTCAACTCCCAGTCCTATTGCCAGTTTCTGGAAGACACCTTCTTCAAGCAGTGGTACAGGAAGAAGTCTGCATCCTTCAAGAAAAACATGATTTTCAAGCAGGACAATGCTCCATCACACGCGTCCAAGTACTCCACAGTGTGGCTGGCAAGAAAGGGTCTAAAAGAAGAAAAACTAATGACATGGCCTCCTTGTTCACCTGATCTGAACCCCATAGACAACCTGTGGTCCGTCATCAAATGTGAGATTTACAAATAGGGAAAACAGTACACCTCTCTGAACAGTGTCTGGGAGGCTGTGGTTGCTGCTGCACGCAATGTTAATGGTGAACAGATCAAAACACTGACAGAATCTATGGATGGCAGGCTTTTAAGTGTCCTTGCAAAGAAAGGTGGCTATATTGGTCACTGGTTTGTTTTTGTTTTGTTTTTGAATGTCAGAAATGTATATTTGTGAATGTTGAGATGTTATATTGGTTTCACTGGTAAAAATAAATCATTGAAATGGGTATATATTTGTTTTTTGTTAAGTTGCCTAATAAACAGGCCTTAAGAGCATCTTATTGAATATAAAACAAAAATGTGGTTAACTAGTATGCTTTTGTTGAATTGCTTGTGCACAACAGGATGATTTTCATTATGCTTATTGTTAACATTTTCTGAAACATTTTTTGGCATTCATACCCAAGCAATTTTAGAGTTTAGAAGTACTGTATATCAATAGCAAAAATAAATTAGAAATATAATATGGAAAATGGCTATGCAGTATGTGAAATGCCAAAATATTTCTGTATTTAATATAGCATTTTCCAAGACATACAGTTAAAGTTAAAATTATTAGCCCTACTAAATTATTAGTCCTCTTGAATTATTAGCCCCCTGAATTATTAGCCCCTTTATCCCCCCCCCCCAATTTCTGTTTAACGGACAATAAAATTCAACACATTTTCATAATAGTTTTAATGACTAATTTCTAATAACAGATTTATTTTATATTTGATTTTATTAATGTAATTTTTTACTTGATTTTTAAGATACTAGTATTCAGCTGTGTTTTTTTTTGGTGTAGTATCCCTTTAAATTTTGAAATGGCATACAAAAACTAAGTTTCCCTTATTTCTCGTCTCGTTGGTGTGACGTTACCTGTGATGTAGGTGTATGCCGCCAGCAGGCTGCTGATGAGACTCATAGTTGGTCTGATGACGCTGGAAATGGTCGGGTTTGGATCTCTTCTTCCAGTCCGATCCACTTCTTCTGAAGACGGACCAGAGCTCTGGCCTCGCGTAGACCTCCCTGCAATCAAACACACACACTGTCACTGCACTATTATTTTACAGCACCGAGCCTAACCAAGGGTCTTTACCAAACAGAACGTTCATATTTGTATGGTTGGTTAAAACAAAAACGCCCCCAAGCTTTTGCAGCTGGCAGTAAACAAAAGGATGAGTTAGATTTACATCAATAATTCATCAACAGTTTCTCATAGTGTATGTCTGCGTGTGTGCAAGTGGTGTTGAAGGAAAATCTTTTCTGTAGATGTTTTACACAATGTTCTTGCAGCTCATTTTTATCCATCCATTTATTCTTTTTTTATTTCTTTATTATTTAACTTCTGAAGTCTTGGATTACACCGCACAAGTCAAAGGCATTTGAGTTATATTGTAAATATGGCACTAAACACACATAAACGTCACTAAATAGTTGTCAAGGGCAGGATACTAGTGTTGTGCAAGAGACTATATAACAATTCAATTTATAAAGCGCATAAAAAAAGCATAATTTAATCATAATTTTGTATAGTCTTAACCGAATAGAGTGTTGAAATAAATGCAAAACATGTACAGAATTTTGTACCAATCAGGTTTTAATTGTATTTTTAAAGCACCAGGCATTGTATTACCAACGTCTCAACTCATAGAAATAAATATATATATTTTTTACAGACAAGAAATGTAACACACAATTAGTCTGTCTGAGGCAAGTGGTGTAAAGGCCCCACCCTTTTCTGGAAAAGCGGCCGGAGCAGCAGCTCATTTGCATTAAAAGAGACACACAATAACAACCCTTTTTTCTTCAATGTCATTTTGGGGTTCTGACCAAAAGAGAAACACAGCGGCCAAATAATGCAGTGCATCACTAATATCAAAAGTGAAAGAAACCTCATTAAGGTAAAAAAAAATCTACAAGATTTGATGACAATGCAACTTTATTCTGCATATAGCATTTTTGAGCATCAAATCACCATATTAGAATAACTCATCACTGAAGCCCTGTCCTCTTCTTGAAAAGGGGTGAAAACCAGCAGCTCATTTGCATTTAAAGAAAAGCACACACGTTTTTTGGAGGCGGTCTGACAATAATGCCATTTTCAACAGTCTCAACCAAATATGCAGATAATAGATGTCAACACATCTTAAAGAGCCCCTACTATGCATTAAAAAGATCACATTTTAGTTTTGGGGGTCTCCAACAACAGGCTGATATGCATGCAAGGTCAACAAACACATTGTCTATTAATATGCTCTTATTTTAACCTGATTATCCTAACAACTCCCACATGATTTGTTTAGCGATTCATTTGTTCCCAAACCCCTCCTTTGCGCGATGCTAATCTGCGCTGATTGGTTCGATGACCCAGTCTGTTGCGACTGGTCGATTGCGTTCAGCGCGCGACAGAGAGAAACACCCACCACGGCTTATCAACATTGCTGAAGTATACAGAGTGCAGAGTGTATGTGTGAACCCAATGGAGGAGTGCATTAAAGCAATGCAGTTAAACACTAGCATATTGCTCTATTCTTAACCATAAGTAATAACAATGACACACATTTAGTATTAATCCACACAGTGGCAAAAGCTGAACTATTTTGAAACTTGACCACCGCCTGTGTGTAGGAACAGCTGATGGTGGCCATAGCAAAGACAAATGGCAGAGGATCGTGAGCTCACAAACGCATTAAAATTCACAAAGCGGCACCCGCCGCATTTTTCAACATGGCTTTCAACACGATTTGTAAAGCTCTGACAACATCCCATACATCAATAGTCTTTTCTGATCCTTCCTTTAACAAACGGCAGATGAATCCCCCATTGCAGGGTAACGTTAGTTACATTAATCACCAGAATGTTCAGTCATTATTGGTTACTCATCTTCATTCTTGATCAGTCCCACACACACCAGGGAAAGGCGCGTTCACGTTTTACCGGATCTGGCACTTCATATTTGGTATGGTTTCGTGTGGACGTCGCTAACAACAGGCAAAAGATCCAGATGAACGACAAATCATTTAAACAACTCTGAGTCGAATCTTTTATTTAAAAATCTATATTTTTAAACACGGTGCCCTTTCAGATTTAACCCTCAGGTGGATGTTTTCATTCACTTAGGGCTGCACACTGCATGGAAGCTCATTTTCAAAAACCCAAAATAGGGGCTCTATAATAATTGAGCATTTAGTTTACGTTTGCGTTACCAAGGCAACAATGCATTTGTACTAACAATCCAGAGAGCTCCGTTATCAGCACCAGCATTGAAAATGAAACCATGTTTAATCTGACTGTCCCGGATCTGTATAAAACATCAAGGTTAAGCAAAAAGAGGCCAATCAGCTCTTCTCTCTCATTCTAATTCAGTCTTAAAACAGTCGGGTCGGGACGAAAACCCTAGTTGACAACAGGTGAACAAAGAGTAAACAAATAGTGGAAGTGATTGGGTGCTTAATAAAACAATCCTGTGCAGACTTCTAGGCCAGGGCTTTCCAAAGATTTCAGCCCACAACCTCCAAAATAACAATGCCAGGGACAGTTAATTGTTGTACACTGTAAAAAAAATCCATAATGTTATGGTTTATTTCTGCCAGCTAGGGTGCCAGAAAAAAACGTAAAATAACAGCCGTTAAATTACAGAAATTTACTGTAAGATAACAGAGATTGAATTACAGAAATTTACCAGAAATTTAAATTTAAGTAAATGTCTGTAATTTAATGTCCGTTATTTTACAGTAAATGTCTGTAGTTTAATGTCTGTTACTTTACAGTAAATTTCTGTAATTTAATGTCCGTTATTTTACAATAAATTTCTGTAGTTTAATGTCTGTTATTTTACAGTAAATTTCTGTAGTTTAATGTCCGTTATTTTACAGTAAATTTCTGTAGTTTAATATCTGTTATTTTACAGTAAATTTCTGTAATT
>CAIGQZ010034990.1:7484943-7496136 GCA_903798205.1 Danio tinwini | reverse complement strand
GTGTGTGTGTGTGTGTGTGTGTGTGTGTGTGTGTGTGTGTGTGTGTGTGTGTGTGTGTGTGTGTGTGTGTGTGTGTGTGTGTGTGTGTGTGTGTGTGTTCAGAGGAACTGTCTGTGCGTCACGGTCTCTCATTACAGCAGGTGTAGGAGGCACTGTTGTGTTTGTAGTTGTGTAAGAGTGTTTGGTCTCAGTCAGCGTAATCTTTAATTGGGATGTTTCTGCTCTTGTACACTGTGATGAAACTCCCTGTAGGACACACACATTCCTGATCCTCCCTTACAGCTCAAGTGTGTGTGTGTGTGCACAAAAATGAAAAATAGCAGGGTTCTGGAACATTCAATAAAGAGCTTTTCTGGATGTTTTCCCTTTATTCATCAGAGGTCACCACAGCAGAATGAACCGCCAACTATTCCAGCATATGTTTTACACAGCGGATGCCCTTCCAGCTGCAACCCAGTACTGGGAAACTGAACTGACACAGTGTCAATTTACTAGAACTTCTATGTTAAGCTGCTTTGACACAATCTACATTGTAAAAGCATTAAATACAGTTAAAGTCTGAATTATTCGCCCCCCTGTTTATATTGTTCCCCAATTTCTATTTAACAGAGATAAGATTTTTTTCAACACATTTCTAAACATAATAGTTTTAATAACTCATCTCTAATAACTGATTTATTTTATCTTTGCCATGATGACAGTAAATAATATTTGACTAGATATTTTTCAAGACACTTCTATACAGCTTAAAGAGACATTTAAAGGCTTAACTAGGTTAATTAGGTTAACTAGGCAGAATAGAGTAATTAGGCAAGTTATTGTATAACAGTGGTTTGTTCTGTAGACTATCAAAAATAAATATAGCCTAAGGGGGCGAATAATATTGACCTTAAAATGGCTTTAAAAAATTAAAAACTGCTTTTATTCTAGCCAAAATAAAACAAATAAGACTTTTTCCAGAAGAAAAAAATATTATCAGACATACTGTGAAAATGTCCTTGCTCTGTTAAACATCATTTGGGAAATATTAAAAATATAAATAAATTCAAAGGAGGGCTAATAGTTCTGACTTCAACTGTATAAAAAACATAAAAAGGTTAGACGCATACACTGCAAAAAATGCTTTTCTTACTTAGATTGTTTTATCTTTTTCTAGTCCAAATATCTAAATATTCTTATATCAAGAAACATTTTCTTGGCAAGCAAAATATAATGTCTTGTTTTTTCAGAAATAATATGCCAATATTAAGTCAGTTTTTCCTCAAAACAAGCTAAATAATCTGCCAATGGGCTGAGAAAATAATCTTGTTTTTCCTTTTGACATAAGATTATTTTGCTTACCCTATTGGCAGATTATTTAGCTTGTTTTAAGAAAAAAACTCACTTAATATAGGCATATTATTTGTGAAAACAAGACAACATGTTTTGCTTGTCTAGAAAATTCTTCTTGATTTAAGAATTTGTAGATATTTAGACTAGAAACAAGATGGAAAATCTAAGTAAGAAAAGCTTTTTTGCAGTGTAGTTCCTGGCTGTGTTCTACTCCCAGTTATTCCCCCTATGCCCTATTCAATTAGAACATTCCAACACTTAAACCTGAAATGATAAAAAAAAAAGCAAAAAAGCATCACTCTAAGGTGTAATTTGCTTTCAAATAATTTTTACTGTTCAGTTTGAGCGATCTCCATGTTGGCAAGTGCGCTCCCTTCCTAGTGCACTTTGAAATCATTGATGTCATTTTGAACAGCCGTGGCTCAACAACAAAAGCTATAGGTTACCTATGGAAAGCAGAATCTAAGTTACGTCTACAAAGCACGTAAAGACCAAAATATATAGAGTAATACAAGTTGATACAAAAAAACATATTATTATTATTATTATTAATCATAAGAAGGATGTTTTTTGTTCTTAATAAATAGCCTACTATAAATAAAAATCATTAACATGATGACTTGTATATGAGATTAGAATATGTGTTAGCTTTTTGTAAGTGGTTTTATGTTTTAGAACATTGTATGGGGGCGACATGGTGGCACAGTGGGTAGTGATGTTGCCTCACATCAAGAAGGTCGCTGGTTTGATCCCCGGCTGGGTCCGTTGGCATTTCTGTGTGGAGTTTGCATGTTCTCCCCGTGTTGTTGTGGGTTTCCCCCAGGTTCTCCGGTTTCTCCCACAAGTCCAAAGTCAAGCACTATAGGTGAATTGGGTAAGCTTGATTGTCAGTAGTGTATGTGTGTGAATGGAAGTGTATGGATGTCCTAGTGATGGGTTGCAGCTGGAAGGACATCTGCTGCGTAAAACATATGCTGGATAAGTTGGTGGTTCATTCCGATGTGGCGACCCCAGATTATTAATAAAGGGACTAAGCCTAAAAGAAAATAAATATTATATAGAATATTCTCAATAATATTTGTAAAGGAAACACAGGCCCTATATGTACCGTTTACATATATTTCAATTAATATGGAAAACGAGTGCATGTTTTTATCAAAACTATTATTGGATTTTTTTTTAAATGCATGTACATGTAAAATAATTTGCAGAAAAAATGTTATGGGGACTTTCTCTAAAAAATTGTTTTCGTTTAGAGCGTCATTATGGACGTTTTACTATAACTAAACCACAGAGAAACTACGGGTTTTGGAAAACACTCATCACTACATTGTTCTTTTTCCAAACAATGCATCACGCTATAGTTCAGCTGCAAGTGACATCATTGTTTAGGAAATGCACCCCTGGTTGATACATTTTGATTTAAGTACATAGTAGTTAAGGCCACTTAATATATAGTTGAATGATTTTTTTTTTTTCAAATAATTCCCAAATTATGTTTAAAAGAGCAAGACATTTTTTAGAAAGTCTCATTTGCTTATATTGTTTATCTGTTTATATATATATATATATATATACAGGGCTAGTAGTTTTCCAACATTACTAGCCACTCACCATTTTCACTAGCCACAATTTTGTTGTTGGGTAAATATATTTTAAATAAATGTAACTTTGGCATGCTAAAACGACTTAATTTAGACAATGTGTTATGTCCACATGCCTCCTCATTTATAAAATTTTTTGTGTGTATGACCCTGCTCAATGTGCATGAGCAAATGGGCTGTGGTTTCACAGTGTCACATTACAATTTGTTTTTATTTCACAGGACTTTTCAGAGCTCAACACTGAGGATTTACCAAATTTATCTCTGACCACACCAAAAATAAATAAATAATTACTTCTTAGCCACAAATGTTAAATAATATGTCAAAACATGCTAAATATAGCTGTATACATGCTCTTTTTATTCAACAAAACCTTTCTTAAAAAAACAATTACATTTAAAAACATAATTATTGCCATGTATCTAAAACTATGCACAGTAGCCTAGTCTATACAGGCTAAAGGTCTCTCAGACCACTAGTTAACTACACATACACTGTTTAAAAAAATCCGTTAAATTTACGGAAAAATACCGGCAGCTGTGGTTACCAGAATTTTTCCGTAAAAAATACGGAAGTTTATAGAACTGTTAAAATTTCTGGAAAATAACCGTATTTCATGAACTGATACTGCATTAGTAACTACACAGTTACATTTAAACAAAAGAAGAGGCAGCATGACATCGAATACTCTAAGTTCATCTTGGACTTGTACCCAGATGCTACTATCCTCCACAATGGTGACACAAAAAAACATTTTACAGTATTTTGCTGTTTTTTTCTTGATTTTACGGTAAAATACCGGCAGCTGTGGTTGCCAGTAATCTACTGTTTTTAACATTTTACGGTCGTAAATTCAGTTTACAGAGTATTTGCATTAAAATACATTCTACAGTCTGTATTTTTTATTGAACACATTTAACCCCTTAAATCCCAGAGCAAAATACTCACTAGTGTTCTCACTACAGAGGGTTGAACACTCAGACAGTGATGAAGTTATAGAGATAATTAAGTGTCTAATTAAAGGAGAATTGAGAATTACTGATGAACAACTGTTAACAAGCAGAATCACTGAAGGAAAGAAAAACACAAATTACAACAAAACCAAAGATCAACTGAGAATAAAACTCTAAATAAAATAATAATTACTAAAAATAAAACAAATTACACAATAAAAATGTAATTTCTCAAGATCTCAGCAGAGATCATTAAACAACTCTACAAACATCAGGAGTTTCACTTATTACTGACCCTTTACTTTATTTCTGTCACATAAACAAAAACTCTTAATGAAATTCCTGTTCATTTGAAGTCACCATGATGGAGGACAGAGTCTGCTTTAGTTGAGCTCTTCAACTATTTGATCTGCCCCTAGTTTTTATTTTGGCTGCTATAGTTGATTGTGTTAATCACACTATTTGTATAGCATGAAAAGCCTAAAGAAAAAAACAATTATAAGTCTGATAAGATTAACTATGATATCAAAACCACCCTCACCTGCTTGTGCACTCATTGAATATCTTGTTAGTTATAAGTGAGAAATGAATACCACATGTAAATGAAACCACTTGACCTACAGCAGCCAATGACTGTTTACCAGATCTAAATACACCATTTGCAATGAGGATGTTTGATCTATGGCAGAAATTATTTTTGCAGATATGAGAGAATTGAAGTCAAACTGTAATCAGTGAAGCTGCTAATGCTGTTATTTAATGGAGTTGTTTAATCCTCTGTTTTAATTCAGTTGGTTTGGTGTGAGTCTGTAGTTTTATTTCTTGTTATTTCCTTCAGTGATTAGGCTTGTTAACAACAGGTGTCCATCGGTGTCTGAATTCACTCATTTGTGGTCATTCACTCTGTCTAGTGGACTAAACTAATTGACTAATTTAGGGACTAGTGAATGATGACTTTCACCTTAATATTTTAACGCGGATGTATACCTGACCGGTAAGCCGTCTGACAAAAAAGAGCCCTTCTGAATCAAACCAGCAGGATGCCCTTCTGGATCTTTCACTTACTTTGAAGACACTACTGACTACACTTACATGGACATCTGTAATCTAGTTATTTGCCTTAATAGACAATAATATAATTAAGGTGTTTACATGAAGTGCTTTACATGAAGAGTTTCCTGTAAATTTGGGTGACTTTAACTGCAGTTTGGTAGTTTCACTTTCACTCATGAACATTTCATTCATGCCCCTGTGACAAACTGGGGTATTAGACGCAAATAAGGAGTGAGGACTGGTGAGAGTGTTATGGAATTTAATAACGCATGCCAAATGGAAAGAAAAACTTCTGAATTTCGTGACGTGTGTGTGTTTGTGTGTGTGTGTGTGTGTGTGTTTGTGCG
This sequence comes from Danio tinwini, assembly GCA_903798205.1. Lineage (NCBI taxonomy): Eukaryota > Metazoa > Chordata > Actinopteri > Cypriniformes > Danionidae > Danio > Danio tinwini. Next base: position 7,490,847 of record CAIGQZ010034990.1, on the reverse strand, counting down.
GTCCTTTACCGACAGCCGTGTGTGTGGATCTTGTCAGAAAATATGGCGAAAAGTCCTACATGAAGGTAATAGTTTGATTGCGGTGTTTAGTTTAATAATACCACGAATATCTGCATACTCCATGTCTTAATTCCATTTCTGCTTAGTTCAGTTATGACTTTAGTCAGATTAAGGTCATCATAAATCGCTGTTTGGAGCTTATGTAGGCCTACAGTTCAACATTGGTGTTTACCTGAATAAACAGTTAGTAAACACAAGTTAATCTTATTGAGCATCATTTATTTTCATCACCAATTATCATAGTAGAACAGTTTCTCAAGCAGTTTGTGATGCATTTTGGAAACAGGAGATGAACCCCTGGTCTAATGTGCCACCTGGCTTGAGAAACCCGTTCTCAAAGACTTACTTTTAGCCATTATTTGCGTAGCACACATATTCTGAATGCCTTCGGCAGAATTCAAATGAGGAGGAAACTCACGCGAACACAGGAAGAACATGCAAACTCCACACAGAAATGCCAACTGACCCAGCCGAGGCTCGAACTAGCGACCTTCATGGTGTAAGGCGACAGCACTACTTACTGCGCCACCCCGTTGCCCCTGCTGTCATCATGGCAAAGATAAAAAGAAATCAGTTATTAGAAATGAGTTATTAAAACTATTATGTTAAAAAATGTATTGAAAATTTTGAGGAGAAAAAAAAACCAGGGTGCTAATAATTCAGGAGGGCTCATAATTCTGACTGTAAAATGGCAACAAGGGTTTTATCTCTCCACTTTGATTGTGCAACACTCAACCGTCTCAATGTTACAGTGTGTTCCAGATAAACAATGATGTCAAGTAAACTGACACCGCAAATGTTCCCCGTGCAGTGACTAATAAACGTCAAGTGTGCCGCATGTGTAGACATAAAGAAGAGAAGACACAGCTGTTATCATTCCAGAGCTAATATTAGACGCTCTCGCTCTTTCTCTCTGTCTCTCAGACACAATAGAAAGAGATAAAAAAAAGAGAAGATGAAAGTTACGACTGAGGGATGGTCAGTGTTTGTTACACACTCAATGTAAATATGTGCTTTGTCCTTTTATAATGACTGAAAATGAACACAAAAGTCTTTATTCAGCATCAAGGCATGCAAGAGAAACATTTGCCATTATGCCTCAAACACACGGCTGGTTTAAGAGGATTTAAAGGAGACCAATTATGCCTCTTTTCACAAGATGTAAATTAAGTCTCTGATATCCCTAGAGTGTGTGTGTAAAGTTTCAACTCAAAATATTGCACAAATAGTTTTATATGACTCTTTAAAATGGCCCCTTTTAGGCTTTGATTCATATTGTGCTGTTTTGGTGACTGTAGCTTTCAATTTAAATGAGATTAGGGATGCACCAATCCCGATACTTGGATCTGATATCGGTTCAATACCGCATATTTTTGCTAGATCGAGTATCAGCCAGCTGGTACCGATCCAAATCCGATCTTGCGTGTATTATCATATATTATCATTCATTTGCGGGCATACGGGAGTGTCTATGCATTTGCGGGAGACTCACAGAACTTCTGGGAGACTTGGGATGTCTGCCTCAGGACTAAAAAAAGGAGGAAAAACAATCTGGCACAACTTAAAATAGCATGGTGAATAAATAACCTGGTATCAGAACAAAACAGGTCACAAATAATGTTCGCACATCAAATGAAACGTTAAGTGGGCTTGAATTCAAATCACAATGCTGAAACGGGCTACTCACAGTGCTTAATCAATGACTAAAGATACATTTCCCCTGGTTGACTTAGCCTAATTGAGTTGAGGCAAAATATCTATCACTCCTCGTGGTTGACTGTGGTATAGGTGATGGGAGCCTGAATCAAATGCCTTCAGTTTTGTAATGAAATTGAAAAAGTATAAACATTAAACATAATGTTCAGCCAAAATGAGATTTTTTATTTGATTTTCTTCTTGGGGTCTGGTAAAACTCTGGCCCTCTGACAAATATAGTTGATGACCCCTGCACTAGAAAGTTGTCATGTGGGCCTACTATACCTTAAATGTTCTGAAGCCATTCTATAGTTTAATGTGAAGTACAGATGAATATTCAAGTGTTAAATTCATGTTAAATTCAGAGCTTCCCTTCGCTGCGCCTGTCCATTCTCCATTCATTCACAATTCAAACTGGGTGTCGCATTCATGACAACTCGAAAAACTTTCTCCAAGACTATTTGTTCCTGTTAATATAAGTGGAGAAATGCATTTAGTTTTACATTAAATGGCTTTATTTACACCTGCAACAAGGAGATCATTGCTGTTTCTAAATCATGTTGCGCTGTGTCTGTTAGATCAGCAGATTGCATTGGCAACACTGGAGTAGAGAGGGTTATTACTTGCTCTTCACACACAAAGTAGGCCTACCTGAAATTATAAATTAGAAAAGGCTCAATAATACATTGGACAGATCCTCAATGCACTGATTTCTTCCGTTTGTGCTGCTGTTTTGGAAGTGTCCGCAGATACCGGAGGGCTGCGCGCTGTGTCTCAGTGATGCATCAAGCGCTTCATTCACGCTCCGGCTGAGCAGATGCGACATGTGTCGCTTTGTAAAATTATTCTGTAATATGAAAAGTTTCTGTTCTTTCATCCTTCCGACTGAGTTTATTATCCGTGGGGAATGCTGTGAATAGTTTGTAAAGCCTGGCTCTCATTGTGGTCAAAGTCGAATTAATAAAAGTGAAACTGACGGGCGCAATTTGGATTGTCATTAACAGAAAATAATTGAGCCTAATATAGGCTACTCTGAAACTGTGAATATTTCACTGTAATTTGATTTAAATTAATACTCTATTTAACAGGCCAGTTTGTGTTTTGATTAGTGTCAACAGTGATAGCCTGTCACAGATTTCAAAGAAAAATCTTATTATTAAAAAAGGAAACATAAGCTGGACACAACAGATCAATGTCAAAATGAATGCTCCAATAATGTAGCCTAGTTTACAGCACACATCATGCCTTTTGTGAGATTGTATCATCTGTCATATACAGTAGGCCTATAGGTCTGTTATTTTTTACTAAAGACGATATATTATTTGAGTTTATCACTAAAACTATAGAAACTGTATTATGCTTAAAAAACAAACAAAAATGCCACAGTATTGGGATCCAATCTGTATTGGTCGGTACTCAGAACTTTGGTATCGGGATCGGTTCCAAATAAATGGTATCGGTGCATCCCTAAATGAGATTGTGCTCTTTTCAAAAGAGTCCAGAGCTACAAATGCCTGTGTGTCAGCATAGTGGCAGATTCACAACTGTTTTAACGTTATCTCTGTGAAAAAAGAGAACATGTAAATAAAAAAGGCTCAGTAAATGCAGTCTACGGAGAATACAGTGTTTATTTGTGCATCCTAAAACTCCACATTTATGATCCTCTTAATCCCGACATTATCTTCAGCAGGTGAAAACTCAATGGCAGACGGCTGCTTCTTACTCAGGACTGTTTATGCTAATGAGGGAGAGATGTTCACTAATGGGCGGGGCTTTCCCCCACTGATGACATGTACAAATGGAGAATATCAATCAAGGTGTTTCTGCAGAACGTTTTTATGAAGTATGATTATAAAAAATATAATTAATTCATTTTTTACTATTTAAGGCTGGCATTATTTACACTGTTGCCACACAACTGTGTTTAAACCCCTTTGACTGTACTGACTGACCTACAGTTTTCTTTAACCACACATCTTCAGGCAGAAAGGCATTCTGGGAATTGCCAAAATTCCAGCATGATCCCTCTCACTGAACTGCTTCTCTATTCCATATGAAACTGTCATGGAAAACCATTCACATTCACACACACACATACACACACACACAAACACACACACACACACACACACACATGCACACGCAAGCGCATACAGACACACACAGTTGTTGGGAAAATGTATTTTATATGCATACATTTGACTTTGACATGCTAAAATGACATGATTCAGATTTTGTGGAATGTCCACATGCCTCCTCATTCATTTTACTTTTCGTGTATGTTGTGTATGAGCTTGCTCAGTGAGCATGAGCACATGGGTAATGGTTTCATAATGTTGTATTAGTTAGTTTTTATTTCACATGACTTTTCAGAGCTCAAAGGATTTATCACATTTATCTCTAACCACACTAAAAATAAATAAATAATTATTTCTTGGCCACAAATTTTAAATAATGTCAAAACAAGCAAAATATTGCAGTATACTGTGCATTTTATTTAACAAAACATTCTTGAAAAAAAACATAAAATGCGAAGTTAATATCCTATATCCTGTTTAAATAATAATGGTTAAAGCGAAAGCAACCAGTGCTGCTTACAAAAAGACCAATCTGGAGCTCTTGAAAGCAGCAGGACTGTGGATGCATGAACAAATTATTGTCTAGTCTATTTAAAAGAGAACGGATCACACCAGTTGCGTTTTCAGGCACCGTTGTTTCATGCAAGGAAACGGGAGCACGCTATACCGGCCAACATTTGGTTCATAAATTCCCGTGAGGGGGGAAGGGGGGGTTGCGTGCGCGAACTGGGAAGAGGGTGAAGCCGAAGTCCCACTAGAGTTTGAGCGTGCGAAATTCTGTCGCATGGTGCTGCGAAAAGGGGCGGGATTAAACAAAATGATTAGACATTAAAAAAGCGAGCGATTGCTCCATGTTTTCTGTTCAGAGAGGTCATGTTTTGATCCTGGATTGGTCTCACGCAGTCAAGTGATGCAATTTCACAGGTCAGAGTTCACCAAGCTTGAACTTTGCACCGCAGCAACCTGCGAAACTCCGACGCATGACACTGCGTTTCCGGTCTGACGCATTTGCGTGCGTATGAATGGAAGTCTATGGGGAGAAAAGCCCAGTGTGACCGCAGCTTGAGAGGTTTGGGGAGATGTGCCGATTGCGTGCGATTGGAAGAGCATGCTCACAAGCACCAGGTTTCAGCCGGACTGTACCAAAATGCTGAGGAGCAGGGGGGTGGGGGGTGAAATTCCGGGAGTTTTCCGGGAGACAGAACAATACGGTAGATGGGTCTGAAATACGGGAGACTCCCGGGAAAAACGGGAGTGTTGGCAGGTATGAAGCGCGCACCTGTTTTAAACAGTCGCATGCATCACATCAGCTGTTGGTGCGAGTGATTATCCTCTTATTCTGTAATCAACCGGCTTTCTTTTGCCCGCACGAACACGATTATATTTGTCAGTCATGCTGCTTCTCGATTCTAAGATCGCATTTGCATGAATATTGGGCCATCCTTATTGTCAAATCCGGCTTTTAAGAAAACTACTGTTTAAAAATGATTTCCAACCAGCCAAAGTGGCTAGTGGAGGCGTCTGTCTAACCCGCCAGAGCTAAAATCTACCCGCATTTGGCGGGTTGGCGGGTGTTAATGTAAAGCCCTGTATATAGATATATACACATATATTTTATATAGACATAGGTTATAGTAATACATATAGACAAATTGGCAGTTTGTCACAGAAAAATATGTGAAATATGATCTTCCTTTTTTGAGTCATTTCCTAAGTTTTTGAGTCAGTGAGGTTCAACAAAATAGTACGCATTTAAATTGTGAAACAAAAGTATTTAAAATACAAATACCATCACAAGATGTTATTAACCACCACCGTATACATCATATGAGATGTGTCTAAAAATGACGAATCAACAGAAAATGCCAGAATTCTCCCGTGACACAGATAAAAACACTACAGCACATTATTAACAGACCGTATTAACAAACTCGGCCTGCAAATGTCCTTTAAAGGAGTGTCACTCAAAACAGCACAGAGCCAAAAGTGCCCAGAGATGAAGAAACACACACACACACACACACACACACACACACACACACACACACACACACACACACACACACACACA
>CAIGQZ010034990.1:7461697-7474943 GCA_903798205.1 Danio tinwini | reverse complement strand
TATATATATATATATTTACTTGTGGGGGTAGCACATATCAGATACTAGAAAGCATTCAATTGCCCAGAAGAGATGAAGTGTGCAGTGACATCTTAAAAATTGTTGATCCTTATTGACAAAAGTGAGAGACTGTAAGTTTTGAATGTGTAAATCTTCTAAATGTGAATTTGTTTTCTTTGTTTTGGAGCACGCTAGCTTATAGACAAGAAAATACAAACACCCAAAAACATTCATTTCAATTTCAGGAGGACTTAAATCAAAACGTAATCATAATCTTCTGAGACTTCACAGTACTACTGATGCTCGACTGATGCTGATCTATCTCAAACACTCACTTAAAAACAAACCTGTCTCAAACACATTAGTTATAAACTCTTAGTTTAATAAAGTGTGTTTAAATCCTCAATTTCTGTGCGTAACAGCACTATTGATGCTCCATTTATTACATAAACGCTTCAATAAAAATCCAAACTCTTCCAATCACAAGGAAAACCCCTCATAAATCACTCAAGCACACCAGTTATGAAATGTGAAACGCACTTACAAGCTCATGCTAGACATACTATTCCTGCTGTTTTGTCCCGCGCTGAGCGTCTACCTGCGCACACGTGTGTTTCCAGACACTGGAGACGTAAAGCCAAGCTCTTCCAACACTAAACACACACACACACACACACACACACAGATCCACAAGAGCCTCATGTGACTTTCTGCTTTTAGACCTGGTTCACACACACTCTCTTTTTCAGCAGGGGAGAAGAGAACTGAGCGGTGCAGTGAACATGGACACAGACACACACACACACACACACACACACACACACACACACACACACAGGAGGGGCGTGTACTTTTGAGTATGTGTGTGTGCATCATGAGTGGAAAAGGCAGACAAAAGGGAACAGGAAGTGACATTAGAGATTCATTGAGTGGACTTTGTGGCTTTGAATCTTTGATTTGTCTCTCACTTTTGTGTGTGTTTCTTTACTTTGGCTTCACTGAAGTCAGACAACGTCATCCCAGGAAGGGAAAACAAAGCCACATTTAAAATTTAAAGGGACAGCGCACCGAAAAAGAAAACTCAGTCATCATTTCTTCACCCTCTTGTTGTAACAGATTGAGTTAATTCTTCATACAGCATAAAAAAAGCAAAAGGGTGAAGTGTGTTGTGTTTGTCAACAGTAGCTATGCTTTTATGATAAATATTTGAGCTTTTAAATGTTAAGCCTTTATGAGGCAGTTATGGAAATACTCTTTGGAAAACTCCTGGAGTGTTACTGGAGGTTATTACATGCAACTTTTATGACTTAAAATATAAATATAAATACATAACTCTATTATATTCAGAGTCAATGAAGTTTGCATATACAGCACAGTTGAATTATTAGCCACCCTGTATATATTTACACAATTTTAGGGAAGGAAGATTTTTCCAACACATTTCTAAACATAATAGTTTTATTATTCATTTCTAATAACTGATTTATTTAATCTTTGTCATGATGACAGGACATAATATTTGACTAGATATTTTTCAAGATACTAGTATTCAGCTTAAAGTCACATTTAAAGGCTTAACTAGGTTAATTAGGCAAGTTAGAGTAAATAGGCAAGTCATTGGACAACAGTGGTTTGTTCTGTAAACAATCAAAAATATATTGCTTAAAGGTGCAGTATGTAAGTTTGACACCCAGTGGTTGAACTAGGCTACACGCGCAGCTGAACGCTGATTGGTTTACTAAGATACGTCACGATCTCGTGGAGCTAGCCAGAATCAAAACAATGGAGCCGCCATGTTTTTAAAATACACAGCCGAGACAACTATATGCAAATAATAATGATACATGGATGACCCGGGCTCAAAACAAACCTTGTCGTTGTCTTGATGAACCAAGTAGATTCTAAACCTTAGCGTTTCATGAGTGAGTGCATATTCTGTGCTTCTGAAAGGCTGTATTTACATTTCTGTCGTGTTTCGTCTGGTGCAAACAGCCAAATTGCTCATTACTGCGTATCTCGTCACAATGCGTGCTGTTAGGACACGAGGTTACAATGTAACCTGCTCACCTAAAGTTTACGCTCGTAATATTTATATCATTTGCTAATTAATAACCTCATGTGGAACTGAATCTGTCTATTTCGGTCACGGACGCATGCTTCCAGAGTCTTTCTGAATGAATGAATGAAATACTCTGTTCTCCAACAAGGCAACCCGGAGTGCTGAAATATAAGAGTTATTTAATCTACATTTATAAATATGAAATTTACCAAATAAAATCCAAACATTCCTTATAAATTTCACAGATAAATTGTTCGAGACAAAATAATGTATAACGTCTTTGGGGGTCAAGATACATCTAAAACCAGATTTTGACAACGATAGGTCTTCCTAAAACTTCTTTGAAGGTGAAGTGCACAGGGATGTCATAAAATCATTGATCCATGCTGACCAAAGTCTGTATGTTTTGAATGTGTAAATCTTCTAAATGTGATATTTGTCTTAGTTTTGGAGCACACTAGCTTATAGACAACCTTAAGAAAATACAAACACCCAAAAAAACATTCATTTCAATTTACGGAGTACTTAAAGGGCACCTACAGTGTGTGTGTGAAGTTTCAAAAATCTCAAAATACTCCACAAATAATGTTGTATAACTTTTGAAACTGACCCTTTTAGGCTTTGACCTTATTTGTGCTGTTTTGGTGACTGTCGCTTCAAATTCAAATGAGATTGTGCTCTTTTCAAAAGAGGGTGGAGCTACAAATGCCTGTGTGTCAGCATAGCGGCAGATTTAAAAACAAGACTAATGTTCTATGCTATTAAAGGGAGAGATCATCACTAGTGGGCGGGGCTTTCACACTCTGATGACACATAATAAGGGAGAATGTCAATTAAAGTGCGTCTGCAGTTTATCAAGTGTGATTATAAAAAATAAAATTAATAAATGTTTACCATCAGAAGCTGGTTATATTCACAGACTTGCACAAGACGTTTGGCCATAGGAGAAATGGTCGTGCCCAACTGAGCCTGGTTTCTCTCAAGGTTTTTTAAACTCTTCACTTTCGCCAATTGGTGAAGTTTTTTCCTCGCCGCTGTCGCCACTGGCTTGCATGGTTCGGGATCTGTAGAGCTGTGCATCGATGGAATTGCTCCTCAGTGTTTGGACTCTCAGTAGTGATTATTAACCCACACTGACCTGAGCTAAACTAAACTGAACTTAAACATTGAAAACTGAACTGACACTGTTTCAATTCACTATAAACTTCCATTTGAAGCTGCTTTGACACAATCTACATTGTATAAGCGCTATACAAATAAAGATGAATTGAATTGAACTTGACACACAACTGCGTTAAACCCCCTTAAAAAGTGATTTTTTTCATAATAATGCCTTTCAATTGCTAGTGCAAAATGACATCATGAGAAACTCATGCCCAAGAATAACATCAGGAGGCCAAAAAACGCCACACGAGAGTAAACCAGAGCCTCTGCAATACTCCAGTGTGTGCTTTGACATAGACTGAAGCACGCCGGACTCTGATTGGCTATCTGCAGCTATGTATTTGACCTCTAACCTCAACCACACCTCTGCTGACCCACAGAATGACCTGCACTTCACATGCGCCAACACGCGCCTTCACACAGCCCATATCCCAGCATGCAACAATGCTTTAAACAGTACATAAATCACTGCAGTCCCTGAAACTAACTCCCAAAGCATCAAAACACTGCAGATGAAGTGAACTGAGCATGTGCGAACAGAGATGGCATCATGTGTTTGTGTGTTGTAGCCAATCAGATTCACTGCCTTATAAGGGCAATGGTATGTTAGACGAAACACCTCCACACTCTCTCTCTCTCTCTCTCTCTCTCTCTCTCTCTCTCTCTTTCTTTCTCTCTCTCTCTCTCTCTCTCTCTCTGTGTAAAATAATTAGGTAAACAGGTACAGCTAAAGTCAAAATTACGAATTTGCCATGATGTAATTTTTTTCTTTTTCTAATATTTCCCAAATGATGTTAAACAGAGCAAGGAATTTTTCACAGTATTTCCTATAATATTTTTTAGTCATATTTGTTTTAATTTGACTAAAATAAAAGCAGTTTTACATTTTTTAAAACCATTTAAGGTCAAAAATATTAGCACCCTTAATCAATATTTGTTTTCGATTGTCTACAGAACAAACCACTGTTAAACAATGACTCGCTTAATTACCCTAATCTGCCTAATTGACCCTTCGCTAAGCCCCGCCCTCCTTAGTTACAGTTGCTACGCCTGTCAAGCTTTCGCGCCTGACACGTCTATTATAATATGTATGCACCAGTTCAGACATTCCCAGGTATATAATTAGTCATTTTTAGTGAACAGGTGAGATATCTGAGAAAGCTAGACAAAAAAGGACTGCAGTATGCATTACAGGGGTATATTCACGACATAATAGGCAACCGATTAGAAAATAATTCAATCAAAATTAAAGCTAGGTTAGCCTATAGCCGCCTCATACGCTGACCATTTAGCAGCTTTAGTTCCTGCACAGCAGGAGAGGTGACATTTAAAAACAATCTAATAATAACTAATTAAACCGTGATTTCTCTATTTTAGCTAAAAAGCCTAATAGAATGAAAGGTAAACACATTATAATAACTACAAACTATGAATCATTTATTAAGCATTAGCAACTAGTAAATTCATTATTTGTCAAACATTAACACTACATTAATAAATGTTAGTAAGCTGTGTGTAACTGAAGCTACAAATGCTGCATTATTAACTTATAACTAGGGCCAGACGGAATCTGCGGACGTTTTTTGCAATTTCTGCAGAGAATTTTGGGGAGTCTCATAAATAAAACCTTAATGTGTGAAATATGGATTCTCCTCCTCCATTCACCTTTCTGTTCCCTCTGCCCGTCTCAGCACAATGGGGAGCAGAGCTTTCAGTCGATTTGCTCCCAAACTCTGGAATTCTCTTCCTCCTGACATCCGCAACATTGACTCTCTCCCTCTGTTTAAATCCAAACTCATCTGTTCAAAATAACTTACTCTTTATAACTGCATACCACACTCTGTATCATGTCTTTGTATTTTATTATCTTCTCTATTTTTATACTATTGGTTTATTTTTAATTATTGAATTGTGTATATGATGTTGTACAGTGACCTTGGGTTTCTTGAAAGGCGCTTTAAATAAAATGTATTATTATTATTATTATTATTTAAAAACTGAATAAATTCAGATTTACACACATTTACTCAAGTAAATAAACAGAATTAATGATGGGCTAAAAATCTGCGGAATTCTGCATGCGCAGATTCCGTGTGGGCCTACTTATAACCACATTTATAATGTGCTTAATAATTGAACTTTCATAATATGTGACTGGTTGATTTTTCATTACTAAATTAGGTATTGCATTATTTACAAACCATTTGTATTTGATCATTCAGAATGAGCTAGTAAATGATTCATAAACTATTAAAAATTAACATTTACATATCTTATTATTTTGGTATATAGTAATGGTTACGGCGACGCAGTGGTGCAGTAGGTAGTGCTGTCGCCTCACAGCAAGAAGGTCGCTGGTTCTCGGCTGGGTCAGTTGGCGTTTCTGTGTGGAGTTTGCATGTTCTCCCTGCGTTCGCGTGCTTTTCCTCCGGGTGCTCCGGTTTCCCCCACAGTCCAAAGACATGTGGTACAGGTAAATTGGGTAAGCTAAATTGTCCGTAGTGTATGAGTGTGAATGAGTGTGCATGTTTCCCAAAGATGGGTTGTGGCTGGAAGGGCATCCGCTGCGTAAAACAGATGCTGGATAAGTTGGCGGTTCATTCCGCTGTGGCGACCCCAGATTAATAAAGGGACTAAGCCGAAAAGAAAATTAATGAGTAATGGTTACTATGTATGTTAATAAATGCTTTATTAACTCAAATTCATGCAGTTTTGTGACCTAATCTAAAGTGAGGACTACTTATGCTTTATAAATCCCTTATAAATGACTATTAAAGGCTTGGTATCAAAAGAACAATGCATCTTTGCAATCTTATCTAAAAAGTAAAATTACTGTAAGGTTTAAACATTGCGTGTTTAAAGTTTAAACAATGCTTTAAATATTGAGTGTCAAAATACACTGGTTGCAAAGATTTATTTTTTAATTTGATACTGTTTTATTTGTGTTTCTTGTGCTCTTTTTTCCTGTTTAGAATTTAACTGAGCCTTCAATTGTCATTTATAAAGGATTTATAAAGCATAAATAGTCCTCACTTTAGATTAGGTCACAAAACTGCATGAAGTTGAGCTAATAAAGCATTTATTAACATACAATTAACTATTAGTATATGCCTGAATAATAAGAATTATAAATGTTAATTTCATTAGTTTATTAATCATTTACTGACTCATTCTGAATGATCTTTTAAAAAACATCAACTATTCTTAAATAACTGGTTTGTAAATTATGCAATTCTTCATTTAGTAATGAAAAATAAATCATTAACAACGTATGAACACACAATTATTAAGCACATTTTAGATGTGGTTATAAGTCAAGAATGCAGCATTTGTTGCTTCAGTTATAAACTGCTTACTAACGTTTATTAATGTAGAGTTAACGCTTAACTGAGAATGAATTCACTATTTGCTAATACTTAATAAATGATTCATAGTGTGAAACAGATGGAAATAAGATTGCTATTAGTATGACTACTATGGAGAAGGCTTAAACGGAGCAGTGCTCATAATATCGAGCGGGGAAAAAAGAAAAAGACAGCTGTGAAACATTACCTGCTTTGTATTTTTGTAGGAAACACAGTTTAGATCTTTTTAGGGTAAGAGGTGTGTGAGTTATTGCCGTCTATCATTGAATGTGTCGGAAATATTAAAACCAACTTAACTCCGCTCCTTTAGCGCCCCTCACACAGCTTGATCCATGCTGGCATTTGGCAAGGGAACAAATTCCACCACCCTGTCCAAACTTTTAGGATACCAGGTAGCAGATTTGCACAATCTATATGCACAACGATTTGGCTTGCTTCTCTCGCTCGAAAGTTTGACAGAGCTCCTGCGCATAGCTACGGTTGCTAAGCCACGATTGGTCTGTGGCGGTTTTTGGATGTGGCTTACTAGCGAAGGGTCAATTGTCAGGGTTCTGCCACTCTGGGGTCCGTTCTTCGTACGTGGATTACTCAGTTAGCTGGATTTGGTTATTGACGATTTGACACAATCCAGGATCGTATTGTTCTTTAAAACTCTTCCTAGAGTTGTTGTCATAACAACAGGTCTGGTATCTCAAACCCATAGATATATACACTAGATAGCGTCAATAGCACTGCCACATTTGTACAGTGCTCCCAGCACAAATGTCATTCAACCGCACTAGTCAAGACTGTGTGCCAACGTGAAGATGCTGGACTTTAGCACTGTGTATGGGTGTACACGAGCAAAGAAAGAAAACAAAGCACAAAGGCAGAACATTTCATAGGTAAGATTTCGTCTTTTACGTTTTTATGTTAAGAACTTTAGCGCTCAACAAGTAACGTTATTGATGATAATACAGACACTTACTGCATTCACCATAAGGCAAAGTAGCACCAACTTGCACTAATACTGGGCTTATGCTAGTTTTGTTGAATAAAATAAACAAACAATGCAAATTAAATATGACTACGAGATGCTGCGGTGCAAGAAACTTGTATTATTGTTGCATCATTATAAGTGAATGAGTCGTTCATAACGGAGATTCATTCACAAACGAAACGTTCCCTCGTCTGAGAAGTAAAAAACAGGAGAGGGGGTGTGTTTCAGGACATGGATTATATCTAATCTAACAAGAGGGAGGATAACACATTTACATGCAAACAAACACACACTCTTTGTCAGCAATGCCCGTGCGGTCACTGATCCGTCAATATAGAAAAGTGATGTAAAATTATAATTTTCATAATAAAAACAAAACAAAATATGCATACTGACCACCGGGAAAACTCCCGATCATAGATATACGTGTATATGTGTATATCTCTAGCTCTGGATGGCCACAGTCCTCCACTGCAGCTTGGTCCCGCATTCATTTCAAAGGAGCTCTACCCTGTACTAAAATGGCGGCTCTATTGACGCATTCCTTCCAATAGACAACAACAGGGCAGGCGACATCTAATGTAAATATCTATGGCTCAAACCTGCTGGGAAGCAGGTTTATTTCATATAAACAGGATTAGATTGGGTCAGTTCAAGCAAAGGTAATACTGAAAGTATGTACCGAATTCTGATATTTTCTTACAGTAGTAGTTATATACACTTGTGAAAATAGTAAATATATATATTTTTTTAATATATAAATATATTTATATATATATATATATACACACATATAAAGTTAAAAAATATATATTAATAAAACTTATGCAATCTGCACTCTGAAATAAATGTACAGACTGCCACCTGGTGGTTTAAAGAGAAAGATTATTGATATGAACTTTTTAGATACAAACACTTACAATCGCTTTAGTACAATTTGTATTTGATAATAGACATGCACAATATGCAACTTTTTTTAAAAGAATAATACATTTATGCAGTCATGAACATGTTTTGATAGCTAATATGATGGTGATTTGATGCTTCACAAAAGATGCAGACACCTTTATCAATATCAAAATGCTTTTGTGATGCACAATTTTTTTAAACATCCAGTTATTCTTTACATCGATTAAGAAACCGGCTACTATAAAACTACTATGACTACTATGATAAAGATAATCCGTTCTAACTGTAAAACTAAATAAATTGCTCTATACTCTTGACACATGAAAGTGTAAAGCCTGCAGCCCACAACAAAGGTGGACAGTTATTGCGTATCATATTTAACAAACTATTTACTATGAATGTTATGTAATTTTGCTCACATGGATAATTGAATATTAATCAAATGATGTCATCACCCTGCTGTGCCGTCAGCCAATCGTTGCATTGCTGATCATGATTTCAAGGATCGATAGATCAGTCTTTCACAACACGCGCAGCGATCTCAGATCAGTTCATCCAGACATTTGAATCTGATTCGCAAACTTGTTTAAAGAACCAAATTAGCCAGAGATCAGTTATCAAGATCAAAAGATCCAGGATCTGTCAAATCATCATAGATCATTTAAGCGAGGTACGAAGAACGGACCCCTGGTCTCCTAATTTCTTGAGTCCAAACACTAGTTCTGTCTTGTCCTGTATGTTGTGCTCGGCTCGAGGTTTCTCAGGTCGAGCACTCCTTTTCTGTCATTGTGTCTCTGTATGGGCGCCGTCGTGAGCATGCTCAGACCATGCGCACTCCCACTTGATGCTCTTTGTCAACCCGTTATTACTTTATTATGTTCACCTGTTTGTGTGCTAACTATTTCTGCTTATATTCTCCTCATGTCTGCTGTCCTGCGCCAGTTGGTTGTCGTATGTTGTCTTGTCCTGTGTGTTCCAATCCTGATCCCTGCCAGCCTGCCCAGTCAAGTTGGTTTGTTTGTTTGTTTTATTAATGTTTTCCCCCTTGGGCTAGTTTGTTTTGCCTTTTGTTTTATTTTTATTATTAATAAACCCATATAACTTCTGTACTTGAGTCATCGCTCCCTTTCCCCACCACAAATCGTGACAACACTATGACTTGCTTAATTACCCACCTAGTTAAGTCTTTAAATGTCACTTTAATCTGAATACTAGTATCCTGAAAAATATCTAGTCAAATAATATGTCCTGTCATCATAACAAAGATAAAAGAAAACAGTTTATTATTGTTTATTATTAGTATATTATTGTTATTGTTTATTATTGCAACTAGTTATTAATGTTAATTTTACTTAAAAAGTGAGTAATCCCATTGTAACTTGTTGATTTGACTTAATTTTTATAATCATGGAAATAATTTAAGAAATGCTAAGGCAATGGGCTTACTTACTTTAAAAAAAAATAAACGATTAGTTGACTACTTAAAGCAATGGGTTTACTCACTTATTTAAAGGGCACCTATGATTAAAATCAGCTTTTGTAAGCTGTTTGGGCAGAACTGTGTGTAGGTATAGTGTGTCCACAGTCCTATTGGGGTGATAGAAACACAATAAGTCTCTTTTTTTTAATTCCTGATGTTAAAATAGGATCCAAATCCCTCCCATATTGAAGCCGACTACAACAATATGTAGGAGTGGGGTTTTCCTCGCCCACCAAACTGATTGACAGCTGCATATTAATGTGTCTCATTAGTAGGCCCACACGGAATCTGCGTGCAGAATTCAGCAGATTTCTACAGATTTTTAGCCCATCATTAATTCTGTTTATTTACTTGTGTAAATGTATGTAAATCTGAATTTATTCAGTTTTTAAATTACACATATTTCTCATATTAAGGTTTTATTTATAAGACTCCCAAAATAATTCAGCAGAAATCTGCAGATTTTTACCAAAATTCTCTGCAGAAATTGCAAAAAACGTCCGCAGATTCCGTCTGGCCCTACTCGTTAGTAATGAACATAATCATATCAACAAAACAGGACGTGCGCAAAGCAACCGGGATTAAAAGATCTGTTCAGCACTCTGTGATCATCAATCATCATCAAATGTGATCAAGAATGAGTTTCACAAGTTTAATACGTTTTTAAAATAGGGCATGTTTGTAATGAATTACAGTGACTTTACCGTCATAAATTTATCACCACAGCCACACGTCAGTACAATTATAAACGACGCTTCTATCCCGATTTGTGGACATTACATCAGGTTTATTTTGTACATTAATATAACAGATATCCATACAGTAGTGGATATTAACGTGTATCCTGTCACATTTGTGTGCAAAAACAGTCCAAAGTTAAACACGCGCACTGTGTATGTGTGTGTGTCTATGTGTATGTGCGTAACGACATTGTGTGTGACTCATTATTGCAGAAAGGCTTGAATTAACTCCACAACAAATACATCAAATAATCATTGGGAAAGTTCTTACTGTAGTATTTCTCACAAACGTTACGTGAGATCTGCTTCCTTCATGTCTGTCACTGAGCTGTTTATCTGACGCAGCCGAGGCGGAGATTGAGGCACAGTCTGACAGGCATGTGGGAACGGTGGGCAGGGAGAACCAGCATTAAAGGAGCAGGCCACAAAAACAGCTACAAGATGCTCAGAGCTGAAAATGACAAACTTCTAAATGCTATAATAAATAATCTGATGGTTTTTTGTGCTGAAACTTAGATATATAAATAAAAATATTGCCAAAAATCACTTTTTCCATGTAGAATGTAACCATGTGCAGTGGGTAAAAGGTATGTTTCAATCCGGCTCCCACCGCAAGTATATTTCAACCCTGTGAGAAGCACTAAACCCCTCTCTTTCGCTGTCGCTCACATGATCTCACTCGTTTCTGCCCGTTTCTCCCATTTCTGTCTTTCTGACATGTTTTCAGTGGTTTTGAACACATTAGTCATGCTCATTTATCACAAAGTCTCTGTCAGTCACCCTAATGGAGAGATGAATATGAACCACACATTACCTCAGATCCATCCACATTTCATCAGAATGACTTGTCACTATTCATGTCTAGAGAAAAATCATTTACTGTACTCTTAAACTGAAGACAGGGGCGAACTGGCCATAGGGAGCCTTCTATTTCGCATTGGATGTGGCCTGCCACCGGGCCACTGGCCTGCCGCGCATCCATGCCCCCTCCCTGCTCTTCACTTTCTAGATTGCATCAGATGTGGCCTGACTGACAGTTACTTTTGCCCGCTTGAAAATGCTTTCCTAGTCCGCCCCTGACCGAATACATATACGTTTTAAAATATAACTTAAAAAACACACACACACACACACACACACACAAATGAAGACAAAATTATTAGCCCTCCTGTGAAATTTGTATACATTTTCAAATATTTCTCAAATGCTATTTAACAGACACATTTGTAAACAGTTTAAAAAGTTTTAATAAGTTTAAATAGTTTAATAGTTTTAATAACTCATTTCTAATAACTGATTTCTTTTATCATATCATCACATCATATTTGACTAGATATATTTCAAGATAGGGCATCACGGTGGCGGGGTGGGTAGCACGATCGCCTCACAGCAAGAAGGTCGCTGGTTCAAGCCTCGGCTGGGTCAGTTGGTGTTTCTGTGTGGAGTTTCGGTGTGGGTTTCCTCCGGGTGCTCCAGTTTCCCCCCACAGTCCAAACACATTTGGTGTAGGTGAATTGGGTAAGCTAAATTGTCCGTAGTGTATGTGTGTGAATGAGAGTGTATGAATGTTTTAGAGTGATGGGTTACAGCTGGAAGGGCTTCCACTGTGTAAAACATATGCTGGATAAGTTGGCGGTTCATTCCGCTGTGGCAACCCCTAATTAATAAAGGGACTAAGCCGAAAATAAAATGAATGAATGAATATTTTAAGATACTAGCTGTGTCTCATTTCAGAAGGTGCATCCTTCAAAGGATGCAGACTGCAAAGGTGAGTCCCTCGAGGTCCACGTAAGCCGAACCGAGCGTTTTGAAATGAGATGATCTCACCTACCGCAACGGTAACAGCTGCCGTTAATAAGCGGTAATAAAACTTGTAATGACTTTTTTTTAAGTGATTTTAAAACTTATTTTAAGCCATCTGAAGGCAAAGCAATGTAAACAGAAGCTGGAAATATATTCCTTTAATTCATACATGTACACATAAAAATCTAAACTGTCTATAAAATCACTCTTAAGTAATACATGTCATACTTTTTGTTTTTAATATGTGTTTAAATATTCAAGTAAAATAAACCTTATTCATACATTTACTCCGGAGTTTTCTTTTAAAAACCAGCTGCCGTTATCAGCATGCAATGAATCTTGGGATGTTCATGGCTGCTAAGGATCCACCGGTTGTGTCCTTCATTACCTGGGAAATGAAGGACGCATTTGAAGGAGCCTTCAAATTTTTTTTTAAATGAGTCCATGATGACGCATCGCCCTTTGAATGCATCCTTAAGCCTCTGAAATGAGACACAGCTACTAGTATTCAGCTTAAAGTGACATTTAAAGACTTAACTAGGTTAATTAGGGTTATTAGGCAAGTCATTGGACAAGTGGTTTGTTCTGCAGCCAATCGACAATGGAGTGAAGAGGCTGTAAGAGTTCTGATATTGCAAAATATTGCACGGCTATCAGCCAATCAGCATCGAGAACCAGACAGAACTGGTATATTTGATGAATATATATATATATATATATATATATATATATATATATATATATATA
>CAIGQZ010034990.1:7444568-7459568 GCA_903798205.1 Danio tinwini | reverse complement strand
CACCCGGAGGAAACCCACGCCAACACGGGGAGAACATGCAAATTCCACACAGAAATGCCAGCTGACCCAGCCGAGGCTCGAAACAGCGACCTTCTTGCTGTGAGGCGCCAGCGCCACCTAAATGTATTATGCTACATTACGCTAAGTAAACAGATCTTTCAGTGTATTCTGTTATTCTGAAAAGGAATAATGAGGTGTTGATGTGCAACTCTACATGCAGTAGGTGTGTATGATGCTGAAGTGTGTTGATGTGTGTAACTCACCACAGGTGTGTATGACGCTGAGGTATTTGCGGGTGCCGCGATAACAGGGATCTCCAAACTCCTGAGTGGAGGCGCGAACCACACAGGAGCGTTTCCCTTGACACCGTGATGCCATCACCTGCAGGGCCACATCTGACGAGCAGTCTGAAAACACAGAAAGGCAAAGGCCTCTAGATTACGCTTATTTTACCAAAATAAAATATGATCATGCCTTGATTTTTAATGATTTAATTAGGACAGTAAGGTCGGACTTTGATTAGACAAAAGTCTTGTCACTGAACAGAAATAACGTCCAGTATGGAATATAAAGTCATGCTGCAGTGGAAAAAGAATGAATATTGTGTCTGACTCCCATGAGCTTGGAGGACTGCATCCATACATCTCTGCAATAACTCAAATCACTTCTTAATCAAGTCATCTGGAATGGCGAAGAAAGAGTTTATCCAGATTCTTTGGGTTTATTTTCAATGCCTCCTCCTTCATCTTACTCCAGACATGCTCAATAATGTTTATGTCTGGTAACTAGGCTGGCCAATCCTGGAGCACCTTGACCTTCTTTGCTTCCAGGAACTTTGATGTGGAGGCTGAAGTATGAGAAGGAGCGCTATCGTGCTGAAGAATTTGCCCTCTCCTGTGGTTTGTAATGTAATAGGCAGCACAAATGTCTTGATACCTCAGGCTGTTGATGTTGCCATCCACTCTGCAGATCTCTCGCATGCCCCCATACTGAATGTAACCCCAAACCATGATTTTTCCTTCACCAAACTTGACTGATTTCTCTGAGAATTTTCATCAGAAAAATTTCACTTTTCCAAATGATTGTGGTGGAAATTCATTTTATTTATCTTATATTCATTTTATATACTCATTTATATACATTATGAAGGTTTGTTCTTTTATTTTCCATGTACGTACTGTTTAAGTTAGGCTATTTGTGAGCACTTTAACATCTGTTTATCAACAGACAAGATCTGGATAAGTACATGGTGATTTAACAAGCTATATGTTCGGGTGGGAGGTAAGACTAAAATGTAAATGGTCAAAAATGAAGTTTGAGCGCTGATGTAACTGTGATTCATCCTGTATGCTGCTGATGGCCTTGTGGGCATTACAAACTAGATCAAAGAGAATGCACTCTGTTTCTGTGTCTGAAGGCTGATTTAAGGCTGGTTTATACTTCTGCGTCAAGCACAAGCATATGCTACGGCGCAGCCTACGCACGGTCGTATAGCCCTCGCCGTGGCCGTCGGCGGCGCTGATGCGCACCTCTCAAAAAATGTAAAGCTGGATTTATACTTTCGCCTGCAGCTGCATCGCGCACCTCCGCTGACTGCGTGCGCACCTCGCGAAACGGATGAGGCTTTTATACTTGCTGCGTTCGCCATTATGATATTCTTTAAAATGACAGGGGGCGGTCAAAAGAAACTGACCGTAAAGTCAGACAGATAAACAGAGAAGTAGAGTTTCCGGAACTACGTCATATCATTAATATCATTCAAGATTTATCAACTAATTATTTTTATAAATTATTTTAATGATTATAAGGATCTTTA
This sequence comes from Danio tinwini, assembly GCA_903798205.1. Lineage (NCBI taxonomy): Eukaryota > Metazoa > Chordata > Actinopteri > Cypriniformes > Danionidae > Danio > Danio tinwini. The sequence goes on along the minus strand of CAIGQZ010034990.1, from coordinate 7,457,752 downwards.
TAACCATTCAAGATTTTTTTATCAAATTTGAAGCATCACTTGCTTTTGTTCATAGCTCAGACAGTTTTACCTATTAAAGTTTATTAAAATATTAATGACAACAGAACATTGGTTGCTCTACAAATATATATTTTTATTATGGCAAGAATAAAAGCAAAAAAAAAGCAAAAAAGAAAAAAAACACACTTACTTAAAAATACTGATTTTTTTTAGATTTAGGCCCAATCCCAATTCTACCACTTAGCCCTTCCCCTTACCCCTACCCCTCGTTTTGCACGTTCATGTCAAGGGGTAGTGGTGTCCCAATTCTCTTTAGCTTGAAGGCGGAGGGCTAAGGGCAAGGGGTATACACACCCCTTCGAACAAAGATTTTTCAGGAGCACACTACTGCTATTCTACAAAAATAGAATTAGGTTTGGGCCTAGCCCGCTCCACAATTCACACATTACTGTCTGGCTAGTTTCTGTCCTCTACTTATGCTAAAAAGGCAATAATGGTCCAACATTCCTGACCATTATCACCAATAAAGCCCAGAAAAACAGGCATCAGTGTAAACCGAAAGGTTCATATATTTCTTTCCAGTCTTCAAAGCAATTAGTTCATTTTAGTTTTGTAGCTATTAAATTGTTTTAAATTTAAAACTGTAATAAATACATCAGTGTTAAACCTATGACTGATGAAAAAACATATTTCTGTACTTGTGTACCCGGGTCTTTTTTCATGGCCTCTTTTGGCATTAACAATCCCTCAGGTTTTTCCAAACCTTTTAACAAAAACTTTCCTTATGTTCTTATGTGCTTGTGTGTGTGTGTGTGTGTGTGCGCATGTGTGTGTGTGTGTGAAGAGAGCGAGAGACTGCGTGTCTGTGTGTGTGCAGGTTTGGGCTTGTCTTTTGTCTGCTGATCTGCGGAGGAGGAGGATTCTACAGAACACTCATATAAACACACATGGCAAGTTTTTCTGACACACACACACACACACACACACACACACACACACACACACACACACGGCTTTTTAACACCTCTAAAACTGCTCTATGATTAAAACAATTAAAGAAAATAGTTCAAAGCCCAAACCCTAACTCATCTGTTTGTATTCCTTTAGCGCCCGTGTGTGTGCTGCTGTTCTTCTGTTTTAAGAGTCTAGAGAGATCTGATGCCACTAACCGACAGTCTCCTGGATATCTGATCCTTTTATCTTCTTTTCCCAGAGGAGTAACAGAGCTTTAACTTCAGGACACTGCAGCCGGCCAATCAGATAAGAGAGAGAGAGTCTTTAGTGAGTGTAATATCAGCTTAGATAGAGAGTCTGTCAACTTTACTGTCAGACTAATTCAACTAATTCTGCTTTTTTAAAAAGAAGAAGAATATTCATTCATGTATTCCTTTTCCTTCAACTTACTCCTTTTATTCATCAGGGGTCACCACTGCGGAATGAACCGCCAACTATTCCAGCATATGTTTTACGCAGTGGATGCCCTTTAGCTGCAACCCAGTAGTGGGAAACACCCATACACTCTCTCATTCGCGCACACACACTTATATTCTACAGCCAATTTAATGTACTCAGTTCACCTATAGGGGCTGCGCGGTGGCGCAGTGAGTAGCACATCCACCTCACAGCATAAAGGTTGCTGGTTTGAGCCTTGGCTGGGTCAGTTGGCGTTTCTGTGTTGGATTGCAGCTGTAAGGGCATCCGCTGTGTAAAACATATGCTGGATAAGTTGGTGGTTCATTCCGCCGTGGCAACCCCGGATTAATAAAGGAACTAAGCTAAAAATGAATGAATGAATTCCCCTATAGCGCATGTGTTTGGACTTGTGGGGGAAACTGGAGCATCTGGAGCAAACCCACGCCAACACGGGGAGAACATGCAAACTCCACACAGAAATGCCAACTGACCAGCCGTGACTCGAACCAGCGACCTTCTTGCTGTGAGGAGACAGTGCTAACCACTGAGTCACCGTGCCGTCAAAAATAATATTATATTTTTATATAAAATAATGCCAATAAATATTTAACATGATACTACTACTACTATGGCTAATAATAATAATTATTATAATTATTATTTTTATTATTATCATTTATTTTTTACATTATACATTATTATTATTATTATTATTAATATTATATTATTATTACAGTACTACATTAATAATAATAATTATAAATATTTAATATTAATGTACAGAGTAGATCGTTAGGACTCGAAACTGTTTATTGTTTATTGTTGTCAATGTTTATTATTATTAGTACCAGTACTAGTAATACTATACAGCATGTAAATGTTAATTACTGGAGTAGTTAACGGTTCATTCCACTGTGGCGACCCCTGATGAATAAAGGGACTAAGCCGAAGAAAAATGAATGAATGAATAAAAACCTGTGTGAATGAACACATAAATAGACTTTTTTAAATGTACTTTTGTGTTAATTTTCTTTTTGGATTTTTTAAATTCCTTTTAGATTGTCAGCTCAATTTATTTATTATAATTTTATACAAAACTATGTCATACTTCAAGTTTTTCTGCACAAATCTAATAACGTACATTCGTTTGTTTGTTTCTTTGTTTGTAGAAGGAATAAAAATTAAACTTTGTTTTTTATTTCTAATCTGGATTACCTTTAATACAAAAAAAATTCTCTTTTTTATCTGTCATAAATTAAATCATTCATTTTCCTTCGGCTTAATCTCTATTTCAGAGGTTGCCACAGCGGAATGAACCGCCAACTATTCCAGCATATGTTTTACGCAACTGATGCCCCTCCAGCCGCAACCCAGTATTGCGAACATGCAAACTCCACACAGAAATGCCAACTGACCCAGCTGGGACTAGAATCAGCGACCTTCTTGCTGTAAGGTGACCACTGAGCCGCTGTGCCGCCTTCTGTCATAAATTAGCCACATTAATAAAATAAAATGAAACTTTTTTTTATTTATTATTTCTAGTCTGGATCACTTTAAATAAAAAAGAGAACTTCCTCATCTATTTGCCATAAATTAGCCACATCAAACCCAAAGACACACCAGTCCCAAATTATTGCGAGAAAGGGTCAGAGGTCATCACCTACAGACCCACAACAGTTAAGACACAACAATTGGCCAATAAAGATTGGAGAAGTAGAGTCCAGATGCAGAAGTGAGACAGAACACACACCGAGAGCCCATTTACAAATCCATTAACACAAAGCCAAAGCCTTGACAAACCCATCCATCACTGCAGATCTGAAGACCGGAGACACGTCTGCACCTCTAAACTAATGGCTTCAACAAATGCCTGAGCTTAGGGGTCACGCTAGGAAACATTCAATCATTCATTTTCCTTCAGCTTAGTCCTTTATTTATCAAGGGTTGCCACAGTGGAATGAATCGCCAACTATTTTAGCCTATGCTTTACCACAACCCCATACACTCTCACGTTCACACACACACACTCATATTCTACGGCCAATTTAGCTTATTCAATTCACCTATAGCGCATGTGTTTGGACTGTGGGGGGAAACCGGAGCACCCAGAGGAAACCCACGCCAACAAGGGGAGAACATGCAAACTCCACACAGAAATGCCAACTGACCCAACCGGGACTCGAACCAGCAACCTTTTTGTTTTGAGGCGACAGCTCTACCCATCGTGCCACTGTGACGCCTGTTATACATTATATAATTTTCATTTATTATTCTATATTTTACGTTGCTAATGGTCCAATCTGATTCAATGATATGCTTAGCTAAAAGTGCTCCCGCCAGACATACAATTATCATTTAATCAGTTTAAACTCTGCCTGAAATCCAAATATGCAATGTTTATTTTGCTAGCTCACATTATTATTCGTGCAAGTTAATCCAAAAAAAAAGTGTTTGTTTTGGTAGTCTTCAATAAAAGTCTGACCACTTGCTTCTGTGTTTGGAGTGGCGGTCCTTCTGTTGACGTCAACTGGAGGGTTTTCCTAGCAAATGCATACTAATACGCACTCTTACCATTAGCTTGCTATAGGTGAATAATGCGCCAAAAAGTGTGTAAAAGCTGTAAAAGATAAAAGAAATAATCCCCAAAGGCAATTTACTGTAAAGCCACATAAAACAAAACAAAAATACGATGTATATGCCGAGTTCAGCGGCTAATCAGCCGGAATCAGCTGAGGTGAGGTGACTGCAACCAGCGAGACTTAAGGCTGGTTTATACTTCTGCGTCAAGTAATCGGCGTGACCCATGGTGCAAGCCTTGCACGTAGCCATGCATTTAAGGACGATTTATACTTCTGCGTCAAGCGCACGCGTATGCTACGGTGCAGCCTACGCGGGGACGCATAGCCCCTCGCCGTAACCGTCGGCGACATTGACGCACACCTCTCAAAAATTGTAACGCGTACGCGTAGCGCAAGCTCTGTGATTGGTCGGCTTGGTAGCGATGACGAATGTGGGTGGAGGTGAGAGCCACGCACCCGATGCAGCGAGTGTTTACAAATGTGGAGTCCTGTGAAGGAGCTCCAGATGCAGACTGTTGTTTCGGAAGTGTATTGCAGAAAAAACAGAAACAGCGCGCAGAAGTATTGACAGAGCTTGCGCTACGCGTACGCGTTACATTTTTTGAGAGGTGCGCGTCAATGACGCCGACGGCCACGGCGAGGGCTATGCGTCCACGCGTAAGCTGCGCCGTAGCATACGCGTACGCTTGATGCAGAAGTATAAACTAGGCTTTAGCGGTCACTCAAGTGGCCACGCCCTTAATTATCATAAGCTTCATAAGTGAGAGCGGGAGGTTGCTGCTTGGTGAAACCCAGCATTTTTTTACAAAGTTCATACATACAAAAACAGCATGGTTTTGCTCAAGTCCAAATAGAGGAAGATTTGACAAGCGATAATGAATGATCTGTGAGGAATTTTGAGCTGAAACTTCACAGACAGTTGTACAGACAGTTGCTATTGTACATCAAATGGAAAGGGGCATAATATGTCATCTTTAAAGCTGAGGACAGCATTTACGGGGCCGCTGGGACGCTTCACCTGTCCTACAGCAATGACAAACTGTATGACAGACCTGAATCTGCACTAATGTGATGCTCTTCTGCTCTGGAGATTTACTTCTGCTTGAGTGCGGCTAGAAATTGGATCCACGTGAGAGAAAAACATCCCGGGGTCATTCTTATTTCTCGATTACAGACACCCCGATCTGACTTTACATATCAGCAGCAGGAAAATATGGAGTGTGGGTAAAATTATTAGTGGGTATAAAATTTATTTTCTTTTCTTTCGGCGTAGTGCCTTTATTAATCTGGAGTCGCCACAGCAGAATAAACCGTCAACTTATCCAGCATATGTTTTACGCAGCGAATGCCCTTACAGCTACAAACCATCACTGGGAAACATCCATTCACACTCATTCACACACATACACTACAGACAATTTAGCATACCCAATTCACCTACAGAGCATGTGTTTGGACTGTGGGGGAAACCGGAGCACCCAGAGGAAACCCACGCCACCACGGAGAAAACATGCAAACTCCACACAGAAATGCCAACTGACCCAGCCTGGGCTCAAACCAGCGACCTTCTTGCTGTGAGGCGATTGTGCTACCCACTGCGCCACCGTGCGACTCCCATTTTTCCTAATGTTTGGTCACAGTGGCCTTAAAATAAATTTTGGAAACGTGACTTTGGCTTCCCCCACCTTTTTCCTTGTTTCGCCTCGAGGGCGTAACACTGGGTCCGTTGGCATTTCTGTGTGGAGTTTGCATGTCCTCCCTGTGTTGGCGTGGGTTTCCTCCGGGTGCTCCGGTTTCCCCCACAGTCCAAACACAGGCGCTATAGGTGAATTGAAAAACTAAATTGATCGTAGTGTATATGTGTGAATGAGAGTGTATGGGTGTTTCCCAGTACTGGGTTGCAGCTGAAAGGGTATTCGCTGCGTCAAAAGATAGTCCCTTATTTATCATAGGTCGCCACAGCGAAATTAATCGGCAATTATTCCAGCATATGTTTTACGCAGCGGATGCCCTTTTAGCTGCAACCCAGTACTGGGAAACACCCAAACACACATTCACACACACACACACACACACACACACAGTTATACACTACGGCCAATTTAGTTCATCCAATTCTCCTATAGCGCATGTCTTTGGACTGTGGGGGAAAACCGGAGCACCTGGAGGAAACCTATGGTAACACGGGGAGACACAGTACTAACCACTGAGCCACCGTGCCACCTTTTTTTTTTACTTATTATAACTTGTTTTATAGAGAAATTTATATTTTTAAGTAAACAAAGATGCATTAAAAAGATCAAAAGTGACAGTAAATACTTAAATATTGATTTCTATGTTTTTTAAATCTGTTTTATTACTAAATATGAATCTTTATTTTTTACTCTTTAGCTCTTAAAACTCTTTTTTTGTTGGCCTTTGACACCTGATTCTACCAACAGCGTATTTATCATTTGATATGCCTTTTTAGGTGGTTTAGCCATATTTACCTCATATTTTATGTGTTTTATATATACTATTAGGCTCATTGTGCATAATACTTTGGCTCACTTCTGTGTTTTTTAAAGTTTGACTTGACTAAATCACAACTAAAATACTATTACTATAAAATCATCTAAATAATTATGCTGCATCAAACTTTAGACATTGTTTAAAAACAAAAACAAACTAACATTCATTCATTCATTTACTAATTAATTTTCCTTCGTTTTAGTCCCTTTATTAATCAGTGGCCACCACAGTGGAATGAACCGCCAACTTATCAAGCATATGTTTTACAGAGCGGATGCCCTTCCAGCTGCAACCCAGTACTGGGAAACACCCATACACAATCATTCACACACACTCATACACTACAGCCAATTTAGTTCACCTATAGACTGTGAGCACCCGGAGGAAACCCATGCCAACACGAAGAGGCCATTAAAACTCCACACAGAAATGCCAACTGACCCAGTCGGGACTCGAACCAGCGACCTTCTTGCCACTCAGCCACCGTGTCGCCCCAACAAACTAACATTTAAAGCATTTTCCTGCTGGTTTTAACCTACAAGAATCATTCCAATATTGTTGTTTAACTAATTTAGAATCTCACTTTAGAATTGTAAGCTTTAAACCTCAGGGTTTAAAAAGTTTGTAAGGTCTGAGGGTCTTTAAGTTGAGACTGATTTGGTTTAAATGGCTTGAATGACCTTTCAGTCTTAGAGACGGAGACTGGGCTCTTTCCCTGACAGGAAGTCCGGAGAGAAAAACAGACCCCATTAACCTCGTCATTGAGTCCGGTGTCAGAGCGATTAGTCAAGTGGTGCTTAAGAGGATGTTCCTCTCTCTTGCTCACATCAACACACACACACACACATGCACGAACACACACTTAAACACACACTTAGCCCTCTTGTGACTTTACTTCTTTAAATATTTCCCAAAATATGTTTAACAGAGCAAGGAATTTTACACAGTATTTCCTATAATATTTTATCTTCTGGAGAAAGTCTTATTTGTTTGTTTTTTCGGCTAGAATAAAATCTGAATAAAAGTTTTAAAAGTATTTTATGGTCAATATTATTAGCCCCCTTAGGCAATATTTTTTCAATTGTCTACAGAACAAACCCCTTGTCACGATCACCAGCGATCTAACCTTCCTAGTTCCCTGGAGAACATTTATATTTACATGGACTACAATCCTGCCTCCATATGGACTACAAGTCCTGTCAGGCACCACACACACCTGTTCCAAACTTTCTTAGATTAGACTTTCAGAGCTGAAGCTGCTCATTGACTGATTACACTCACATATATACAGCTTACTCTGGCCCCCTCATGGCTGAATCTTGTTATACTGTCACTGTAAACATTACAACGCAGTTTCCTTGCCTTGCTTTCTGTGTTTGAATCTTGCTTTGTTTTGTTTGTTTTATGTTGTCTGCTCCCTGCCTTTTGATCATCTGCCTGACTCTGGATTCCCTGTGTTGCGTGTGGCGTTTACTCCTGCCCGTAATTAATACTTTTAATTGTTCTTGTTTGTCTTTTCCCCTTTTCAGTTTTCTATTGGTTGATTTGGTGGCGTCAGGCCTTTAAAACAGACAGAAGCGGACTTCTTGCGATTCCCTCATTCCTCCATGCCACCACAGTTTTTGACGGCTTTATGGTTGTGTTCTCCTTTATGCTTTCCTTTTGATATTTGTTTGGAGTGGGGAGCTCCAAACTGCTTTAGGTTTGTTTGGTTGTTATTTATTATGTTGCTGGGCTCCCCATCTCTTGTCATTTTGTATTGATTTACTGGTTATGTTATGTTAATAAATAATCTAGCTGGAGCACTTTGGCCATTGTTTATTTATGTTTGGTTCACGAGTCGTATTTAAATTTGGGACCGTAACACCCTCTGTTTGCCCCTGTTTTGACCATTGCTTGTCTGACTATTCTGCTAAATAAACCTGTGTTTGGATCCACAACCCTTTGTCAGCATCCACTTTACATTACACCACTGTTACACAATGACTTGCCTAATTAACCTAATTAAGCCCAGTCACTTTAAGCTGAATACCAGTATCTTGAAAAATATCTAGTCAAATATTATGTTCTGTCATCATGACAAAGATAAAATAAATCAGTCATTAAAAATGAGTTATTAAAACCATTATGTTTAGAAATGTGTTTAAAAAAATGTGTTGGAGGCTTATAATTCAGGAGGGCTAATAATTATGACTATAACTGTATAATCTGTCGAACTCAAAAGAAGATATTTAAAATAATAAAAAATAATATTGAAAACTTTTAACCATTGCTGTCCATAGTATTTTTAGTATAGTACAGGTTTAGCATTCTTCAAAATATCTTCTTTTATGTTCAACACAATAACGAAACTCATAAAGGTGTGGAAACACTACAGGGAGAGTACATAGTGCTAAAATTTTGTAATGGGGTGAGCTATCCCTTCAATCCAGCAGCCAATGATGACCATAGTGTGATATAAAACTTACTACAAGTGAAGTTTATTTATAAACTAATTTCGAGAGGATCACATGCTTATGATTGCTTGTGGCCGGTCCCGCATTATCCAATTTATGATTCACCAATCAGACGAATCCTAAGCCACTATAAATACCCTGAGTTTAATATGACAGCCATCTTCGTTTTGAAGAATCCCCCCTTCCACCCCTACTCCTCCTCTGTTCTAGGTTGGTGACACGGTGGCCCAGTGGTTAGCACTGTTGCCTCACAGCAAGAACATCACTGGTTCTAGTCCTTACCAAGCCAACTGACGTTTCTGTGCGGAGTTTACGCGTTCTCCCCGTGCTCACGTGGGTTTCCCCCGGGTTCCCCTGTTTCCTCTCACCGTCCAAAAACATGCAACTTATCCCAAGTTCAGACTGCATGATTTTAGCCCTGATTTTGACTCGCTGACAGGTTTTGAGAAATCGCTGACAAATGCAAATGAAATCACAGGAAAATCGGTGCTCCTTCACGTGAGTGACAATCACACAGTGTGAACTATCAAGGACACGATATGAGAGAATCGCCAATGAGTTGCCGGCACCCGTGAGATATTTGGTATACTAAATATCTAGCGCTGTCGGCGATTCAAATAAAGCTGTATGAAATGTGTTCTGATTGAAAGTAACATCGGCGATCACCTACAGCCAATGAGAGAGCAGCATCCACTTGTACGGGTACCTGCAGGAGAGCAGGGAGGCTGGGGGAGAAGTTAAAAGCACTCAGTTTATTTGGACCCAAGAAATGGAGGAAAAACTAGTGGAAATTTGGCAGGAGCAGTGTGTCTGTTTGACGTGTCATCTGAGCAATATCACAATCAGGCTGTAAAGCAAAAAAAGTTAAGGAGAGATTGTTAATTCTCTTCAAAAGCCAGGAGAGCAACACAAGTTTCTAAAGCTAAAACCTTCTGTTTACATTATGTAGTTGATAACGAAAGATATATTACGTGACCTAGCGTTGTTTCCATGTCACTTCTCCTGTTTGTTATGTGAGGCGTAGTTTAGACAAAGTTGTCTGTGATTCTTCCTATTTTAAAGTCATGCAGTATGAACTCTCCTGTTGCCGATCAATCCTACAGAGTAAACACAGCACCGACAGAACGCTAACCCGATAGTCATGCAGTATGAAAACATCCATGACAAGACTACTTTGAAAATCATGCAGTCTGAAATCAGCATTAAAGGGCACCTATTTCACCCCTTTTTTAAGATGTAATATTAATATTATGGTTCTTCTGAGTGTGCCAGTTTAGTTGCTTCACATGAAAATTAGTTTCGACTTCCCGCCCAACTTAACAAAGGGGCGGAGCCAAGAGCTCCCCTCTGTGTAGGGCAACAGACAGGCAGACAGAGAGAAGCAACATGAGTGAGAGGACCAGCATTCAGCTGTACATGTATGACTCGGACACAGACCAAGCAGAGAGTACAAAATCATTTGTGTCTTTGTATAGTTTTACAGCCAACTGTGTGCTAGTTTAAAGCTCCGAGCTTGTAGCCTACACCGAGACTTATAACCAAGCACACTGAATTAACTTTGACTGAAGGGCATCACACACCGGATGCACCGCGACACGGCACACACATGATAGTTGAAAGTATCGCACACTTGCGGTGCCGATGTGTGTCCCCTGATAGAAACTTATGTTTAGAATTCAGAAATGCATGCTGCTGCGTGGCGCGACGCTGTTTGTCGCCGAGCGGCGCTTCTGGTGTACGACCTGCTTGAGGCTATAACTAAAGGGCGTCATACACCGGATGCGCCGCTCAGAGCCACAACACGGCACACCAGATGCGCACATTCGCATGTTATTTAAAATGAAACTATTCAGATAACGATCTGTGTCGCGGCAGAAGTATGAACAGTGTCCTGAGCAGGGCCAGCGCGTCCATAGAGGCGACCTAGGCGGCAGAATAGTGAGCGAACTATGTTGTTAAATTGAAAAAAAGGAGAGTGTGTTTATATCACCCCAATATGACGGTCTATACACCATACATACACATATATCTGTCCAAACAGCTAAAAAAAGTAGATTTTTTACCATAGGTGCACTTTAAGTTAATTGACTAATCCAAATCGGCACCTAGACATGCTTCTATATCTCTTAAGAGCAATCACTATCTGTTCATTAGCTTCTACAGCAGGGGAGTTCTCGAGATCTACCTAAGCTCAAACTCCACTCTTGCCTTGCAAACGAAAGGGAGCCCCGGGCTCGAGGATCTTATGAGCTCAGGGCTCTCTCCCGGGACATCATGTAAAACAAGCTTTATAATCAATCATCAGCTAAGTGTGAACTCTTGAAACCTACGTAGGCTTTTGCAGGGCATAAACCTGAAATTACTCTTGACTCATTTCACACAGTTCAGAATCCCTTCTTTATTTTGTGAGAGAAAAAAATCATTTAAACTTAATACTCATGTGTGTATGTGTGTGTGTGTGTGTGTGTGTGTGTATGCGTATTGTGTGTGTCCTGGCATTCATCACATTGTGAGGACCAAATGTCTCCACAAGTATAGCAATGCCAGTCATTTTTGACCTCAGTCATTCATTCATTTTCTTTCGGCTTAGTCCCTTATTTATCAGGGGTCACCACAGCAAAATGAATCGCCAACCATTCCAGTATATGTTTTACACATTGGATGCACTTTCAGCTGCAACCCAGTACTGGGAGACACCCATACACACTCAAATTCACACACACTCATCCACTACGGATAATTTAGTTTATTCAATTCATCTATAGCGCATGTGTGTTGGATTTGTGGGGGAAACCGGAGCACCCAGAGGAAACCCACACCAACACGGGGAGAACATGCAAACTCCACACAGAAACGCCAACTGACCCAGCCGTGACTTGAACCAGTGACCTTCTTGCTGTGAGGCCACAGTGCTAACCCCTGAACCACCGTGCTGCCCCATCTGTCAAATATTTACAGGTATTTTATTTATGGAAGTAAAAGTGAAAACGCTGTCTGACACCACACAATAACAGCCGATCAGAAGATATCATGACTGAACAGCATGAAAACACAGAAGACAGACAGCACCTCACACACGCCTCGTCTCTTTTATCCAAGTACAAGCAAAACACATTTGTTGAACACACCCAGAGCCTCCACAAAACACTTGCCACATCACACACACTGAATAGATGAGAGTTAACCTGGAGCCAAGGGTGCCCACCTTGTGTGTGTGTGTGGGGGGGGGGGGGCGACATAAACATGTATTCAAACACACATGCACACACACACTGAATAATAATTGTTATACTGTACAGATTGTATATTCTGTGTGATTTATGAGCTGTTTTCCTTAAAAGCACCACAAAATTACCCTATAAGATCAAAAATGACTGGCATTGCTATACTTGAGGACATTTAGTCCTCACAATGTGATGAATACTAGGACCACACACACACACACACACACACATGTACACACATACAAACACACATCCACATATATGCACACAAACACACACAATGAAACCAACACACACAAACATAAACATACTCACTAACAAATACACACACTAACACAAACACACAAACACATGCACACAAACATGCACACATAAGCACACACACACACACACACACACACAAGCACACAAATGCACACACACACAGCAACTATCAGGCACACACAAACACAGACACAAAACAACACAACACACATAAACACACAACAAACACAACCACACAAACCTACAGTACAAACATGCACAAAAACACATACATGCACACGCAAACACAAGCACACACACACATACACACAAGCACACACACACACGCGCACACACGCCAATGAACGCAAACAAACACACACAAAACCCTTGTATAAACACAAACAAATACACACAAACAAACACAAACACACACACACACACACACACCCACACACCATGAATCATGCACACAAACAAATGCAAACACACACATGCACGCACAAACACAGACACATAAAACACATGCACATAAACACATACACAAAAACACACACACAAACACAAATACACAAACACAAATACACACAAACACGTGCACACGAAAACACATGCACATGATTGCACACAAACACAACCACACAAACCTACAGTACAAACATGCACAAAAACACACAAACACGTGCACACGAAAACACACGCACATGATTGCACACAAACACAAACACACACACACACACACACACACACACACACAC
>CAIGQZ010034990.1:7423449-7429568 GCA_903798205.1 Danio tinwini | reverse complement strand
ACACACACACACACACACACACAGCTATCTTCATGGGGACTTCCCACAGGCGTGATGTTTCTACTGTACAGACTATATTCTATCCCCTACCCTGAAAGAAACATTTATTATTAATATCTAATGAAACATTTATTATTAATATCATTGCTGAAAACAGCTGTGCCGCTTCATTTTTCTGTGGAAATGATTTATCTTCTGGATTCTTTTGACAAACAGTAGACCAAAACAACAGTATTTATTTTAGCATGCTTTAACATGTTGGAAAGTAAATTAAAGGGATAGTTCAGCCAAAAACACTCTAATTAGCTCATCATTTACTCTTTCGTATAGTGTTTAAAAACCAGGGGTCTCAAACTCGCGGCCCGCGGGATGATATTTAGTGTCCCCGCCTTAATTTGAAAGTTTAATGTCAATGAGGTCCGCGAGTTTGATATGTATGGCACTGTGGAGAGGTAAGCATGATCGAACACCCAATGAGGGGGGAGAGCATGCTCGGAGCCCGGCGGCTAATCAGCAGGTCAATCAGAAATAATAAATAACACCTGTTTATTCTAGTGATTGGGCCGGAGAGACACCCTTCTTAAGGAGAGAAGGAGCAGCCGGGAGAGAGAGAGAGAGGACACACACACTTGCGCACACACAGCTACAGTGTGGTGGTGGCTGTTTTGAAAATAAAAGACTTTGCTTACCTGATATCGCCGACCCTGTCTTCTTCTTCCCATCCTACAAACAAACTTTACTACAGTGGTACTGAAACCCTGGAGAAGAAGAAACTTTGCTGCCAGAATGACCACTCCGTCAAGACTGCCATTTGCGGAAGCCATCCAGGCCCTCGCAGTCCTCCACCAACAACAACATGATGCGCTGGTGGAACTGAAGAACACCAAGGAACAACGTTTTCAAGTCCTCATGGAGGCCCAGCGGGAGGACCGCGAGCAAATCCAGAGTCTGCTGTCCCAGGAGATCCGGCCAGCTCCGACATCTGATGCCCACCCTCCCATCGCCTTATAGAAAATGGCGTCAGAGGACAACCCGGAAGTGTTCCTCGATCTCTTCGAGAAGATGGCGGAGGCGTGTGGCTGGCCATGGGCAGAGTGGCCGGTACCAGTCATCCCACTGCTCTCGGGCGAAGCCCAGATCGCAGCACAGCAGCTACTGGCCCAGAATCTTCTGGAGTACCCTCACCTGAAGCGAGCTATTCTCCAGCGGCGCCCTTTGCGTTCACCCAGCAGCTCCATGATGTCTGCCGCAGATGGCTACTACAGGATGGCCAGACCGTCGCCCAGATAATGGATGCCGTGGTGCTGGAGCAGTTCATCACCCGCCTCCCCTCCCGAACATCGGAGTGGGTCCAGTGCCACCGGCTCAAGGATCTAGGGACGGCCATCCAGCTGGCGGAGGATCACCTGGTGGCAAAGTTCAGGGTTGGCTAAATAACCTTTCTCTCCTCTCCCCCTCTTTCTCTCTCTCTCTCTCTCTCGTCCTGTTCCCAGGCTCAGAATGCAGAGGCCGGGAATTTCTCGTTGTGAAGATTTTCCCCTGGAACAGTCGTGTGACAACACGCTCAGACATGCACTGGAGAGAGTGCAGGTCATTGATGGGCAAAACCTCCACCCTGATCGGCCCCTCTCCTATCCGTATTTTGCGATTATTAATGATAGGGTGTATCGAGTGACCCAAGACGCTCAGACAAAGGAAGATATTATTAGTACCAAAGTACCAAAAGAGACGTTATTATTAGTACCAAAGAGTCGTCGGGAAATGCTTTTCCAGGTGGCTCATTCTAACCCTATGGCCGGACATTTAGGTCAGGCGGCCACACTAAATCGTCTCATGGCCCAATTGTTTTGGCCGGGCATTCACGGTGACATCAGCAGATGGTGCGCTGTGTGTTGTGAATGTCAGCTGGTAAATCGACCGGCCACCCCAAAAGCACCATTGTGCCCATTACCAGTTATGGAGATCCCCTTCGAGAGAATTGGTATGAATCTCATCGGGCCATTAGAGCAATCTGCACGCGGGCACCATTTGCATTAGTCCTAGTGCATTATGCAACCCGATACCCGAAAGCAGTAGCGCTCCGTAACATCTCATCGAAGAGCGTTGCGGAAGCTCTGTTTCGTATAATCTCCCGAGTGGGAATCCCCAAGGAGATTCTCGATGATCAAGGCACCACGTTCATGTCACGCACCATGTGCGAACTTTACAGATTATTGGGCGTTAAATCAATTCGCACGAGCGTCTATCACCCACAAACAGACGGACTGGTGGAAAGGTTTAATCGCACGCTTAAATCCATGATCCGTAAATTCGTTCACAAGGATGCGGAAAATTGGAATAAGTGGTTAGAGCCCTTGTTATTCGCTGTGCGGAAGGTTACCCAAGCCTTCACGGGGTTTTCCCCCTTCGAGCTGCTCTATGGCAGACAGCCCCGTGGGGTTTTAGATGTCGTTAGAGAGGCTTGGGAGGATGAGTCTTCAAACAGTAAAAATTAAATTCAATATATTCTGGACCTTAGAGCAAAACTCCACACACTGGGGCGGCTCTCTACGGAGCATTTGCTTAAGGCCCAGGATGACCAATGCCGGCGTTATGACAGAGGCACTAAACTACGCAAATTTTTACAGGGAGATAAAGTCCTTGTACTGCTACCCACTTCCAGCTCTAAATTACTCGCCAAGTGGCAAGGGCCATTTGTGGTCACACGACGAGTCAGCGATCTCGATTATGAGGTAATGCGTTCGAACAGGGCTGATTCACGTCAGATTTACCACATTTATCTGCTGAAGCAGTGGAGGGAGCCGGAGGAGGTGATGCTGGCTATGCTTATTAACAACAAGGATGACCTGGGACCAGAGAGCATGGGCCGACAGCGGCCAGGCACTCTGGTTACCGGCGGTAACCACCTTCAACGTGAGTATTCTGACGTGTTCTCACCCCTGCCCGGTTGTACTAACTTGATCCAGCACCATTGATTGGCAGGGGCATATGCAACACCTGAGGGCGGAACTGTCAGCGCTGAAGCGGGCTGGGCTCACGGCCAACCCGAAGAAGTGCGCAATTGGGCGAGTGGAGGTAAGGTAAAGCCCCAAATTGATAAGACTGCAGCTATTGAAACCTGTCCGAGACCTAAGACCAAAAAGGAGGTGAGACAGTTTTTGGGACTGGCAGGATATTATAGGCATTTTGTTCCTAATCATTCGGCTCTCGTTAGCTCATTGACTGATCTCACTAAAAAGGAGGGACCAGATACCGTCCAATGGTCGGAGCAGTGCCAGCAGGCCTTCTCAAAAGTAAAATCTATACTTTGCGGGGGGCCGCTATTGCATGCTCCTGACTTTGCTCTCCCCTTTATTTTACAGACGGATGCGTCTGATCGGGGTCTGGGGGCGGTTCTCTCCCAGGAGGTGGCAGGAGTGGAACGGCCGGTGCTGTACATTAGCCGCAAACTCAGTAAAAGTGAGGTTAAGTACAGCACCATAGAAAAGGAGTGTTTGGCGATAAGGTGGGCCAATCTCACTCTTCGCTATTACCTCCTGGGCAGGGAATTCGTCCTCTGTTCAGATCATGCTCCTCTCCAGTGGCTCCACTGCATAAAGGATACCAACGCGCGGATCACCCGTTGGTATCTAGCGTTACAGCCTTTTAAATTCAAGGTGGTCCACAGGCCAGGTGCACAGATGGCTGTAGCCGACTTCCTCTCCAGGGCGGGGGGTGAGGGGTGGGGGGCTGCAGGCCGGATGGCTCCTCGGCCTGAGGCGGGCGGTGGGGGTATGTGGAGAGGTAAGCATTATCGAACACCTAATGAGGGGGGAGAGCATGCTCGGAGCCCGGCGGCTAATCAGCAGGCCAATCAGAAATAATAAATAACACCTGTTTATTCTAGTGATTGGGCCGGAGAGACACCTTTCTTAAGGAGAGAAGGAGCAGCCGGGAGAGAGAGAGAGAGGACACACACACACGTGCACACACACAGCTACAGTGTGGTGGTGGCTGTTTTGAAAATAAAAGACTTTGCTTACCTGATATCGCCGACCCTGTCTTTTTTTCCCATCCTACAAACAAACTTTACTACAGGCACATTACAGTGTTATGTGCTGAGCTGAATGAACCTACCAATCACAGTGGGGTATATGGCTCTTAGGGGCGGGACATCAGCTGGACTTGACGCAGGCAGAGAAACACTTCTCAGTGAAAGTTACAGCAGCGATGCCATGGAGTGTTTTCTCCAGTGCCTGGCAGATTGCCTCATTTCTATTGGACACACGCGGACATTCATCCCAGCGCGCTTCATTCACAACATTTCAAAACTATTTTTTTTAAGTTGCTGCCCAGCGGGACATCATACGTAGATAAATGTATATAAATCAGTGCTTAATTTGAGCCGGATCTTGTTCCGGGAAATGTCAGATATTCGTGTTTTGCTTTCCGGTATTTGTTTTTAAATGATTCGGCATTAACTTGTGTGCGGTAAATACCTGCATGTATGTGTGTGTGTGTGTGTGAGTGAGAGAATGTGCATGCGAAGAATGATTGTGTGTGTGTGCGCACGCATGACGGTAGTCACAATGCACAAGTTAACGCTAAAGTCAGGTTTAACTATTGGTCCTGAACAATATTTTCAACCAATCATCCTTCTTACATTCACAATCACTCTCATTAGTTGGTGATTATAGTTTTGAGCGCAGTAAGCAGTGAAAATAAATAATGGCATAGAGACCTACCTAAATAATATCTGTATTTTCAAATTAGCAAAGAGGCAATCAAGCTTATTTTTATTTCTTTAAAACTATGAGTAAATCTGATAATGAGGCTGAGCAAAAGAGATCACAAGAAGCTGGAACTGCCTCCCTGGATCAGGATAGAGGCAGAAGCAACATGAGTCGAGTCAGCTACAGAACATGACTCCATGACGGAGGAGCTAACTGTGGGCTCTTCTTGAAGATTAGACAGAGTGAGTCATTTAATTACTATTTTTTACCTGGAAGTAAAGGCTGTGAATACTGATGTACATGTGATTTTTCAAGCTTTTCATTTTTAATAAATTTGCAACAATTTCAAAAACTCCTTTTCCACATTGTCATTATGGGGTATTGTCTGTAGAATGTTGAAAATAAATGAATTTAATCCATTTTGGAATTAGGCTGTAACTTAAAAAAATGTATCATTTTTATCAATACTTTCCGGATGCAGTGTACATCAGTGATGAGAAAAAAATCTCATGCAGAGAATTCTATATTACAGTTCTTTTTAGTCACTTTGTTGCATTTCTCACAACACTATTTACATTTGCACAGGGCTTCATTTATGCCGGAACACGCCAGATCCGGATACGGCACCTCATTTTACCGATCCCCCTTCTCAGCCACCCACTTCCCCTGTCCGCTGTTCACTTTCACTTTATTCTGCGACTTCCCAACCCTCTTCACTTTCGTCCGCGATACCCCCGCCCTGCACTTTTTCATCAGCGACACCCCCGCCTCGCTCTTTTTCGTCCGCAACTCCACTCCCCACCCACTCTCTACTTTCATGCGCGACACCTCTCCATCCTCTGGTAACATGCCGGATCCGTTGCCCCGATCTGTTCCGGGACCTCGCAATTCACAAATTAAGCACTGCATTTGCACAACAGTTAATGCTTTTCTCAAAATAATCAGTTATTTGTGCAAATCATAGTAGCAGTTTCTCATTCCTTCCAACAAATTGCAAATGCTTTTGGACATGCATCAATTGCTTTCATACAACTCTCTGCTGTTTTATAACATTATCATTCGCTTATGTCATGTCAGTCAAAATGAACTAAACTTGAGGATGCTGAATAGTCATTCCATATAAAACTAATAGTCCTCATTTCATTACTTGAGTCATTACACACAAAAATGTTGAACTAGTAATTAATACTAGTAACTAATGTGTCAAGGACATTTAATAAATAATTTTAAAGCTTTACTTTCCTGAAAATGTCTTCTAAATTTAACAGTTTCATGAATGATTTACAGACCTGTGTATGTTGTAGGTTCAGTTCCAATATGTCCTGCAATATTGTTTACAGTTGTGCACAGCTCTACCCAAAGGGAGTTTATGTTTGTTGCAATTAAGGATGTATTTATTCTTTTGCA
>CAIGQZ010034990.1:7397577-7399840 GCA_903798205.1 Danio tinwini | reverse complement strand
TATTATTATTATTATTATGTTTGAATTTTTCTTATTATTCAAATGGCCAAATTCTGACTAAGGAATATACTGGCCAGTTTGTTATTTGCCTATAGGCTTCATTTTGTAATTTAATACAAGTTTTAACAGATTGATATATAAAACATGATGATATATGATAATAAATTTGCTTTTTTAAAATAAGCATCTTTTCATATTTCTTCATTCTAAATTTTCATTATTTATAAAACTGTAATATAAAACTTACAATTTAAATGTACATAGTACATAAAATAGTGTGATAAGCAATTTGACAAAATGCCAGAAAATATTTTTAGTACATCAAAAAATGTGGTTATTATAACCATCTGACCAGATAATCCAGCAAAAATTGGTTCTTATGTCACTACAATGCTATAGGTCGTAATTAAATAGAAAATCAGGCGAATAACTGCAAAAAGTTTCAGTTTTTCTGAAAAACAAACAAGCCTCCTTTCTTAATAAGCTGGCCAAGGACCTGATGTTAAAATAATGGTTATTAACTGAGAACTCCATCACTCAGAATCTTGAAAGTGTTGGTATGGTTTTACCAACATTCCTTTCTCAGGCAAGTGAATTATTTCTCTCTTCAAATGTTAATCCTTCTGCGTTTCTTCAGCTATCTTAGCCCACTTTGCAGTAGATACTAGTATCTGTACTCTGATAGAGTCTACGTGAACTTGCACACCCAGATAGCTTGCGAATGTGGGCCACTTTAGGCAGTTATGCAGCACTGGTGGTTTTCCTTCGGCCCAGACAAAATGAATGTGAGCCTGAAGTGGCCCACCTGTACAATGGCAAAGGGAGGACAAAGATTCAAACTTATATATGGCCATTTAAGGCAGATTTGGCACTTATGGCTAAATGTAATCTGAAAGTGAGCCAAATGTGGCTCAAATAATAAATAATAATAAATTTGGCCCAAATGATGGAGGACAAATGTGGGCGACAGTTGAAAAAAATGTGGCATAGTCATTTAAGGGTAATCTGTGTCTAAACCTAAAGTGGCTCACACGTGTAAGTGCAAATGTGGCCCAAATGTGGCCACTTTTGGCAAATATTAGGCACAGTAAGCTCTGGCTATTGTTGCTGTGAGCTCAATGTGGCCCAAAGAAAATATGGCAAATGTGGCCCAGTTATTTTAAAACATGTGGGCCACTTTTGGCAAATATTCAGCACAGTAAACTCTGGCTAATGCAGCCGTTAGCCTATAGTGGCCCAGAGAAGATATGGCAAATGTGGCCCAGTTATCTTAAAACATATGTGGGCCACTTTTGGCAAATATTCGGCACAGAAAGCTATGGCTAATATGGATTTCAGCCTTTAGTGGCCAAGGGAAGATATGGAAAATGTGTCCCAGTTATTCTAAAACAAATGTGGGCCACTTTTAGCAAATATTTGGCACAGTTAGCTCTGGCTAATATGACTGGGAGCCTAAAGTGGTCCAGAGAAAATATGGCAAATGTGGCCCAGTTATCTTAAAACATATGTGGACCACATAGACTAAAGTCACCATCATGGAGAAAAGTGTTTGCTTTAGTTGGGCTCACAGCCCTGAACCTCTTATTATATTTGTCTTTTGGGCTGCTGTAATTTTTAAGAACAGAAAAGTTTAAAACTTGAAAAGTTTATTCATTACAGCAAACAAGCCAACTTAAAAACTAAACAAAAAATAATAATACCATTACAATACAATACAATACAAGTGAGGCACAACCTGTGATGAAGTAATATAATTCACTGATGTTAGCCAAGGTTTCATCCATTATTAGAAGTAACATAATAACATGATGCACATGCCACAGAATCATGAAGGTTTATGAGCTAAAAAATGTCTATGGTTCAACTTCTGCTCACAGAGACATCAATAATCAGCGTATGAACATCAACAACGGTGACAAATAACAAAATGAACAAAACTCACAAACATCACAAACAGGAGAATAAAAGTGACAAAATCAACAACGTCAACATAAACAGCAGAATCTAAAGCAAATAATGAAAACTGGAGCATCAATAAGCTACAGAATGTATTCATACTGCAATGCATGCTGGGATTTTTGTACTTTGCCACACCCAGCAAGTGTAAGGTGTAGACCACATCTGGGTTACAATAAAAGTGAATTGTGACCCAGAATAGGGTCAGTTCTGGTTCATTTGGTAGAATTCTGGCTAATATGTGGTATTGCTTTGGCTTATTTGTGGCCCAGATCTGACAAACAGGAGCGGACCGCCCTAGAGCCAT
>CAIGQZ010034990.1:7385077-7392577 GCA_903798205.1 Danio tinwini | reverse complement strand
CTTCTTGCTGTGAAGTGAAAGCACTAGCTACTTAGCCAACGCGTTCTGGAGAATTTAGCTCCTTCAACCCTAATGATACACACCTGAACCAGCTAATTAAGCTCTTACTAGATATACTAGAAACTTCAGAGCAGGTGTGTTGAAACAAGTTGGAGCTAACCTATGCAGGACACCGGCCCTCCAGGACAGAGTTTGGACACAATGCAAGTACTGCTTTGCTCATATTAGATTTTGAGCAAAGTTGTCATTTTACAGGTTCTCGGCTGGCAAAATCTGCACATCTGATGGATTATTAAACTGAAATCTGAAAAAAAGCTGTTTTTTCTTAAGCTGATTTAAGCTGGAGGGTTTTTTTCAGATTTTTAGGTTTTCAGCCATTTCCAGCCTGACCAGTTAAGACCAGGCTGGAAATAGCTGGAAACCAGCCTGGAAATGGCCAAAACCCCTCTAAAACCAGGCTGCTCAAACAGCTAAAACCAGCCAACCAGCTTAGGCTGGTTTAAGCTGGATTTTTTAGCAGGGAAAGTAGTAATAGGCCTATAGAATCTGTTTTAATAATTATTGGCTTTTAAATGATTTTAAGATTACTAAATTTAACAAGGACAACATCGATTACAAATTAAAACTATGCTTGACAATATTGCATGCTATGAAATTTGTTAATCGTTAAAGGGCCACGAAACCCCCCTGTCTCAGCAGGGTGTTTTCACACCTCTAGTTGGGGAAAAGTCAGGAAAGTGGGCGTGTCCAGCTCTGGGAGTGTCGGGGGAGAGAAAGGGGGAAGAATTTGCAAAGAAGGGAGTTTCCATTTGGGCACGCGCTGATTTTCACAGGCAAAACAAACACACAGACGCAGGGGAGAAAGACAGTGACTGTGTTTACATGGACATCAGTAATCCAATTATTTGCCAAATTATTGATTTGTCGACTTTAACTGCAGTTTGGCACTTTCACATTTCCTGCATGTCCCCCGTGACAAACGACATATTGAAAGCGAGGAACTGCTGGAGAGTGCAGTTTTAATGGAATGTTTAATACTGCACAGCAAATGGGAGAAAAAAATCCTCTGCATTTCTCTGTAACTTAGATGCACTCGGTAGATAGCGTCAGAAAGCCGTGTGTGTATAGACTATCTTGTCACAAAATGCGGCGAAAATTCTACACAACAGTAATAGTTTGATTATGTTTACATTCAGAGAGCAGCATTTACAGCGGCTCTTTCAGTCTATAATATTGTACTATAATATTGCAGTGATATTAACATACTGTAAGCTTAGTAACTTAATCATTTTGACTATGGTATAAGTTTAAAACTGAAAGAGCACTACTGACAATACGAACTAACGTGCTATCTGAATGAACAAACAAAGGGCACTGCACTGCACACACACTTACCAAATCTGTAGCGACAGGACAATCAACACAAAATGGAGCCGTGTCTTTTTTAAAAGGAGACGAGCGGCAAATCCGGATTTCATCATTTCCAGATGTGAAAAGCTCTCAGGTAAAAAATGTTCCTTACAAATGCATTTCTGTCGCGTGCACTGTATTCAACCTTTGTTGCAGCTCATTAATAAACACAACACTGATGACCCATGTCTCAGAATTCTCGTTCTTTCACTTGTTTTGGCAACACAACATGGCGTCTCTCTGTCGTCTGAACACTGTAACAGGTAAACGGTCTTCGAAGCTATCATGCATATTAATGAAGTTGCACCGCATACATATTAGAGCGCGATGATTGGTTTGAACCAAGTCTTTCTCATGAATTAATGCCGCACACTCAGAGACGTCTTGATGTACTCGCAGGTACAGACATCCACTCTCCACGCTGGATTACACGCAAGTATCTTATCGCCATGACGCAGCTTCAAAAATTCGTTTCAAACCGAAAGAGTGAATTTGCTCAAAATAACGCAAAAATAATATTTTAGTGCAATATATGTGTCCTATTAGTGTTTATAGCAGTGTGGGACACTGTCACCAGCTCAAATGTGTTTGATGTTTTGTGACGCTTTAATGCTTAATTCCTATCATGATTTCATTTGTGGTAGCTTTAAACTGACATTTACAATTGGAGAAACCCCATCGACGTGCAGGACATTCAAAGTACATAATGATTACTCAATGTTCCTCTCCACGGAAATCTTTAGGGAAAAGCTAAAGATTTATTCATTATGAAGAAAAACTTGAGTGTACTGATATAACATGAAACAGCAGTACATAGTCCAGTAAAAACACCACACTTCTCAAAAACGGTAGCCTGAAGGACACACTCTGTACAATCCCTGTTATACTGACAGACCAAAGGGGGCGCTATCCTACTTCAGTGAACACAAAATTACAGAATCTTCAGAAGATAAAACTGAAAGTCAAGATTGACTCTTATTTGAACTGACATCCTCGCTGAAAAATCCAGCTTAAACCAGCCTAAGCTGGTTGGCTGATTTTAGCTGGTCGACCAGCCTGGTTTTAGAGGGGTTTTGGCCATTTCCAGGCTGGTTTCCAGCCATTTCCAGCCTGGTCTTAGCTGGTCAGGCTGGAAATTGACCAGCTTATACCAGCTAAAAACAGCCTGGTTTTTGCTGGACATAGCTGGTTTTGGATGTTCAAGCTGGTTTTAGCTGGTCAACTCCCAGCCTGACCAGCTAAGACCAGGCTGGAAATGGCCAAAACCCCTCTAAAACCAGGCTGGTCGACCAGCTAAAACCAGCCAACCATCTTAGGCTGGCTTAAGCTGGATTTTTCAGCAGGGATATATAAATAACTTAAGCTTTATGTGTTGAGATTTGAGGAAAAAAATGTCTAAATATGAAATGAAATATGTGAATTGGGATCTCTCAGAAAGGTTAATTGTACTTCAAAACTCTCAGCTCACATAAAACCAGCAAAATCTTGTGCCTCATGCATGAACCACACAAAATCAACACTTTTCAAAGCCCACTGCTGAAACACATCTTCAGTTTTAGCTGAATAAACATATTTTCTCTGTATGACTAGATTTACACAACTAATAGATCCTATTATTATTCATATGGTGGTCTATATCTTGTAAGAAGGTTTGGTTGATTGCACATCTTTTCACAACCTGGACTTGCCTTAAAGCATGAGTGTGGCGTTCACTCCTGATCAAAATGATTACTTTCTACTGATCATAATGCAATTTCCTTCCAATTTCAAAGCCAAGACCTTCAACTCAACACAAACATAAACCAACGGGTTAAACACAGCCGTCAGGTGTGCACACACACTGCTGCAAAAACTGTAGGTACACCAATCAGCTTTTACCACAATAAAAAGCAGTGGGATAGTTGAGCTATAAACTATTAGTCTTCAATAAATAAGTTCACAGTAGTACAGCTATAAATATTAGTCTTCAAAAAATATGGAGGGGCGATGTCACAGGAAAAGGAAGCACGAAAGGGAGGAATAAACAAGAGACGGGATGGGAGTTTTATTTTTACATACTGAACTGTAAACGTTCCCATAAAGCTGAATACATAAGCTTTAAATTGTTGTATGGTTTGTTGGGATAGGGCATTATTTAGCTATTAGTACTAGAATTCGGTACTCACTGAATTTACAGTGAGGGAAATAAGTATTTAATCACACTGTGATTTTTCAAAATCTCCTAATAGAAATC
Organism: Danio tinwini; assembly: GCA_903798205.1. Classification (NCBI taxonomy): domain Eukaryota; kingdom Metazoa; phylum Chordata; class Actinopteri; order Cypriniformes; family Danionidae; genus Danio; species Danio tinwini. The sequence goes on along the minus strand of CAIGQZ010034990.1, from coordinate 7,388,934 downwards.
ATGGAGGGCTCTGGAATTTTCAGCATAATTGCAATTCAACTGTGAGAGACAGAATCTAAAAAAAAATCAGGAAATCACATTATATAATTTTTTTAACAATTTATTTGTAAATTACTGTGTGAAATAAGTATTTGATCACTTGAGTCAAGCATTTTAAATATTTAGTACAGAAGCCTTTGTTAACAATTACAGAGGTCAAAGGGTTCCTGTAGTTCTTCACCAGGTTTGCACACACTGAAGAAGGGATTTTGCCCACTGATCTTCTCTAGATCTGTCAGGTTTCAGGGCTGTCGCTGAGCAACATGGAGTTTCAGCTCCCTCCAAAGATTTTCTATTGGATTTATATCTGGAGACTGGCTAGACCACTCCAAAACCTTGTTATGCTTCTTACGAAGCCACTCCTTGGTTTTCCTGGCTGTGTGCTTTCGGTTATTTACATGTTGGAAGACCCAGCCACGACCCATCTTTAATGCTCTGACTGAGGGAAGGAGGTTTTTGCCCAATATCTCACAATACATGGCCACGTTCATCCTCTCCTTAATACAGTGCAGTCAATCTGTCCCCTGTGCAGAAAAACACTCAGAGCATGATGCTTCCAGCCCCATGCTTCACTGTAGGTATGGTATTATTGGGATGATACACATCATTCTTCTTCCTCCAAATTCAGTGAATAGAGTTAAGACCAATAAGTTTTACTTTGGTCTCATCTGACCACAGGACTTTCTCCCATGAATACTCTGGACCATCCAGATGGTCCCTGGCAAACTTCAGATGGGTCTTGACATGGGCTAACTTAAGCAGGGGAACCTTCCCTGCGATGCATGGTTTTAAAACATGACATCTTACTGTATTACTGATAGTACCCTTGAAAACTGTGGTCCTAGCTCTCTTCACGGCATTGATCAGCTCCTCCTGCATAATTCTAGACTGATTCTAGACCATTCTTGGCATCATTAATACCCCACGAGAAGAGATCTTCCGTGGGGCCCCAGTCTGAAGGACATTGACAGTCATCATTAGCCTCTTCCATTTACTGACAATTGCTTCAACAGTTGCTCTTTCTTGGCAATTGCCCCGTAGCAGTTTCAGCTTTATAAAAGTCTACAATTTCATCTCTTGTGTCTTTTGACAGCTCTTTGGTTTTGGCCATGTTGCTACTTAGACTTTTGACTGATTGTGGGGTGCACAGGTGTCTTTATGACAGCTAGTGACCTCAAACAAGTGCTACTAAATTAGAATCATGAGCAGAGTGTAGCTGGGCTATTTTAAAGCAAAATAACAGGTCTTTGAGGGTCAGAAATTTGGCTAAAAAACAAGTGATCAAATACTTATTTGACACAGTAATTTACAAATAAATTGTTAAAAAGTCATACAATGTGATTTCTGCATTTTTATTTTTAGATTCTGTCTCTCGCAGTGGAATTGCACCTATACTGAAAATTCTAGACCCCTCCATGATTTCTAAGTAGGAGATCTTGAAAAATCACAGTCTGATTAAATACTTATTTACCTCACTGTATGTTTGAAACTGGTGTGTTATCCTGGGACATTTACAGTAAGATGTGTCTAGATTGAGAGTGGGGAATGTGGAGGAAAGAGTCCTTTATTTACAGAGGAACAAGAGAAATTTAAACATGGGTTTGGTGTGTTACAGAGAAATAATCTTCTGAACAGTTTTCAGTGTTGTGTTTTCTGTTTTTAAAGCAATATTCATTCATTCATTCATTTTCTTTCCGGCTTAGTCCCTTTATTAATCTGGGGTCACCACAGCGGAATAAACCGACATGTTTTCCCCGTGTTGGTGTGGGTTTCCTCCAGGTGCTCCAGTTTCCCCCACAGTCCAAACACATGTGCTATAGGTGAATTGAGTAAGCTAAATTGTCTGTAGTGTATGAGTGTGAATGAGAATGTATGGATGTTTCACAGTGATGGGTTGCAGCTTGAAGGGCATCCACTGCATAAAACATATGCTGGATAAGTTGGCGGTTCATTCCGCTGTGGTGACCCCAGATTAACAAAGGGACTAAGCCGAAAAGAAAATGAATGAATGAATAATGCTTTAAAAGACATGAACATAAAACCAGCACTGCATCTTACCCAGCATATATTTTTATATCCGCAGCGGATGCCCTTCCAGCTGCAACCCATTACTGGGAAACATTCACACACTCATTCACACACACACACACACACACACACACACTTCGGATAATTTAGCCTACCCAATTCACCTACACCACATGTCTTTGGAGCACCCGGAGGAAACCCACGCGAACACGGGGAGAACGTGCAAACTACACACAGAAACCAGCCGAGGCTAGAATCAGCGACCTTCTTGCTGTGAGGCGAACGTGCTACCCACTGCGCCACCATGCAGCCCTTTAATAGCAATATCTCTGAAAAAAATCAAACACAGATTCTAAATTATTAGAAGAGTTAAGTGTTTAAGATTGATAACAGCAGCGTCGCTGGTCTTGATGCGATCCAAGACCAGCGACGAGATGATCCCAAGGTTTTCATAATCCTGGACCAGGCCGTATCCTGAGCAGCTGCTGTGGTGGTCATGGAAGAGTGGAGAGCATGAGACTGATTCCTGTGACGCTCCAAGGACAGACGAGTCTTCGCTGAGGTCCAGCTTCTGCGCCTAGACTGCAGCTCTGCACAAGACGTTTGGCCATAGGAGAAATGGTCGTGCCCAACTGAGCCTGGTTTCTCTTAAGGTTTTTTTTTTTAAATTCTTCACTTTCGGCAATTGGTGAAGTTTTTTCCTCGCCGCTGTCGCCACTGGCTTGCATGGTTCGGGATCTGTAGAGCTGCACATCGATGGATTTGCTCTTCAGTGTTTGGACTCTCAGTAGTGATTATTAACCCACACTGACCTGAGCTAAACTGAACTGAACTTATCTCTGAAAACTGAACTGACACTGTTTCAATTCACTAAAATCTTCCATGTGAAGCTGCTTTGACACAATCTACATTGCATAAGCGCTATACAAATAAAGATGAATTGAATTGAACAGCAGTGTGTAATTGAATCAAACAGATTATTCTCAAATGAAGCGTGTGCAAAAGAACTGATGTTTTGCTGTTTGCGGGTGTGGAGATTGTGTGTAGTGTTTGGACTAAACAACCCTAATTTTGAAATTGTGCCTAAACAATCGTAATAATAATACTGTAAGCTCAGAGTGTATCGTTCATATCTGATGCTAGATGTTCATCGCAATAGCTCGACACACTATAAAACGTTGAGTTATTTGTTTAACCCAATGGTTGAACTAAACATATTTGATGCTTTGTTGGGTTATTTTTAACCTTTATTAGGTTTTTTATTAATAACTCAACTAGTTAAGTTAAATATTTGGTGCTTTGTTGGGTAATTTTTTACTTTTATTTCGTTATTTTTTTAAATAACTCAACCAGTTGGGTTAAACGTTTGAATTTCAACAGTCAACTGATTTAACTGACACAAAACAGCTGTATTAATATGCGTACATAATGTTGTTTTGCGTTATAAAGTTTATTTAAGTTATAATGGAATAATATTGTTTTTTATATCGAATTATCTTGCTGAAAAAAACAGCAAGGTAAGGTATGTTTTGATGCTGGTATGCTGGTCTTACTGGTTTTGCTGGTCTTGATGTTGGTCTTGCTGGTTTTAATGCTGGTCTAAATACTGGTCAGGAGCAGCACTCAGGCCAGCAAGACCAGCATCGAGACCAGCACTGAAACCAGCAAGACCAGCATCGAGACCAGCAAAGCCAGCACTGAAACCAGCAATACCAACACTAAACCAGCAAGACCAGCATTGAGACCATCAAAACCAGCACTGAAACCAGCAAGACTAGCATTGAGACCAG
>CAIGQZ010034990.1:7363163-7375069 GCA_903798205.1 Danio tinwini | reverse complement strand
GTGTGTGTGTGTGTGTGTGTGTGTGTGTGTGTGTGTGTGTGTGTGTGCAAATTTCATTTTGGTAGATATAAATTCAGAAGTGATGTGATTTAAAATATTTCTCTGGCACGTTAGCAAGTTTCTCACAATTTCAGTTTCCTAGTGTTTCTTACAGTTTTGATTTTCATTTCATCCCCCAGAAATATGTGTTTGTATCTTTTAATTTTAAGTGAAAGAAAAAGTTCAATAAAAAAGTCATGATTTTGAAGGAAAGTTGCAATTGCAAGGAAAAGTACACAGAATAAAGAGTTAATATCTTGCCATACTGGCTTTTTTACAAGTTAATATAGTCCATATTTGAATGTATATCATGAAATTTGGATTATTTTATCTGAAAGTGCCCTCCAATATAATGTGTGTTTGACTACCAGGCGAAATTAAATAAGCAGCTCAAACTCACTCCAAATGATCATTCTATCATCATTTACACATTGGAAAAATATGCTGGGTTGTTTTAACCCAAACGCTGGGTCAAATATGGGCAAAAACAACAAACGTTGGGTTAAAAAGTGTACTTTAAATTTAAACTAAAAATGTATCCCAGTGTTGGGTTTGTCCTTATTTGCAAACTCCTCAAAATTGAGAAGGATTGCATTTACTTTTTTCCATGAGATTTCACACAATTATCAGAAAAAATACAGAACTGTGAGATATAAAGTCACGACTTTGAGAGAACATTTGACCAATTTATATCTTGATTTCAAAATTCAGATTTTCTGAGAGTCAATGTCTTCCATATTTAGATTTATATCCTGAAATTAAGACTAGTTTATTAAACATTCTTGCCATACTTACAAGAATTAGACGTTTTTATCTCACAGTTTAAGGTTCATAAAATAAGTCTAAATTGTGAAATCTAAAGCTCAGAAATAAAGTCACAAATATTCACGACTCTGATAACTTCACTATTCTGAGAATGAAAAAAAAAACTCAAAATGGCAAGAAAAGGTGAAACTGCAAGAAATAAAGTTGCAATTCCAAGAAAAAAAAACTCAAAATAAGGAATAAAAGTCTAAATTCTGTGATTATAATTAAGAAGAGCAAAACTTAAGTGCAATTCTGACTTTAATTCTGGCTTTTAAAGTGGCAAATCGCAAAAAAAACCCTCAAAAGTGAGAATTTTAGAAGCTGAATGTTTGTTTTTGCAATTTTGATTTCACTCAGAATTACAAATCTATCAGGAAAATCTGAAAACAATTAAAAAAAGTCAGAAATGCATGTAATGAAGAATAATTATGAGACTTCAAAATTGCAATTAGCGAAAATTAGTTGCAATTCTGAAGAAAAAAGTGAAGATTTTAAAATATAAACTCAGAATTATGAGGAAAAAGGGATTCTTAAGTTTATATTTTGCAATTCTGACTTGTTTTTTGCAATTATAATTTAACATCTCACAATTTAGAATTTGTAACTCCTCGAAATTGAGAGAAAATAGCTGATTTACTTGTTTTATTACTATTTTCTCTCTCTGTCTCTCTCTCTCATTCTGTGTCGCCCAGCCTTTACTAGTCCCCCAAACCAAAATCCTTTGATTAAAAAAAGTCCACAACATTTTGTCAGAATGGAGCGTGAGGAGTTAGACAGACAGAAATAGAGGATAGATATAAAGCCACAGAGGAAAAACAAACAAAAAAAATCAGTCAGTATTGGTCCCTCTCTCTGTTAGCAGCACACATACTCCACACCCCACGCTTCACTACATTATTATGTGCATTTATTTATAGATATATATATATATATATACTTTAATATATATATTTGTGTATATATGTCCAAAATCAAAAATAAAAACATTGATCTAATGCTATTTCTTCGTTTAAATGGATGCAAATGATCACAGGGGTGGACAAAAAAAACAGCTCGAGAGCCACGGAAGATCGAACGCGGGATAATCAGAGAACAGTTTCCAACGAACATGCCGTAATTGTGGGAAACGTCGACTGTTCGGGCCCAAAATCCCAATGCGAGAGAGGCTGAAAGAGACAGAGAGAGCTGGAGGAAGAGCCCGAGGCCTGGTGCTTCAGTTTCCGACACAGTATCGATTTTTTCCAGGGGCTTCTGGGAATTGGAGTTTTTTGGAGGGGGGTTTCAGTAATCCGCTGCATATTCAGTCCCGTGAAGGCCTCGGCACACCAGCGTGAACTCCTTCACAATGTCTTTGACTCGCCGCTTGTTCACTCGCTCCCTGAGGTTAAAAGGAGAAAAAAAGAGGTTTTTATATCTTAGATAAAACTTAAACAAACAACACGATCTTTAACAGTGGTGTAACGGATCACAAATCTCATGGTTCGGATCACATTATGGTTTTTAGTCACGGATCGGACCATTTTTCGGATTAGCAAAAAAGGGGAGGAGACAAATGTCATTTGCTTTCCATTTATTACAGAAACAATACTGCAAGACACTTTCGGTTTTAACAAACTGAACTGTGAACCTGTAATCGAATTAAAATTGTCTTTATTAAATTTAAATCTGTCTTTTTAGTCCAAAATTTTAGAGAGAGTTGTCTTTCAACAGCTTTTTACTCATTTAATTGGAAACGACATTCTTGATGAATTTCAATCTGGTTTTAGGACACTGCATAGCACTGAGACCGCTCTCCTTAAAGTGTCTAACGATATTTTTCTGACTGTTGATTCTGGAAAATGTGCACTTCTAGTTTTGCTAGACCTGACTGCGGCATTTGACACAATATATCACAATATTTTAATTGAGCGTTTAAGATTGTGGGCTGGGATTCAAGGAAATGTTTTGAATTGGTTTAGTTCTTATCTCTTAGGGATAAACTTTTCTATTGAATTAGGAAATTTTTCTTCTTCATCTGCACGTATGGAGTGTGGTGTGCCCCAAGGATCACTTTTGGGCCCAGCTCTCTTTTCCATCTACATGCTTCCCTTAGCTGCTATCTGCAAGAAACATAATGTAAACTACCATCTTTACGCTGATGATACTCTGTTTTACAGTCCTTTTTTACCTGTTTTAACGAGATTAAGGAATGGTTGGCTGGTAATTTTTGACACTTAAATGAATCAAAAACTGAAGTGCTAGTGTTTGGCTCTCCGAGTGTCTGTGAATCTACAAGTAATCAATTAGGTTCGTTTAAGCCTAAGGCCCACAGTCACGCAAAAAGTCTTGGAGTTATTTTTGACACTGAGTTAAAGTTTGACAAGCAAATAAATTCAGTCGTCAAAAGTGGTTTCTATCAATTAAGGAACATCGCCAAATGAAAGCCTTTCCTCTCTTTTAAGGAGTTGGAAACCATCATCAGTGTTTTTATTATGTCCAGATTGGACTACTGCAACGTTTTGTATTTAGGAGTTTCGCAGGCTTCGATTGTATGCCTGCAGCTGGTTCAAAATGCAACCACTAGGCTTTTAACCGACAAAAGAAAATTCATCCCTTCACTGGCTCCCAGTCCAATTTAGGATTCAGTACAAGTTATTGGCATTTGTTTTTAAAGGTTTGAATGGTCAGGCACCTACTTACATCGGTGAGCTTCTTCACTGGCATACTTCATTGAGGCCAATCAGGTTGGAACAACAGTTTCAGCTAGTTGTTCCTAAATTATGGTTAAAATCAAGAGGTGACGGGGCTTTTTCTGTCACAGCCCCTCGTCTGTGGAATGGTCTGCCTTTACATATTAGGTCATGCTCTTCCTTTGGTGCTTTTAAGTCTCATTTTTTTTTATCACCTTTTGTCTCTTGCTTTTTGATTGCTATTAATTAATTTGAATCTGTTTTACATATTTTACTTGTTTATATAAAAGTATAGATTTGTATGCTGGTCTTTTTGTAAAGCACTTTGGTCAACATCTGTTGTTTTTAAATGTGCTTCATAAATAAAGCAAACAAACAAACAAACAATAAAAATAAAATGAAGAAATAATCAGCTGAATAAAAATATACTGTAAAATATTTAGTACTGTGAATAATTCACTGTTACTACTACTGTTGCTGATAACACTAATGGCCCTTTTCCACTGGGTAGCACGGTACAGTTCGGTATGCTTTTATGGCCGTTTCCACTGTCAAAAGGTACCTAAAAGCGATCCGTACCATACCACTTTTTGGGTACCCTTACCAAAGGGTTATAACTAACATGGTTCAAGCGATGGATCTGCGACAGAGAAACTACGGGTTTTGGGAAACACTCGTCACTACACTGTTCTTTTCCCAAACGATGCATCATACTATGATAGTTCAGCTGCGAGTTACGTCATTGTTTGGGAAACGCACCCCTGATCAGTGAGTACCGATTGAGTCAAGAAATGTGATAATCAGCTAATACCGATCTCCGGCCGATCGATTGGAGCATCCCTAATTTATTGTGCAACAAAATGTGGCTTATAGAACTACAAAATACCCCAAAAGAAACCCAAACAATCAAAGTATGACCTGAATTTATTGAACATTTCTTCTATAATAATTAAATAAACTAAAGTGTACTGAAAGATAAATAATATTATATTAGAGGTGTATTAAGGTCACTTCTAACCCCTGAGTTTTTTTCTTTTCCTGTTTATTGTTATTTATTGAATGTCTTGTGTATTTTCCTTTAATGCAAACCCTGGCTTGTATATAGTTGTTGCTAGCTATGCATGCTGACTTTGTTCTGTAATAAATAAATAAATAAATAATCACCAAACAAAAAGATGAATTGTTTTAATAAGTAACTGTGGACTCTTCTCACCTGAGCACCTGTTGGCTGAAGGTGTTTTTCTGCTCATCCGACACGCGTGAGGACGGAAAGCCTGGCGAACGCAGAGCCTCTTTGAGCCACATCGTCAGCAGAGCGAAGCAGTGCTTATTCAGACAGAAGAGCACCTCTGCAAACTGATCCATCAGACTGCGGGACGACTGACCGCCGATGGCCTGCCCAACAAACACATCAGTTATTTCCAGAGATTTGAGACCAACTTTATAGTACTTTAAACCACGTGACCATTGTTAACCCTGTTAATTTTACATATTCATTCATTTTAGATTTACATATACAGGGTGAGCCATTTATATGGATACACCTTAATAAATTGCTTAAACAATTGCCTTCAGATGACCCCAAAGATAAAAGTCTAATGGGGTCAGATCGGGAGACCTTGGGGGCCATTCAACTGGCCCGCGACGACCAATCCACTTCTCTGGAAACTGTATTCAGGAAACCATTCCCATTTTATTAAGGTGTATCCATATAGATCCCACCCTGTAGATTCATTTAAGCCCTTCCAGCTACAACCCAGTACTAGAAAACACCCATACACTCACATACACTACGGCCAGTTTAGTTTATTCAATTTACCTATGTTTGGACTGTGAGGGAAACCGGAGCACCCGGTGGAAACCCACGCCAACACGGGGAGAACATGCAAACTCACACCAACTGGCCCAGCTGGGACTCGAACCAGCGACCTTCTTGCTGTGAGGCGACAGTGCTAACCACTAAGCCACTGTGTCACTCTAATTTTACATATGAAGTGTGGAAAATCTCAAAACATTATTATTAAAATAATAACAATAATAATAATAAAAAAATCATAATAAAATTTTTACATCAGTTCCCCCAAACATAATTTGCCAATATTGATAACTTAGGCCTATTATTAAATTAAACACAACAATATTTTACATGTATAGCCTTTTATTACTGTTTTATAGATACTTATTTGCTGAATTTGTTTGGGTTTGTAAAGCATTTGCTGACAACTTTGAAGTGTTTTCTCCTTTTAAACACTTTCGACTGATGTCTACCAGAATTTTTTTTTATCTTGCAACAAACATTAAATATACCCTGCATTTTTATATATGGCTTTAATGACATTTTACGGAATTTAATTGATAAAAGGATGCATCGCCGATGGCCTGCCCAACAAACACATCAGTTACAGTTACTTCTAGTAATGCACCAAAATTCTGGGCCAACACTGAAACTTCTGTATGCGCCCAGATGAAAATCGAAACCAAAAATGCTTTGTAGATAATTGTTTATTATTTATTATTAAATCATATAATTTTGTAAGAATTCTTTATATTAACAGAATATTTTATTGAATTCGATTTATTCAGCAGGATTTTGTACATTCAATTAAATGTTTTTTTTGCTGATTTAAAAACTTTGGTTCATGATTGGTTCATTTTACATCAGTGGAAATTTGTATTCTTTATTATTAAATCATATAACTTTGTTAGACTTCATAAACTTAACTCAACAGCTTTGATTATAATGACTTCAAAAAACACAAGCCAATAAAATAACCACAGCAATGCAACAAACCAGTCTTTGCATGGTGCATTGAATGAATGGGTTTCATATTGCAGCGCTTTCTGTGTTTAGGTTTCACCTTTTGAATTTTATTTATAAACTAATATCGAGAGGAGCACGTGCTTATGATTGAACACGGCTGGTCCCACCTCAACTAATGCATGATTCACCAATCAGACTATTCCTAACTCACTATAAATAACCAGAGTTTCTTACTTTAGTTATCTTGACCTTGAAGAATTCCACCTTCCATCCCTACTCCTCCACCTTTCCCTTTATAGGGCGACACGGTGGCCTAGTGGTTAGAGCTGTTGCCTCACAGCAAAAAAGTCACTGGTTCAAATCCTTAACAAGCCAGTTGTCGTTACTGTGTGGAGTTTACATGTTCTCCCCATGCTCACACGGGCTTCCCCTGGGTTCTTCAGTTTCCTCTCACAGTCCAAAAAACATGCGACATAAGGGAATTGAACAATCAAAATTAGTACTATAGTCGAGCTCCTAACCAGCAGTATATCTCTTCATAGCAAATTATAATCTGTCATCAGCTCTAAATAAGGGAGGAGTTCTCAAGACCTACCTGAGCTCAAACTCCCCTCTTGCCTTGCAAACGAGGGAGCCTGGATCTTAAGAGCTCAGCGCTCTCTCCCAGTATAGCATGCCAAACTTGCTTTATAATCAATCATCAGCTAAGTGCAATGGTGAAATCAGTGTGCAGAACATCGCTGGGCTGGAAATTCAATTCAGAAACCGAAAAATCTGGATGCACTTGGCCAAAAACCAAAATCAAAAAAGCTTTGTAATAATTATTTATTACTATTTAAAAAAAAATAATTGTAAGACTTTCAATTTAACTCAATATCTTTAATTATACCAACTTCAAAAAACACAAGACAATAAAATAACCAGTTTTACTGACAGTGAACGAATTAAGATGCATCATTTTACAAGTGTTGCCATGACAACACAGTAGCGCTATTGCAAACAGCAGAAATAACTACGTAGAAATTTCCAGTCAGCGCGTTGTTTAACTTTGTTTTTCCAGTAAGCACATGTGGTTCATGCATAGATAAGTATATGTGAACAATGAACAAAATGTACACAGTGCAGAATATTGCGCTGTTTGGTCAACAAACCATACTTTGCATGATACATTGAAATGAATAAGTTTTAAAGCGATGCGAGTTCCATGTTCAGTGTGAAAGCAGTTTCACTCCGTGCAATGACTACTTCTGGAGGGAGCGTGAAACTAGCACATTGAACATTGATGAGGAGTGTGGTGCAACTTAAGCTTTTTTCTGCTCATTTTTTCTTCCATCCGAGAACCAAAAATGCTCGTTTTCAGCCGATAATTTTCACTTGAAATTGATAAAAGGTGACTTTAAAGACAATTGTAATGTTACAAAAGACTGTGTTTTATTACTTTATATTTATAAAAGAATCCTAAAAAAATAGATGTTTTTTATATTTTTAATATTAAATAAAATAATTGAATAAATGCTAGGTTCCACACAATCGATTTGTGTTAAGACAACATGAAAGAATTAAGTTAACTAATTATTAGTTTTTAGAAATGTAAGTGAATTGAACATAAAACAAATAAGTTGTCCTCAAAAAAACTCAAGAATTGTGCTGTTTCTGCTCATTTAAAAGTCCACATAAACCGGAAGCTGCAACTATTTTTTTCATATTGTGTTGCAGTTCCTAAAGAAACTAAATATTAAATGATAAAACAGGGGGCATGGTATGTTTTATTCTACTGCGAGCTGATTGGACAGCCTGATCTCATGAGAAAATGTAAGTATTTTACGTTTTTAGGCAGTTTAGTGGAGTTCAGTGGTATGAAAATGTACGATTTAAAAAAATGAGGCGTGGCACCCCACCCCTAAACTCAACCATCATTGGATGATGAGCCAATCATATTAAATTGTACGAATTAGATTGTACGAATTCATACAAATTACCACTAAATCAAAAAGTTACGAATGGCCGTGAGATTATGTTGGATTGGATGTAGTAAAGTAGGCATTTCATTCAGAAAGATCGGGAAAAGGGTTTCAGGAGAGATGTTACAGTCTAATTTTGTGTTCACACCAGACACGGAACACGCGGATAAATCGCACTATTCGCGTGTAAATAGACGTGTAAACATTTGACTTTACTCGCTTCATTCGCGCATCAAAATACGCTTCATTTGCACGTCAAATTCACTTCATAACAGAAGCGGATTCGCATCATGGGCAGGGCTTCTGTCTGCCCGGTGACTGTAGCTTTGTTGCTAAATGGCTAACATGGATTTTGTTGATAAAATAACTGTGTTTATGTGCTTTATGAAGGCTGAAAAACAGGGTTGATTCATTTGGAGCAGTGTCTGAGTCCACTAGATCCTTTCAGAGGTGCACCCTGCTCTGTGAGCCCATAAACTCCTCCAGAAGCTGAACCTGGATGATGGAATCTTTCAGCGGTGCTTCTGACTGAGCCAAGCCCAGTTTGATGAACTGTTGTCAGTGTATGCAGGAGGATTTTCCCTCGGGACACCAACAGCAGGCACTACGTCATAATCACCCCCCACAAGAGCAAGCTCCTGATTGGTAATGCGGCGCCATTGTCCGCTGAAGTTTAGATTTTTGAACTCGAGCGATTCCTGCGTCAAAAAACTATCGCGCATATCGGATGTCTATTCATCGGATGACATCCGGATGTCTATCAGGATGTCTATTCACGTCTTTGCATTGACTTAACATGTAAATCACTCGCGCTTGACGCTTCTTCCGCGTCTGGTGTGAATGCAGCATAACAGACTCCTCCTGCTCACCATTTCTGTTTTTTGTCAAAACTGAGTTAGAGGGGTGTGGTTAAGTGTTAGCCACGCCCAATACCTCAGACAGACCTTATCTGAGGATTGAACTGAAAACAAGCATGAAAAGCATTTTCAGATTACAAGGGCAAAGATTTTTTTCTTCTTAATAACATGCACAGATAAATTGCTCACCACAAAACTAGCAATGTGAGCTAACAAAATCAATATGGTGTGTTTGATTTCAGCAAACGTCATTTTTTTGAGTGTATTAATTACTTCCCACTGCTGAATTCGTGCACTTACCTCCAGCACAGCTACCAGCAGGAGCTTTCCATCCTCCTGCATCACCCGAGCCACAGGAGGAACATCTGCGCAGTGCGGGATCAGCTCAGTCTGAGGTGAAGGACAACATGAAGAAACACCACACAGCATTTATCAAGAGATTCACGGGATGGAAACAAACTGAACTCCACTCACAAAAAGCATTTAATCTTGCCCTTTTAATAAAAAAGACTGTAAGGCATTCAGCTTTTAAATAAACGCAGTTCAAGACAAAAATATAATCCCTTCTGTAAAGTTTTCATCCTTTTCAAATGCTTACCAAGCGCTGTTTAGATTTTTCAACACATTTCTAAACACAAAAGTTTTAATTGATAATCTCTAATAATGATGTGTTTTATCTTTGCCATGATGACAGGACATAATATTCGACTAGATACTTTTCAAGATACTAGTATTCAGCTTAAAGTCACATTTAAAGGCTTAACTAGGTTAATTAGGTTAACTAGAAAAGTTAGAGTAATTAGGCAACTCAATAGCTATGTTTCCATCCAAAAATGCGGAGTAAAATTATCCGCAAAACTGTGATATCACATAAAAGAATGAAGCAGCGTTTGCGTCCAATGATTCAAAGAAATCAAAATCGTCACTTTCTGATTAATTGGCGCCAAATATCAACAGTAAAAAGTGAATTTGTTGTGGTCGTAGAAGCTGCATGAATCTTTTCTTCATTTAATAAATGCCTCGGAAGACAATGCTGACACACAATGAACGTGTGGTGGCGTTTGAAGGCATGAGACACAGAGCACAAGCGCTCTTGACAGTCCTGGAGGTCATTAATAATATAATTAGACAATGGTTAAGGCATTTTAGAACGACCAAAAACAACATTTCAGGTGTTTTACAATGTGCAGCCTGCTGGTATATCCATTCACACACATTTTTTTCATCACATGATCTATTATAACAAAATCACATGACCTTTTTTAATGCGCATACTGGAAATTGTTCTGAAAAAGTGTTTCTATCGTAGTTTATGCGCATCTTTTCTTATTGAGTAAAAAGTTTATACTATTCAGTTATGTGCATACGTTTTATTATGTGCATTTTCTAAATGTATGCACATCTTGGTGTTTCTATCAACCGTTTTTTGTCCAAAATGCGCATTAAAATAGGTGGATTGCTATTGTAAAAGTGGATTGTTCTGTAGACAATCAAAAAAATATTGCTTAAGGGCGCTAATAATATTGACCTTAAAATGGTTTAAAAAAATTAAAAACTGCTTTTATTATAGCAGAAATAAAACAAATAAGACTTTCTCCAGAAGAAAAAATATTACAGGAAATACTGTAAAAAAAAAAAAAAAATTCTTGCTTCGTTAAACATCATTTGGGAAATATTTGAAGAAAAAAATTATTTACAGGAGGGCGAATAATTTTGACTAACTATATATACAGTGCTCAGCATAGTTGAGCACACCTCATTTTGAAAATGAATATTTTTCTCAATTTTTCAGTGAATATAGGCAATGTATTTTGGTGCATTTAAACAAAACATTTTTTTGTTCTCCTGATTTTTTCTCTTTTTTAAATTTGTATTTAATATTTTTCTATAACATAAATTTGGCTGTACTAGTTTTTGGACCGTTATCGTAAGTTGTTTTGTTAGATAAGCTCCAGATTTGGCTTCAGTACTGACTGATCTAATGAGAAAGTGAGAAAGGTCTTGTCGTCAATCCCAGTTGTGAGAGCAACAAATAATAACTTGACTTCTAGTTGATCATTTGGAAAAGTGGCAAACGTTAGATTTTTCTGATGAATCATCTGTTGAACTGCATCCCAATCATCACAAATACTGCAGAAGACCTACTGGAACCCGCATGACCCAAGATTCTCACAGATATCAGTCAAGTTTGGTGAAGGAAAAACAATGGTTTGGGGTTACATTCAGTATGGGGGCGTGCGAGAGATCTGCAGAGTGGATGGCAACATCAACAGCCTGAGGTATCAAGACATTTGTGCTGCCCATTACATTACAAACCACAGGAGAGGGCAAATTCTTCAGCAGGATAGCGCTACTTCTCATACTTCAGCCTCCACATCAAAGTTCCTGAAAACTTAGAAGGTCAAGGTGCTTCAGGATTGGCCAACCCAGTCACCAGACATTAACATTGGGGTGAGCATGTCTGGGGTAAGATGAAGGAGGAAGCGTTGAAGATGAATCCAAAAGATCTTGATGAACTCTGAGAGTCCTGCAAGAACGCTTTCTTTGCCATTCCAGATGACTTTATTAATAAGTGATTTGAGTCATTGCAGAGATGTATGGATGCAGTCCTCCAAGCTCATGGGAGTCAGACACAATATTCATTCTTTCTCCACTCCACCATGACTTTATATTCAATAAGGTACATTATTTCTGTTCAGTGACAAGACTTTTGTCTAATCAAAGTCAGACCTTACTGTCCTAATTAAATAATTCAAAATCAAGGCATGATCATATTTTATTTTGGTAAAATAAGCGTAATCTAGAGGCCTTT
>CAIGQZ010034990.1:7328887-7362763 GCA_903798205.1 Danio tinwini | reverse complement strand
CCCACCAACCCATCACTCACTCCCTACGTCTGTCTAACTCTAGAAATAAATCAACCAAACATACATATTCAATGCAAACAGATCAGGTAAGTAAGAAAGTAACAGCAAAAATAAAAACTGAAATACTGAAATTTAAACTTAATAGAAACTAAAGGCATGATGATTTTTTCTTTCTCTCTTCCTTTAGAGGTCTCACTTAGTTTTCCCATCTGTTCGATCGCTACTATCTCTGCTCAGTTGGACTGAACGCAACAGAAATCTAAGTAAACATGTAGGATAAAGACAACTGATGCATTAAGAAACTCATTGAGGATGAGAGGATATCTGAGAAACAGACAGAAAGAAAGAGAGAGAGGGAGAAACCAAAGACATAAATGAGAGAGCCGATTCATTTTTCATCAATTAATCCATTAATTGAGATGAATTCGTTTGGCTTTCGTTGGTTTTAAGGCTGAAATGACACTGGGAGGGGTTTGTGGGATTTTAAATAGTATTTATTAGATATAAAAAGGACAATTTAGCAAAATAAAGAGATTTATGTACATTTATCAAATTTTAGGACTCAATAAATTAATCAAAAGTGACTTTAAAGTCAATTGTAATGTTACATATATTGTGTAAATGTATAAATATTATATATTATTAGATAAAATAATAATAACTATTATTATTTCTGGACACTCAAAGCTCTTTGCACATTTTTGGGGAAATCTCCTCATCCATCAGCAGTGTGCAGCATCCACCTGGATGACGTGACAGATCACACACCACACACCAGCTGATTGGTAGAGAGGAGACAGAGTGATGAAGCCAATTATGATATGGGATGGTTAGGAGGCCATAATGGACAGAGGCCAGAGGGAAAATTTGGCCAGGATGCTGGGGTTAAACCTCTACTTTTTATCTTTAACAACCACAGCGTGAGCGTGAGTGAGCAGAGTGAGCGCCCCTGCTAGTCTCACTAACACAACTAGCAACCTAGTTTTCCCATGTGATCTAGGTACTGACCGGACGCAGCCTGCTTAGCTTCAGTGTACGATGATGTGAGAGAGGCAGAGAGCTAACTGCAGCTATTATATCTATAAACGAATGCTTAAAAGTGGGTCATGCTTTTTATAAGAACTTTAAATATGTATTTTTACATTTCAACAAACAGTTATTATTAATGACTATTTGATTTAATTCCATTTATTCAGTAGGATTTCACACATTCATTAATTTATATTGATCTGAATAATGTAGTTTCCTAGTGATGAGTTGCAGCTGGAAGGGCATTCACTGTGTAAAACATATGCTGGATAAGTTGGCAGTTCATCCCGCTGCGGCAACCCCAGATTAATAAAGGGACTAAGCCAAAAAGAAAATGAATGAATGAATGAAAAATGTAAACTTTCTTGATTAGTTTTATATATATATATATAAACTCCCACCCGCAGTCTTCATTCTTCATCTGGACTTTCACTGTATCAGCCACGCTGTAAACTAAAGTCTATGGGTGGTCATGCTTTTTCATGCAGTGCGCCTAAGCCACGGGTGGGCAAACTCGGTCCTGGAGAGCCGGTGTCCTGCACAGTTTAGCTCCAACTCTGATCAAACACACCTGCTTATAGATAATTAGTGATCTTGGAGGTATGATTAGCATGTTCGGTTGTGTTTGATTAGAGCTAAACTATGCAGGACACCGGCCCTCCAGGACCGAGTTTGCCCATCCCTGGCCTAAGCTATGGAATGGCCTACCCATCAGCATCAGGAATGCCGCTTTTCTAGACTGTTTTAAGAAACTTCTCAAGACTCACCTTTTTACCATTGCTTTTAACTTAAATTGATTATTTTTGTTAATTTAATCATCCAGTTGTATTGAATTGTTCATGATTTATTGTGGTCTTTTTTACTGTTTTTATTGTTCTGCTTTATTTGCCTTGTAGCGCTTTGGGTCTGAGAAAAGCGCACTATAAATAAAATGTATTATTACTATATATTAATATTAAATATACATTTTTCAATTTCAACAAAAATGCTAAATTAAGCTCCTATGCAAAACTTTGCCCTAGATGTAAAGCAGATAGAGGGACTCTTCTACACATGCTAGGGTTTTGCCCTGAGTTAAAATATTGGAACAAGGTCCTAGAAGTTATTGCCATATTGCCACTGATGTGCCTAGAGAGCCTAGACTTGCCCTCTTGGGAGATACTACACTACTTGATCAACATTGCAGTAATCTGTGATTTGTCAGATTAGCCCTAGTAGCAGCCATAAAATGTATAACTTTGAGATGTAAGGATTCTAAACCACCTTCTACTTCCATGTGGATTAAAGAAGTGTCATCTTATATGCCTTTGGAAAAATTGCTTTTCGTTTGAAAAAGCAGCAAGACTTATTTGTCAAATATTGGGGCAGCTTCATTTCTTACTTGGATATAACAGGACAGAATACTTAGAATCTGACCTGGTTATTTATTTATTTATTTATTTTTCCTTCATGGTTTTTATTGTATTTTATTTTGGCTTATTTGTGGCATTATGGGTTGAAGGTTTGGGACAGGTATAGGGCAATATGTGTGGGGATGAAAGATCTGGTTTGACTGTATTTTGTTGTACTCTGTGTTTAACTTGGGGGGGGGGGGGGGGGGCCAAATAAAAAAATGTTAAAAAAAAAAAGCTAAATTGCTTTTTAAAATAATTAAAGAAAAGTTTATTCATTCAGTCATTTTCCTTTGGCTTAGTACCTTTCATCAGGGGTCGCGACAGCGGAATGAACCACAAACTATTAAGCACATGTTTTACATAGCAGATGCCCTTCCAGCTGCAACCAAGTACTGGGAAACACCCATACACTCTCATTCACACACATACACTACGGCTAATTTAGCTTATTAAATTCACCTATAGCGCATATGTGTTCGGACTGTGGGGGAAACCGGAGCACCCGGATGAAAACCCACGTCAACACAGGGAGAACATGCATAAACATTAGTAAAGCATACACTCAATGCATCACATAGCGCTATGATGCATGAATGCGCTTCACACATCTCGTTTGTATACACTATGAACAGCAGCTACTCTAATTATTCTCTTTATTCTTTATTTCCACCTGGAGATACTCATCACGAGACCCCCAGAGATTATGCAGCGCCACTGATGCAATCCAAGACGTGTGAAGAGATGATCCCAAGGTTCCACAATCCTGGACCAGGCCATATCATGAGCAGCTGCTGTGGTGGTCATGGAGGAGTGGAGAGCATGCGTCTGACTCCTGTGACTTCCAGGGACAGCCGAGTCTTCGCTGACGTCAAGCGTTCTCCAGCTTCCGGCGCCTAGACTGCAGCTCTGCACAAGACGTTTGGCCATAGGAGAAATGGTCGTGCCCAACTGAGCCTGGTTTCTCTCAAGGTTTTTATCCTTCACTTTCGCCAATTGGTGAATTTTTTTCCTCGCCGCTGTTGCCACTGGCTTGCATGGTTTGGGACTTGTAGAGCTGCGCATCGATGGATTACTCTCTGTTTGGACTCTCAGCAGTAATTATTAAACCACACTGAACTGAACTTAAACTCTGGAAACTGGCCAGACACTTTCAATTCACTATAATTTTCTATGTGAAGCTGCTTTGACACAATCCACATTGTAAAAACGCTATACAAATAAAGATTAATTAAATTGAAAATGCAAACTCCACACAGAAATGCCAACTGACCCCGCCGGGGCTTGAACCAGCGACCTTCTTGCTGTGAGGCCACAGTGCTGACCACTGTGAAAGAAACATGATTTTACATAATATTACAAAATAATAATACATAAATTCTTATAATTTATTATTCATTTATTATAGTGAATTTGATAAACTGCAATTAACAAAGAAATATATTGTGACTAACAATATAGTTTTTATTAATCACGATATTTTTTATAGAATTTTATTCAGTAGGATTTCATACATTAGGAATATTTATTATATTACTGATTGTATTCAAGGACTTCACAGTGGCCCAGTGGGTCGCACGATCACCTCACAGCAAGAAAGTCGCTGGTTTGAGCCTCGGCTGGGTCAGTTGGCATTTCTGTGTGGAGTTTGCATCGTTCTCCTGATGTTGGCGTGGGTTTCCTCCGGGTGCTCCGGTTTCCCCCACAAGTCCAAAGATATGCGCTATAGGTGAATTGGGTAAGCTAAACTGTTTGTAGTGTATGAGTGTGAATGAGAGTGTATGGGTGTTTCCCAGTGATGGGTTGAGAAGGGCATCCACTGTGTAAAACATATTCTGGATAAGTTGGCGGTTCATTCCGCTGTGGTGACCCCTGATTAATAAAGAGACTAAAGGCTCATACACACCGGGACACTTTTCGTTTGCGTTTATCGTCAGCATTTTCCAAGACGTTTTTCCGGATTTAAACCCAAGTGATTTTCACAGGCGTCGAGCAGAAAAGTATGCAAAATCACTCCTTGACGTTAGATGGCGCTACACAACTTTAAGCTCCTGACACCCGCTTGTAACACAGAGAAAGAAGACAAAGTTGATACGCTTGTTGTTATGGATGGTTCATCATTGTTCATCAGTGCAATAAGCAGCTCCACGTTCATCACGCCTCTGGGCATCTTCTTCAATGTGCCTCCAAGTGCTTTTTACTGTAACTTCAGCAGCTCCGTGCACGTGAACAAAAGTGGCAATCTGATTGGTGGAGAAGGTTTTGATGCGGCGCGTCAAAACAAAAAAACGAGCATGTGGCGTTTTTTTAAAAATGACGCTTTTGCGCCTGGCGTTTTGAGTGTTGGTGTGCACGACCACATTGACGCCCTTTATTTAGTCATGAGGCGTTAAACGTCAACGGAAAACGCAAGCAAAAAACGTCTCGTGTGCACGGGCCTTAAGCCGAAAAGAAAATTAATGAATGAATAATTGTATTCAGTACAATTTATTTTATAAAACTGTGTTTAGTAGGATTTCATACATTAAATTCAAGATTTTTTGCTGATCTAGAAAAATGTGGCTCATAACTCAAAATGTTGATGAAAATGTTTATGCTTAATTTTCAAATCCTAAAAATCTTCATTATGCAAGATAATTTTACAGCATCAACAAGACTGCATGAGATGCACACAGATCATGTCTTCTGCGTGACTATTGGTCGACAGAGCTGTCAATCATCTCACAGCAAAACCCCTCTGGTCATTTCCACAGCCTGGGTAAAACACGGATCCGATAAGGACGAAAGGACAAAAAGAAAGAAAGAGACAGCGAAAGAGAAGAGAAGAGAGAGAAACCCAAAGTGAATGAAATAAGAAACCAAAAACACACCTGAGCTTGGAGTTGCATAAATGAATCAACAATATCAGGATGATCCCTGGGCCCTAAAATATAATAAAGATGAAACTTAAGAAATAATAATAAGAAGAATAATAAGAATATATACAAACAGCAACGGAACAGATCGAACAGTCATGTGGAAAGGAAAGTCAACTGGACGTAAATAATCGCACGCGTGAGAGAAGAGGAGGGAACATGAACGACTTTTGAAGGCAGTTGCGGGAAAAAAAACTAAAAACTAAAAGAGTAAATAACAAACAAATAAATAAAAAGACAGATTAATGAGTCCGTTCTGAAGGGGAGAAACCAAGACAAAACGTAACGAGGGAAAGCAAAGAAACCTAAAAGAATCTAAACAAAAAATACAAACGAAAGAAACAGTGGGTTTGGAGTGGGAACCCAGGAGGCACCTGTTACTGTGATGACACTTGCTTTCGTTTTTTATTAGTTCTCATTGTCTGTGAATTCAATTCATACACCCCGACTGAGTGCTTGGTTCCCACCGCCACCCCCAGAAGAGCATGGTAGCAGTCAGTCCCAAACTTCCCTCCCTTTGCTGTTCCCAGACTCCAAACAAGACCACGCCCCCTTCCACCAAGCCCCGCCCCCTTCACATAAAACAAACAACAAACACACGGGCTACGGGAGGTCCTCACTGCCAAGCCACCTGGTTGGAATAAAAGGGTTATTGTTCACTTATTTTACGCTGATTCGGGAAACAATGTGGTTAAAACAGGACAGCTGGATGATGAACAGGAAGTGATGTAACCATGCGTTCACGCCGCCGCCAGCGAGAGCGTCAAAGTAGCAGTAAGTCATTAATTTTCAATGGGAAACTTTAGTATAGTAATACAGTACAGTATAGTTTTGAATGGGGGAAGATGTAACGTCAACATGGCGAACAAAGCCCCACCTTCTAATACAGGAACCAATCATCGATTGCTACAGCCTGAGGATTCTCCGCAAAAGAGGGGTGCGGACCTGCAGATTTTGTCAAATTGAATGTTTAGAAATGAAACTAAAGAGATAGATGTGGTTTAATTTTTATTAATATGAAATTTAATCATAAGCTTGCCAAGGAATTTTGGAGAATTTAATGTTTCTGCATTCAAACAGAATGCCAGAGCATACTGACTGATAGGCGTTTCAAAAAATGGCCGCCGAGTTTACTCTTTTAGCATCAAATGGAAACAGGTGATTCCTCCATCACACAACATGTGGATCCGAGAACTCTTTAGTCATATAACACTTGAGAAATTAAGATGTTTACTTGCAGGATCTCTCAAATCTTTTTACAAGACCTCGAACCATGTTTTAGACTATATCAACGGCTTACCCTGTTCAGTTGATATCAGATCTAATACACAGTAATTAATTAGAAAGAGGAAATATTGACTCAATGTGAACTTTTCATTTTTATTTATTTATGTATTTATTTATTTTTATTTTTTTTTCTCATTGTAAACTTGATCATTTATTATTTTTTCTTAAAAAGAATTTCTTTCAATTTTAATTGTATTTTTAATTAGTTATTATTATTATTTCACTTCAGAGGAATTCATACATTTAATTTATTTTATTTTGAGGGGATAGTGGGAAAATAAGAAAAATAAGACAATCTGTAATTTTTCCTGTTGTATTGTATACTATGTATGATGTACTGTCTTGTTAAACACCAAAAAATAATAATAAAAATTAATTGTAAAAATGGTCGTCGAGTGAATGACTTGCCTTAAAGGGACTTTGCTATGGTGTCATGACCACCTAGGACCCCGAGTGATCCTATTGGTTCAATGGAGTTTTAGTAGGTAAAGTTTGTAGCACCTGATAATAAAATCAAATTATAAATCCTGTGAAATCACATTCTAAAAGCATTTTGATGTATTTTAAATGATGCAATTCATACACTGATGTATAATTTAGCCTATGTGCTAGCATATCGTACATCCACCGTCAGCCTCCTAGCTTATCTTTTTTTAATCATTATTACTTGAAGGTGCAGTATGTAAGTTTGACACCCAGTGGTTGAACTAGGTATTGCACTCCTGGATCAAAACAAACTCAAGCGCAGGTTGCCAGATTGAGTACAGGAGCGAGTGATTTAAACTGTGTTCTAAATAAAAGCAACGACATGTGATAGAGGGAATATTTTCCATATTAAAAGGAGTTTTGGTTCTAACCAACACCTGGAATTTATATATTAGAAACGGCTTCTGTTTCTCACAGCTGAACATGTGAAACCTATGACAGGTCACCTCAGGTAAACCTTGTGTGCTTTATTCAGTGCTAAATGCTAACAATGTGAGTTTGAAT
The DNA here is from genome assembly GCA_903798205.1 of Danio tinwini. Lineage (NCBI taxonomy): Eukaryota > Metazoa > Chordata > Actinopteri > Cypriniformes > Danionidae > Danio > Danio tinwini. The sequence goes on along the minus strand of CAIGQZ010034990.1, from coordinate 7,355,151 downwards.
GTCATTTTACATGACATTTATTGCCATATACTGAAAGCAGCAGCAGATAGTTCACCTCAGATCTGGAAAATACAATAAACCGTTTGAAATTTTACTTTATAACTAAACACATATGAGTGATTCAGCATCTACATTTAATGTTCAAGAGGGTTAACATGTATTAAATATAATTTTAAATCTTACAGTTTCGTGAGTGAGTGCATATTCTGTGCTTCTGAATGGCTGTATTTACATTTCTGTCGTGTTTCGTCTGGTGCAAACAGCCAAATTGCTCATCACTGCGTATCTCGTCACAAAGCGTGTTGTTAGGACACGCGGTTACAATGAAACCTGCTCATCTAATGTTTGCGTTCATAATATTTATATCATTTGCTAATTAATAACCTCATGTGGAACTGAATCTGTCTCATTTTAACGTCTGATACTGTCCACCAGAGGTCACATTTTCGGTCACGGACGCATGCTTTCAGAGCCTTTCTGAATGAATGAAATACGCTGTTTTCCAACAAGGCAACCCGGGGTGCTGAAATATAATTGGTTAAACTGGCATTGTGCAGGTTAAATTTACCTAAACAAAGACAGCGATCTGGCACAAAAAAACATTTTCAAAGCAGAATATCTGACTTCAGCATTGTTCTTCAGTTAAACAAGTATGTTCACTTGGGATGTTTCTTAAACATCTGCACACATATTATGGTATTTTTATGCTTTAGAATAGTCAAAAACTTACTTACAGCACATTTAAAGGTCTCGTGAAATTAAAATAAAGAATTTTAGATGTTAGTTTCAGTCTGTTAGATTTAAGGATATGTATATGCTAGTGTGATCCAAAACAGTGAAAAAATTCATATTTAGAAAATATAAACCTGAACTATAAACATCCAAAAGCTTGCAGTTTGTCACTTCCGCCTAAATGGATCAACGGTTTTATTCACGTCACCTCATACTTCAGTATCTCATCAAATCTTCTGACCAATCAAATGCTCTCTAGTATCTGACATGCCCCGCCCCCTTCAAGACGCTTCTCATTTGCTGCGCTTGAGCACAACCACTTTCACTGGCAGAGGGGTGATAAAAACAAAACGCTATTGGCAGTTTTTTTTAAAGAGGAGGAGCTACACTATGCCCCTCTCTCTCCATGATTCAGTTGAGTTTATGTCAAACTTCAATAAAATGCACATTTCAAAGCATTTCACGGGACCTTTAAAGAACGGCACATACACATATACAGTATGTCAGCAGCAATAACCTAGTGGTTAGTTCGTTGACACATAGCACCCAGGTGCTTGCAGCAACCCAAGTTCGATTCCTGGCTCAAGGTCCTTTGCCAAACCTTCCCCTATCTCTGCTCCCCACACTTTTCTGTCTGTCAATCTCCACTGTCCTATCAATAAAGGTGAAAACCTCTAGCAAATAATGAGATCATCAATAATTACGATAATAGTTTTTGATCAGGACGATCCCTTGGGGTCCTAAGTGTACTTGATTCCAGAGGGGACTAAATTTTTCAGCACAATAGCAAAAGTGGCAAGGTGTGTTTTGAACGGTGTGAATGTCAAGGAGAGTTGAAATCAGGTTGACTTTATGGTAATGAGCTATGATGCGGTTTGGCGATAACCAAGTCCACTGCTTGAGAGGATTTCAGAAAACACACTACAATAAACTTTGGTTTCAATCACATTTAGTTCCCAAACAACAATAAGCAGAGGTTGATATTTGCTATGCAGATTTCCTAGTTCGTAATGTAGGATGCGCACAACGTTAACATTTAACCAATAAAACGTTACCTACAGTTAAAGTCAGAATTATTCACCTTCTTGTGAATTTTTCTTTTCAAATATTTCCCAAATGATGTTTAACAGATTCAGGAATTGTTCAACGTATTTCCTGTAATATTTTTTCTTCTGGAGAAAGTCTTATTTGTTTTATTTCGGCTAGAATAAAAGCAGTTTTTAATTTTATTTAAACCATTTTAAGGTCAATATTATTAGCCCCCTTAAGCAATATATATTTCTCGATTGTCTACAAAACAAACCACTGTTGAACAATAATTTGCCTAAATATCCTAACTTGCCTAATTAACCTAGTTAAGCGTTAAAATGTCACTTTAAGCTGAATTCTAGTATCCTGAAAAAAAATCTAGTAAAATATTATGAACTGTCATCATGATAAAGATAAAAGAAATCAGTTATTAGAAATTGGGGAAAACATATACAGGGGCTAATAATTCAGGAGGGCTCATAATTCTGACTTCAAGTGTATGTTACCTTTATTAAAGTATTCTATATACAGCATGTTGACGTTAGACTAGCACTTAATTGGTTTATTTCATTAGAAAACATGTAAGTATATTGGATGTGTCAGAATACTAATGGAAGGGCGGCCAGAGAAATGAACGCTCTTGCCGGCAGCAGTGTGAACGCACGGTAAGAGTGTTTAGAGGACACATGCGAACAAGAAACATATGTAGGTGAGGCAGGGGGTCATGCTGAATAATTTTAGGATGTTTTCACACTGCTCGTCACTGGCTTGTAAAGTTTGATATATATCTCTCAAAAAAATCGTACTGAAAAATAGCAATTTTACCAACCCAAGCTCATTCTGAAAACGTAGCCCTATATACATTTCTGAAGATTGCGAAATACGTCTTAGGAGCTACGTTTTTTGCAGTTTTTGTTTTCGCAAATCCACCTGAGGTCGCTGTGTACGCTTTTGAGATCTCAAATTTCTCTCGTGAGTGCCATTTGCGCCTGCTTTTCTCTCAACAATCCACCAGAGGCCGCTGTCGACTGACCAACAGACCAATCCCCCCACCCACCCACTTCCCTAAATACAACCGACAGTGTTTTGAAAAGCAACTAAAAAAAAAGCCTTCTGATTTACCACATTTTTAGATTTGACCACATTCTCACCCTGTTATTTACTTCCTACTACTTACTACTCCTGCTTTCTGAAATCGTTCTTCGTTGGGCTCAAACCCCATCATCGTGGTCAACTCCTCTCTGCGTCTCAAGTCCGCCGATGTACGTCGAGCTACTGGTAATAGTGGAAAAGCCATCGACACGAAGGTAAGCGGTCAGCTGCTAGCAGGAAAAGGCTGCATAATTAGCGATCTCCAGAAATGTATATAGGGCTATGTTTTGAGAATGACCCTATGTTGCATAGTTTACTGCTCCAAAATATTTGAAATGTTTCTTGAATTAAAATGTATTGTGTTTAATGGGGAAAAACGTTGTTTTTTTTACCCAGAATTCAAAAAGAACATATTTTGGAGCAGTAATCACATTAACGTGATACCGTGGTGTTTTTATCCAAAGTGATCATGCAGTCAGAATCTTATTCCAGTACATGCCTATTTGAATGAAAATAAAGTTTGTCAAAGTTTTTGACCCGGCACATCAAAAAAAAAAAAAAAAAAAAACGACTGGAGTTTTGCGTGTTGGTGTGCACGATCAAATTTCCACTCTTAGTTGGTCAGGAGGCATTAAACATTGACAAAAAGCATAAGCGAAAAAGCGTAATTGTGTCCACAGGGCCTTACTAGATAAAAGATCAGGGCAGTTGTTCTGTATTTCTGCTCAAAATTTGGTAAAAAAAATGATGTTTGAATGCATAGTAACTAAAATCTTTACAAATAAAAATTTATATTTCCAACTTGTATTTAAGGTTTACAATGCAAATCCAATTGGTAAACAAAAAAGTCTCTTTATATATATATATATATATATATATATATATATATATATGTATGTATGTATGTGTATGTGTATGTGTGTGTGTGTTACCGGCAATGTGTGAATCCCCATATTGTATAGAATGCCTAGGAAATGTATAGAATGCCTGATGGTTTTGGTTTTAGGCAAAGAATGAAATATAATTTTTTTTGTAAAGATTTTGCACACTTTTCCTAAGCATTCTATACAATTCCTAGGCATTGTATAGAATGACAAGCATCATTTAGGCGGTGTCAGAAAAGCACAGCAAAAGCCTTTATTGTAGTGATGGGAAGTTTGGCTCTTTTGGCTCGGCTCCCTTAAAAGAGTCAGCTCATATGGCTCCCAAATGGCTCTTTATTTAGTATCACTCAGAGCCTTCTATTTTAGCCCAATTTATCAATTGTGAATGTTTTGTGTATGGGTAAGCAACTTTTTAATTCCTTATCTTTCATTTAAAAAAATACACAGTTACATTATTTAACATTTTAATAAAACTTTAATTCAACACAGGGTGATGCAGTGGCGCAGTAGGTAGTGTTGTCGCCTCACAGCAAGAAGGTCGCTGGTTCGAGCCTCGGCTGGGTCAGTTGGCGTTTTTGTGTGGAGTTTGCATGTTCTCCCTGCGTTCGCGTGGGTTAGGCTAAATTGTTCAGTGTATGAGTGTGTATGGATGTTTCCCAGAGATGGGTTGCAGCTAGAAGGGCATCCGCTGCGTAGAACATGTGCTGGATAATTTGGCGGTTCATTCTGCTGTGGCGACTCCAGATTAATAAAGGGACTAAGCCGAAAAGAAAATGAATGAATGAATAATTCAACACAACCACAGCAAACAAATCAAATAACCTAAATAAAAGGGACAAATATAATAATATAAATATATGTATATTATATATTAACTTAGTCTTTTGCAAAAGTGGGCAGTTTTTGTGGGCAGTTTTTAGGTGTCTGTGCATGTTTGTTGTTGATGTTTTCATTTTACAAATTCTGCACTCAGCTTTGCAGTCTCCAACATCATTAAAATGCAGCCAGATGCTGCTTCTTTCTCGTTTTTCACTCATTTTTTTTGTTACTTTCTTCCAATGGACTCGCATTTAATGCCCCGCCTCTCTCTGTCACTCTGTGTACGTGGCCTGTACCACTACAATCACTATCTTTGAAGCATGCACCCCCTTTCCTTCTTTTTACATAATAGTACGATCCTAGTGGGTCCTCCCATGTGATTAGCCGCATGGTTGTTCCCAAATGAAGCCCCGCCCCTACTTACAGCAAAAGATTCCGCTCTCCCTGATAAGAGTCGGCTCTTCTCGTTCGCTACAAAGAATCGGCTCTTAGAACCGGCTCATTCGCGAACGACACATTACTACTTTATTGATCATTATGTATTTTAAAGTGGAAGGAATACAAAATAAAGCATATGATGTTCTTACTGGAAAAACAATAGCTTTGTTTCCATTCGAAAATGCTAATTAACTTTATGGGCAAAACTGTATAATCGCATAAAAGATGCAAATAAAGCAGTGTTTCCATACAACGAGTCAAAGCGAACAAAATCGTCACTTTCTGACTAACTGGAGCCAAATATCAACAGTAAAAATGAAACTTGCTGTGGTAGAAGAGGCTGCTTAAATCTTTTCTTTATTTAATAAATGACCTGCGCCTCAGAAGGCAATCCTGACACGCAGTGAACGCACGGTGGCGTTTGAAGACGTGAGACGCGGAGCACAGACTGCTCTAGATTTTGAATGTCAAATAATTTAATAACACTAATACTGAAACGGTTAAGGTGTTTTAAAATTACCAAAACAACATTTTAGATGTTTTACAATGCGCTCAGCCTGCTGATTTATCTATTCGCACACATTTTTATCATCACATGATCTCTTATAATAAAATCACATCACCTTTTTTATTGCGCATACTGGAATTTGTTCGGTAAAAGTGTTTCCATAGTTCATGCGCATCTTCCCTCATCGAATAAAAAAATTACACTCCTAAGTTATGCGCATATGTTATTTATGCGCATTTTCAAAATTTATGCACATCTTGGTGTTTCCATCAACCGTTTTTTAAAGCGCATATTCAAAATGCGCATAAAAAAAGGTGAATGGAAGCATAGCTAATGACAGCAGAACTGAAATTGACGTATTTGTTACAATATTGTCTGTGATGTGGTAGTGGAACCTCGTACCTGCAATATGCTGTTTTACAATAACGTTCAACGTTCACATGCTTTGATCGATATCATCAAACAACGACCCAAGCGCCACTGCTGGTGGGAAAAATGGTGGTGGGTAGGCCAGTTACATACTTTGATGCACAGCAATTCGGAAGCCTAGGCAATGTATAAAGCAGCAATCATTTCATACTTTGACGTACGATTTTAGGCATTCTATACATTTTCTAGGAATTCTATAGAATGGCGGATTTCACACATTGCCGATAACATATCTACTTAAAGACAGAAAATATTATTTTACAAACCGTATTGTACATAAAACCTTTGAATATTATTCAATAATACTGCTGAAATAAATATATATACACACACATTTACGCAAGTAAATAAACTCCATGACGAGCTAAAAGAAAAAATCAGCAGATTCCTGCAAGTACAGATTCTGTGTGGGCCTATAAATGACATGTCATTCAATTAAGCATATATATTTGGTTCAATGAGGCATGCTGGTGTATTACACCAACTACTAAAAAAAGCAGACCCAACCCAATTTATACAGAGAATCTGAACTGTTATAGAGAAATAAACTGCATTAAGATTAAATACATTTGTAGCATAAATGACAATGCCTTCTACTGCATCCCATATATCAGTGAAGGACCGCCCACTCACCCGTCAATCAATCAGATCACCTGAAAAGACTTCACAAAACAGGACTGCATGCATTCGGAAACTCTAGTGTGAAAACGCCCTTGATCTATGTGTGTGTGTGTGTGTGTGTGTGTGTGAAAATCATGGGGTGAAAAACTCAAGCAGAATAACAGTATTAAAAGCCACCACACCATTTCAGACAGCAAAACCCGACTCAAAAAAACCCCCATGCTCATTTCTAAACTCTGTTTCTGAGAGTGCAGGTTTTAACAACAGACTCATGCAGACAAGTGGAAACCGTCACAGTAAAAACATTGAAACCACATGATTTCCTTGGCCCTCTGCATCCGGCTGCTCCTAGCATGCCTACCTTGCTGAAAGATGGTCAGAGTGACTGAAGTGACCAGCTCAAACAGTGCTTTGATTGGAGGAAAGTGATTCGTTTCGCTGGCAAATATGTGAACCATCTGTGGAAGAATAAAATGAATGGAATGAAAGGAAGCAAGGTAATACTTTACCTTAAAGGGGACCTATTATGCAAAAATCCTTTTTACAAGGGGTTTAAACACAGTTGTGTTGCAACAGTCTGTGAATATAACCAGCTTCTAATGGTAAAAATTTATTAATTCTATTTGTTATAATCACACTTGATAAAAACAGAAACATTTTGACATTCTCTCTTTGTGTCATCAGAGGGAGGAAAGCCATTAGTGAGGATCTCTCCCTCATTAGTAAAACGGCCATGAGTGAGAAGCAGCCATCAGCCATTAGTTTTGAATCTGCCACTATGCTGACATATAGGCATTTGTAGCTCCGCCCACTTTTAAATCTCATTTGAATTTAAAGCGACAGTCACCAAAATGGCGCCATTTGGATCAATGCCTAAAAAGACAGTCATAAAGAGTTATAAAGCATTATTTGTTAGGTATAATGTGCTGAAACTTCCAAAAAAGTGGTGTATTAGGTCCACGTTAAATTCCAATTCTCGCTATTAACAAGAGGTTTATTACCTGCATATTATTAAGATATTGGCTGTTTCTTAGTACTCACAAAGTACATTTTCAGAATGATCATATTACACATCTCCAATCCTAACATTACTTCGGTCTTAATAACTATTAAAAAGCAGCAAATTCAGAGTTTATTTAGGCAAAATTAATAGTTAATGGTTTATTAATAGTGAGAATTGTACCTTAAACTAAAGTGTAAACAGAAGCAGTTTTTAAAATCAAATCTGAGAATTTTTGAAGCCTAAAATTTTATTAAAATAAAATACTATATGTCGTTACAGAATAAACCCAAACAATTGCTAAATAACTTTTAAACAGGCAAATAAATAAAAATGTCTTAAAACATGTAGTTGCAAAAAAACATGTTTTATTTAATATATTGATGTACTTAAACTGACATGTACTAATATCATTCATCCATTCATTTTCTTTTCAGCTTAGTCCCTTTATTAATCCGGGGTCGCCGCAGCGGAATAAACCGGCAACTTATCCAGCATATGTTTTACGCAGCAGATGCTCTTCCAGCTGCAACCCATCACTGGGAAACACTCATACACTCTCATTCACACACATACACTACTGACAATCAAGCTTACACAATTCACCTATACCGCATGTCTTTTGACTGTGAGGGAAACCAGAGCACCTGAAGGAAACCCATGCCAACACAGGGAGAACATGCAAACTTCACACAGAAATGCCAACTGACCCAGCCGAGGCTCGAACCAGCGACCTTCTTGCTGTCAGGCGACAGCACTACCCACTGTGCCACTGTGCTGCAACATGTACTAACATCATCAAGTTAAAATTTGAGTTTGACCAACACTGGATTTTAATAATGCAATAATTATGTATAACAAGATAAGAAGTAAAAGGACTATTGTGATGATACCAATAAAATGGAAACATTGAATGTTTTAAATTATGACTTCCTTACCTTGAATTAAGATTAGGTTTACTGTGGGCAACCATAATAATATTACAATTAGAAATTGTCCACATGTTGCACCGTGGAATTATAAGGTTCTATCTGCGTTCTGAAAGATGTTGAGATATTGAGCTTCAAAGTTTTTGCATTCCATAGCAAACAGTGAGTGTGTGACATTTGTTTTTTAAATAAAAAGTCTTAAAATGTAAACAACTTTTAAAAAAACATCCCGTAATGTAAAAAAGGGGTCATTTAATAAGAATATGTCAATAACTCAATTTTGACAAAAATGTCAGATAGAACCTTATGGCTCGTTTCCACTGACTGGTACAGTACGGGTTGGTACGCTTTTATGGCCATTTCCACTGTCAAAAGGCGTACCGAACCCTACCGTACCACTTTTTCTGCACCCTTTCGAAAGGGGACCAAACACGAGAAAGGGTACCAAGAGGGTCCCAAAGGCAGAGCTAGACGCGCAGCTGAATGCTATTGGTTTACAGAGATATGTCACGATCTCACGCAACAAGCCAGAATGAAAACAAATGAGCCGCCATGTTTTCATACACAGCCGAGAGATTATATATCCATATAATAACATATAATAACGAGCCCTGTTCGATCTGGGCTCAAATCAACATTGTCATCGTCTTGATGAACAGCCGCAAAACCAAAAAAAGAGCAGATTTTACTCTGTGCCCTGTAGTTTTTTTACGAGCCAGTCTGAAGCTGTCTGAAGGTTTTGCTTTTGACAAACGCGAGAGTGACGTGCGAAAACACAAATGGAGAAGCCGGAAAAAAAGGAGCACATGATTTTTTCAGCAAATGTGAACAAACTGCCATGTTTAACTATTATCATCACCTTTTGGACTTTTATGAACTCAGAATGATGGAATTACTTTCTAACAAGAGGCTACACGTGCTGCTGAAGATTACAGACACATTTAATCATGAGAGGTTTGCACTGACTGTCGGCTATATTTCCTGCTGTTTTGAACCTAAATAAGGACTAAATGTTTGCTGTGTGTAGTTTTTCTGTTATTGGTAACATATCGGAGACTGTAAGGGTCTGTATGTGTTTATATATTTTGCATTTATTCATTCATTTTATATAATTGCAGACGTTACAGTAGGCTATTCCGCACTGTCATTGATCTGCAGTTATAATCAACTCATGTTCATAGTAAAGTTAGTAATAAACATTTATACAGAAGTATTTATGTGTGTAAAGCATCTGTTTTGTGAGAAGTGCTTCTCATATGATATGTGAGCGACCCGTACAGCTTTACTTTAGACATTTTCTCGAGCGAAAATGACGTTGACTGAAACTTTCTGTCGTACACCACACCCACCAAAAGAGTACCATTGGTACCCTTTTAGCAGTGAAAATGCAAGCTTGATAAAGGTGACCCGTACCGACCCGTACCGTACCGTACCAGTCAGTGGAAACGAGCCATTATAATTCAAAGGTGACGATGTGGAAATTCGTTTTTGGCCTCACAAAAGGTTACTAAAAACTAAAACAAAAAAAGAAAAATTCCCAAACATCCCAAATACAAAACACAAACACAGAGCACAAACACAAAGCTTCCTACTAGTGGTGGGCTGCTATCGGTGTTAACATGCAGAGACAGTTTTTTTAAAGGAAAATTAGCATATCAACATTATCTGGTATAAGCTGGGATCTGGGCCTTTTACAATGTCCCCTGCAACAGAAAAAAACCCTCTCACTTGGGACTGAGATTGCTGGGACTGAGAGATATGACTTGGCCAAGGTTGACAGCAGTGGGTAAGGTTGTGCATTGTCTTTCCACTATGTATCTTTGAGGTACAATTCAATGTCTGCATCAGTCTGAGCAGTGTGCTGTGTTCTGCTGTCCCCTTGACTAAAAGAATCCCCATCATGTTAGTCGTTATCCCTGACTATTTACCACAGTCTGGCAGTACCTGCATACCGTTTTTTCTTTTCGCCTTTCTTGTTTCTTTTCAGAGACGAACCGAAATGCTTCCACACTTTTGATTTAAAAGCCACTTTAGGTTCGACCATTTCCAGCTCTTTTCCTTCGCCGCTACTAGCAGCACCCTCCATTTCCCCATTACTGGATCTGTAGCGACAACAGACGGTAAAGTCTAGATTGGATATGCGGCCGGCCGGAAGTGCGATATGCACATTAATATAGCAGCATTTTTTTATGACACTGTATAACAATAACTAATATTTTACAGTACTGTGATGGTTGAGTTTAAGGTTGGGGTGGGGGGTAGGTGTAAAAAAAAAAAAGCAATTTATTGGGTAGTTTAATAGATAACATAAATAATATTTGGTACAACTACTGTTTTTAGGTTACTGTGACGGTTGGGTTTAGGGTTGGGGTAGACGATAATAAAATACAAGAAATGGGAAATTTAATAAATAATATAAATAATTCTCATTAACTTCCGGCCACAAACGTATCCGTTTTAGCGACAACCACAACAGACCGCAAAGGATGATGGCCACGCCTGGGATGATGGGAATTATAGTTCCCGCTACCTCCCGTTCGCTCCATTTGCCTGAGCAAACTATTCTTAGAAGACCTATTGTTTTATCGAGGCATGCGACCACGGTAATATCGGAAAAAATTTGCTATTGCGATACGACGGTATTTACAATACTGTTACATCCCTATCATCTATTCAATATAGTAATAACAGACGGTATAAAATATTTTTTTTAAATATTTGTTTTGCTGTGGGTACTCTGTATCGCCTTCCAGAAGAAGCTTTTCAAATTCATAATAAAGAGGACGGGTGGAGTCCTGAACTATCTGTGAGGTTTTCCGTCTGGACTAGCTTATATACAGTTGTATAAGCTGCCTCTGGGGATCCAATATGATCTTACTAGCTGTGTCTTTGCAAGTTTATACTTGCTTCTAGCTCCAAGATTTCCGTACCAGCAAGAAATATTATAGAAGATAATACTTTCAAGCAGACTGGTATAACCCTTCCCTAGAATACCCCAACTAACATTAAAACTATACATTTTCTTAAAAGAAAGAGTCTCTGTGTTGCCTTCTTATAGATGTAGTCTGTATGTTCACCGAAATTTAAACTACCATCTAAAATAATCCCTAAGTATCTAAAACGGTTTACAATCTCAACGTGTTGACCCTCAATAATATAGGCTTATAGCTGGCAGCCTATAAGCCTATATCAATAATATAGGCTTATAGGCTGCCCTTCCCTACTAATAAGTTCCTTAGTTTTTAAAGCACTCTCCTCGCACCATGTCACCAGATGTTCTATGTGCTCAAAGTAGGCCCTCTTTATCTCCTCCTTTCCTTTGGCCATATGTCCAACCATGGCCACTGCATCAGCATACTTAAGTAGGGTCATATAGCTTCATTGTAGATTTAATCAAATAAATCAGGTATTTTGAACGAATCACTTAAATAAATGATTCCCTGAATCACTCAATAAAGTACAGGTCACCTAAAAAAGTTTCTCTGAGTTTCTTTGTACTGAACACAAATTAAGATATACTGAAGAATGTTGGGAAAAAAACAGCCATTGACTTACATAGTAGGTACAAAAATAACTATGGAAGTCAATGGCTGTTTTTTCCCAACATTCTTCCAAATATCTTGTTTTGTGTTCAATAGAAGACAGACATTTATACAATTTTAGAACCACTCAAGTGTTAGTAAATGTAGAAATTTTCATTTGTAGGTGAACTATGCCTTTAAGACTCGCATACTAGCAGTTTACATGTCATATTTAATGTCATATTTATCTTTTCATGACAGCCCTAAAGCAGTCAAGGAAACAAGACCTAAACAAATTCCGGAAAACATCCAGAATCATAGCAGTTATCATAAAAACCTCCCAAAAAGTAAAAGAAATATGTACTTTTTTAAATGACACTGCTGCCTGTATAAATGCAGATATATCAGTGTGTGTGTGGCGTGTACCTGGCGGGTTAAATCCAACGCAGATGCCTGTGGTATAGTGCTGTACATCTGACCCAGCATCTCGCTCAGCTGAGACACCATCGGCGCAAAATCATGCAAGAGAGTTTTCACAGACTTCTCGAAGATGGCACACACCGCCTGAGACAAAAAACAAACAAACAAACACAACCGAACTTATATTTGTTACTGATCATTTTAGGTGGCCGGAAATTTGACTAATTCTTAATTTTCCTATCATATTATGTAAGGGATAATCAACAGTAGGGATGCCCCAATCCCGATACTTGGATTGGATATCGGTTCGATACTGCATATTTTTGCTGGATCGGGTATCGGCCAGCTGGTACCGATTCAAATCCGATCTTGAGCGTGCGCTATATTCTGTGTAATTTATAAGCCGACAAAAGCCACCAAGGTAGCCTATTATAAGGCACTAGAAAGTTGTCATGTGGGCCTACTATACCCTAAATGTTCTGAAGCCATTCTATAGTTTAATGTGAAGTACAGATGAATGTTCAAGTGTTAAATTCATGTTAAATTCAGAGCTTCCCTTCGCTGCGCCTGTCCATTCTCCATTCATTCACAATTCAAACTGGGTGTCGCATTCATGACAACTCGGAAAACTTTCTCCAAGACTATTTGTTCCTGTTAATATAAGTGGAGAAATGCATTTAGTTTTACATTAAATAGCTTCATTTAAACCTGCAACATGGAGATCATTGCTGTTTTTAAATCATGTTGCGCTGTGTCTGTTAGGGTAGTAGAGTAGAGAACACTGGAGTAGAGAGGGTTATTACCTGCTCTTCACACACAAAGTAGGCCTACCTGAAATTATAAATTAGAAAAGGCTCAATAATACATTGGACAGATCTTCAACACACTGATTTCTTTCATTTGTGCTGCTGTTTTAGAAGTGCCCGCTGATACCGGAGGGCTGCGCGCTGTGTCTCAATGATGCAAGCGCTTCATTCAGGCAACGGCTGTGCAGACGCGACATGCGTCACTCCGTAAGATTATTCTTACAATAAGTTTCTGTTCTCTTATGCTGTGTTCATGCGAGTGATTTGCATGTTAAGTCAATGCAAATGTGCGAATAGACATCCTGTGGCGCGATACACGAATTGTGTGGCGCGCCGCCTTAACCAATCAGGAGCTTGCTCTTGTGGGGGGTGATTATGATGTAGAGCCTGTTGTTGGTGTCCAGGGGGAAAATCAGATTGCTTACACCAACAACAGTTCATCAAACTGGGCTCGGCTCAGTCAGAAGCATTGCTGAATGCTTCCATCATCCAGGTTAAGTTTCTGGAGGAGTTTATGAGCTCACAGAGCAGGGTGCACTTCTGAAAAGACCTAGTGGACTCAGACACTGCTCCAAATGAATCAACGCTGTTTTTCAGCCTTCATAAAGTACATAAACACAGTTATTTTATCAATAAAATCCATGTTAGCCATTAAGTAACGAAGCTACAGTCACCGGGCAGACAGAAGCCCTGCCCATGATGAATTTGACACGCGAATGAAGCGGATTTGACGCGAGAATGAAACGGAGTTTGACGAGCGAATGAGGCGAGTAAACTCAAATGTTCACGCATCTATTTACACGCAAACAGCGCGATTTAACCGCGCATTCCATGTCTGGTGTGAACACAGCACCATCCTTCCGACTGAGTTTATTCTTTCAGTAATTAAAGTATTCAGGGGAATATTTTCAGTGCTGCGAATGGTTTGTAAAGCCTGGCTCATTGTGGTCAAAGTAGTTAATTAAATTAATAAAAGTGAAACTGACGGGCGCATATGGATTGTCATTAACAGAAAATTATTTCGCCTAATATAGGCTACTCTGAAACTCATTTTATTTATATTAATATTTTATTTAACAGACCTGTTTGTCAATTTGTGCACTGAAGCATATGCGGACCTTGTTTTGAACTTCACCTCAAATATTCTTGTTTATTTTTTTAGATAACTGACCAACAAAAAATACACTGAAAAAGCCAACAAATTAAACCAAACTAAATTCATTTCAAAAAGAAAATTTTTCAGACAAAAAAAATAATTTCCAGACATGCTTTCACTTTCTCTCTCTCACTCACGGCGAGTTTAGGCAAAGGAATATTAAGTGAAACTGGCCTCAGACAGTTTAGTTTAGCCATCAGAGAGATTGTGCCATCTGTCATATACAGTAGGCCTATCCGCTTGTTAAGTGTGACGTCACGCGAAGGAGCTTCCGGGTCCAAGCGGTCTATGAAACTGAATGAGGAGACTCATCAAATGCTAATAATAAACGTTTATAAAGCGCTATAATACTTTCGAAAATCACGATCGCAAAATATATGTCTCAGCCTAATATCTGATGGCCAGAAAGTGATGTATTTTTTATAAATTGTTAATATTTTGGTATTTGTGATGCAGCAAGCCCAGTGATTGTTGTGTACACTATGACTTTATATAAAATTCACTTTAATGTGTGATATGAATAAAAACTGATCATAAATGAATATTTAGTCAATTCAAATGAGTGGCAGCTTGAACCAGGAAACAGTATTACATACGTCACCAACACGCCACCACTAATAAAGTGGATATTATTAATTGCAATAGTAATAAATCAATATTGACTGGAGTAATAATTTCATTTAGAACTACATACAATAAGAAAGCAATTATTAATTTTTCTATAAATATTATAAGTAATATAGTTACTAATGAACAATTAAAAGTAATAAATTTAAAAAACAAGTTCACAAACTATGTCGTATTTCTACTTTTTTCCCCAAATGTCCTCCAAAATTCTCCCTACCTGCCTGCCTCTCCTCTGATCGCTGGCAGACTGGTGTCACTAAAATCTCTGATTGTGAACAACAGCAAGACAATAATAATAAACGGTCTATTTAAATAATTAAATTTAAAACAGAAGCAGATGGGTTTGACTGTACAAGGGAAATAACTCATGCCAGCGGTGCTAAATCATTTGCCGTCGATATTCAGAGGTATGATGATCTGCTCTCAGGCTGCAGTGTGAGAGGCGGCTAGGTAGCGCTGTGCCGCCTTTGAGCTCTCTGAGTGGGGGAGAGACCGTCAGCATCACCCGCAGCTCATTTCAAAGAGTAACGTAGGAACACTACAGCACGGACACGAGAGTCCATAAAAATCTCTGCTGGCATAAACGGGTGGATGATGTAACGTTACCGTTAGTAGCTAAGCAGTCAAAAACATTTCATTACTTTTCATTGCAGTTTTGAGAGATACTTTTACTTAGTCAGATTTCTTGCGTTTCCGCTTATACAAGAAAACTACTTGTTGCGTTTGTTGCAACGGGCATTGTCGCTGTCTACTCGGGAAATACAACCCGTTTGGTTTACTCTGCGAGCTGTGTGTGCACGAGAGTCTGTGTCGTGAGCTATGTGTGTCCGATTAGTACGAGCCTCTATTGAGTGTGTGCGCACAGCCGAGAACTGTTAAGGCTTTTACACTTGAGGCATTCACCGGAAACACAAGCATTTCTTATGTGAGATTGCCAACTGTGTAGAGTAATGTCAAATAAGGCAAATTAGAAAAGGTTGGTCAGTTAAATTATGCTACTGTAAGTAATGTTTATTCAGCAATAATCCTCCAGTACCGATAGTAGAACCGTTAACGTCAGAGCTTATCGATACTTCAGTCTTTTATAATTTAGCACCGACACAGATAAAGTACTGTGTTTCGGTACCATCCCTACAAGTTATTTTGTATAGAAGTTCTCCAAACTGGAAGTGCGACCAATAATTTTAGCCCTTTAAAGTCTAGTGCTATTTTGGGATTTCCGCCTGTATTTTGCCTTGCCAAATTTAAAAGCTTCCCTAAATCCACATGCAGAGGTGTAAATGCAAAAATTTGGTATCATTTTAAAGAAAACCCTTTGAATTTTCATAAAACACTATTGAAAGTGTTTAAAATAACTGTATATGTTGTCTGTGTTATAATAAACACCTAAAAAAAGAGGCGCTTTTTGTATTTTTTTTATAAACTCAAATTTGAAAGTGTACCTTTTAGGTTCTGTGTGATCTATGTTGCTGTAAATGATTTTGGTGGTTCCTGCACATGTGTGTAATCAGAGGAAAAAAGAAAAATGTCTCTACCATAATCTATGCAAAAGTTATTGTATTCCAACTGATGAGAGGTGCTATACCATTTTTTTTATGTATTTTCCGCCAACCAAATTTTGAAAGCCTTCCATATCCAAATGCATTGCTATAAATGAAAAATTCCAGTGTAATTGAACAGAAAACCCTTTGAATTTACATAAGAAACTGCTGAAAGTAATAAATAATATTTTAATATTTTCTCTGTTTTATTATGAACCACTTTAACATTGGCCGATTTTATTATATTTTTTCTAAAATGCTTTTTTGAAAGGGTGTAGATTATCCATTTAGAGATTTAAGCTTATCCAGACAGTTCTGCTTGAAACCAGCAGAGGGCAGCAAACACTAGGAAAAATAATTTTATCTTTATCATGTGAGATGACCAAGCTATTACATTTCATCTGAATACTGGGAAAATAACTTTTTGATCATTCATATTAAATAATACATATTTGCTTCTGCTTAGTTTTACATGATAATAACTATAGGAACATGAGTTTACATTACTTAATTTATCTCCTTTGCATTTTAGGCATCATAACATTATATTAAAATTAGTCAATGACTATAAGATATGAAAATAAACCAATGATCATTACCCAGCTCGGGTATCCAGTATACTGTGTATTTAAGTGTAAATAACTTTTGTACAGTAAAAAAAAAAACCAAAGTGATGCATATGTGCATAAAATATAGCTTCTACACTCTCAAACGGAGCCACTTCCGGGGTGTTGCGCAACCCGCAGCCTTTAAAAATTAAAGGGGAAGTCGATGACGTCACCGGACCCGCCACCGGGTCCGCAGAGTTTGACTGGTTTTAAACAGAGCAGTAGCAATAGTAGAAAAAAAGGGACAAAGAGTCAGAAACAAATATTTACCTCCACAACCTGCGAGTCGTTTAGCCATTTACTGAGAACTGTCTGTATGAGAGCGAAGACCTGCTGGAGCACCACTACCACCTGAAACACACACACACACACTGAAGTCAAGCGCTGCGTTTAAAAAAAAAAGAAAGAAAAAAAAAGCCCCCTATAGACCATTAAATGTCATAATGGCATTGGCCCTTGAACATTCCCTGCTTGTTATTATACTATTTCATAACTGTAGAGGTAATTCAATCGTATCTTCACATTAAATCAGCTATCATAACATTATTGATCAACATTTGGCTCATTTTGGATTCTCGGAAGCTATAGAACTCAAAAATGTAAAACAGGAAATACATTAGGACCATTACTATCATTTACATTCCTCAAAATGGTCTTTCCCCCTAAATAGTGCGTCATTTGAGAGAGCAGCCATTTCTATTGGTGTCCGAAACTGTAGTGGACATACTGAAGTGCACTTAATCAATCCCACAATGCACTGCAATAATGAGTGTACAACCTACGTGCACTCAACAACTAGAAAACAACCATAATGCACTGTGAGAGTTGGTAAGCCAAATAAATTTCTGCATCTGACCACAAGATGGCGTCCATATTAGAGAATCCAATGGGTGTGGCACACCATACACTTATACAACATGTACTTAGGCACTTACACATTCAACAGTTTCTCTGAGGATGTTTGATGGTTGCTAAATTAGCGAAATAAATGATCAAACTACCAAATAGTACATGCCATGAGTATTACCGCATTTACCATCGGGAGGCGCTATAGTCACACATGTTGAAGAATTTTGCTTTCACAATCCAAAATAAATAAAGTAATGCAACGTCAGTGCCCAATGAGAGAGAAACTGCACAGAAGGACTTCCTTCAAATATTGACAATAATATTTAAAGTGAAGTTTCACAAACTAATTTTGAGAGGAGCACGTGATAAGATCGACTACAGCTGATCCTTATCGCTAATCATTAGCTAGCCTATCAGATCATTCTAAAACTACTATAAATATCCTGCCTAAAGATCATTCCATATTTTTGTTTTTGGAAACCTTCCCTTCTCCCTCCTCCTCTTTCCATGATCGAGCAACACGGTGGCTCAGTGGCTCATATGTTGACTTTTTGTATAACAATTTAGTTGTTAACATATTAGGGGTGTCAAAATTAATAATTTCTTCGGTGCACCGGGATGCAGATGGGGACAATTCGATATCGGTTCAATAATACATCATAACCGGTTATTATGCACTGACGTCATTTATCCCCTATGCGCAATGTCGCGGTAGAATACTATGGAGGAGGTGAGGGTGAGTAAATAAAACACTCCTACTACTTAAAAAGCAGATCTTTCACTGACTTTGAGGAATGGTAAAGCACGAGCCGCTATTTCACTACTAGAGAGAAATGCTGTAAAACACCATCTCTGCCCCTCTCGCTCGCTCTTTCTCTCTCTCCCACACACACACACACACACACACACACTTTGAGCATTTGACCCGTTGGCATGTTCGTGAGGTAAATTTTCCTCTCCTCTCGGCTGTTAAATCGATACTTGTGGATCCAGAAACAAGCGTGCCTGTGGTGCGAGTTTATTGTATTCTATTTATTCTATTACGGATTACCTGTTAACCGAGTATTATGCACATATAGACTGACCCGCAGCTGTTTTTCCCGCATCACTCATGGGTGAACAGCGCTTTCATTTCTAAAGCCAATCGCAGCCCTTTCTGTTGCGCAGGTGAAGACAATAACCAATCATAGGGGTGTAAGAACTTGTCAGCGCTCAAAAAGCAAGCGGGATCATATTTACATTAGTTTATTTGTTATGAATGAGTGTTTTTTTTTGAGCAGGTGAAATTAAAGGTACAGTTCATTTATCTTACTGCTTGTATTAAAGGAAAAAATTGTTTTACAAATAATTTATAAATATAAACTTATTTATAGATTTTGATAAAAAAAAATGTCTTGTGTTGTAAAGAAAAAAAATCTAATTATGTATGGAAAGCATCGTCAATGCACCGTGATGCACCGAGATATCGAATTGAACCAAATCGATGTCATGATAATTGTAACTGAACCGAACCATGAGACCAGTGTAGGTTCACACCCCTACATATTATATTGCATTAATTTGCATACATGTTTTATAAGCTGTAAAATAAAAGTCTCAGTTTAGTGTGGAGTTATCTTTATACAAAAATCAAGAAAATCTTTGGATTTGTTTGACTGGTAGATTATGTAGGCAATTTTAAAAACTGATATCATATAAGAACTCTTAATAACTGTAATTTTCCAAATGGAGAAAAGGTTGGTTTGTTGGTTGTACACTAAATCATCAATAGCGTGTTTGTTAAGTTTATGACGCAGCTCCATGCAACACAGAGGCCATCAGCATCAGCGCTGGTTTGTCAACTCCTTTGTGTCAAACTGTGACCAGAAATATCCTTCTTTCATTTTGCTTCGCTGGCAAAATACGTCTGTAGACGTGTGTGTTTGCACGTGTTACTGTCTCGAGAGTTAACAAATATTTGTTGCACATTAAGGGGCCGATTACAAAGAGCACCCCTTTCCATTGCAAAAACGCAAGGCGCACCGCACTGACTTTATGTTGCTCTTTTGTATGTCACTAGGAAACGAATGAATCAGCTGATCCATATTGTGCGCGAGTCGTGTTGCTGTTGTTGTTATAATTGTAATTTTAATTAATATTGAGATATATTTAAGATCTGTAAAATAATACAGCTCTGGATAACTTGAAACAGCGACCACAAGTCTCTCCTCCATCTTTAAAAGTTCACCATAGTTGCCTTGACAACTGCTTGCCTCTGCTTTCATTTGATTGAAGAATGAAAAAGATGCGACTGACATAACAGTTTTTCCGCTCGAGCACACAGTGCGCAACGGCAAAACGTGAGGCGCTCAGGGCGCATAAGCAGCATGTAAAACACTGGCGGTGGTTAGTAAACCATTTAACAAATGCCACTCTCAACGAAAAAAAGTGTGTTCGCTGTGATCGGTCACTTATGCAGCCAAACTTTATAATATATAAAATGATATTTTTATATATATATAGTTTAACTGATACCATTAATCGGTTACAAACGTACCCTTTCAGTTAACGGTTAATCGATTATTTTGAGCATCCCTAATTAAACCACATGCGCAAGCTCTAAAATTAATTAATTTTTTTCCCTCCCGGCCGCACGCCGGAGATCCGGCACGGTGCTGGAATACTTTAAGCCCTGCATATGGCACCTCTTTAAAAATTTAGCTACATGTCGCAAAGACGCGTAGCACAAGCTCTGCAATTGGTCAGCTTGGTAGCGCTGACAAGTGTGGGCGGTACTGAGAGCCACAAGCCTGATGGAGCAAGTGTTTATAAGTGTGGAGTCCCGTGAAGAAGCTCCAGATGGAAACTATTGTTTTGGGCTTGCCTTATGATTAAAGCTGTTGCACATCCGCCAGTTCCCGCCTCTGAATGAGCGCGTTTTAGCTACTTGTACATTAAGGTGGCATTCAGACTAAAACAAAACACCAGCGAAGAAACTCGACACAGAGGAACATAAAAACCTGCTGCCAGCTAGCGTTACGGAAGGGTTAGTGCAGAGTGTTACACCTGGCTCAGAAATGTAACATTGAGGGAGACGACACGGCGAAATATAATCAAAAAGATTATTTATTTTACCACAATTAAAAATAATATAATCAAAACATCAGTATCAGTATGTTCAATCAGTGTGAAAAACAAGTGAATGGATGCGGTAAGTGTTGTCAGTGATAGTGTACGGATGCAATCCTAAACATAAAGCCCAAATTGGATCGCAGCTTTGGCCAACTGCCAAGTGAATGAACAGCGGACCCAAACTTTAAATAAAGGCACTGACCAGCCTCAGGTGCGCGAAGGCACGACTCCAACCTAGAACAAATCAAAACACACTAAACCAAAACAACGCAGTCCTAACACACTCCCCTTAAAAAAATCCCACATTAAAAAAATCAAATAATTTTCAAGTCACATCAGTTGGAGACCAAAATACCGCCTCATCATCACTCCACCACAGGGGCACGTGACAAGGTGTCTGCAAAAACGTTCTTAATTCCCTTAATGTGTTTAATCGTCAAGTTATATGGCTTGGGGAAAGGATTCATCGCATTAAGCGTTGACTCGAACTCTGCAATGAGTGAAGGAATGTCAAAGGATTGTGCTCCTCCCACATACACATCAAGTGCCCAGATAAGCGCCAGCGTTTCCTTCTCAATAACAGACTAATTCAATTTATATAATTTAAATTTGCGTGAGAAATAACTTATTGGATGACTAAAACCATCAGAATAGTACAAACTTCAGCAAGTACAAAATGCAGCTGCCAGAGTTCTTACCAGGTCTAGAAAATATGATCATATCACCCCAATTTTATCCTCCTTACACTGGCTGCCTGTTAAGTTTCGTATTGATTTGAAAATATAAATTCTTACCTATAAAGCTTTAAATAATCAAGCTCCTGTTTATCTAACCAAACTCCTGTCTCGCTACAATCCAACCCGCTCTTTAAGATCTCAAAACTCAGGGCTTCTGGTATTACCTAGAATAGCAAAGTCGAGTAAAGGAGGTCGAGCCTTCTCATTTATGGCTCCTAAACTCTGGAATAGCCTTTCTGATAATGTCCGAGGCTCAGACACACTCTCTCAGTTCAAAACTAAATTAAAGACCTATCTTTTTAGCAAAGCATACACTCAGTGCATCACCTAGCAGTATGACGCATGATTGTGCCCCCCCCGCAGGTTTTTGCATCTCGTTTATATACACAATGAACAGCAGCTACGCTAATTATTCTCTTTATTCTCTATTTTCACCCGGGGGTACTCATCCCGAGGCCCTCAGACTATGCAGCGCCACTAATGCGATCCAAGACCAGAGGTGAGATGATCCCAAGGTCTTCATAATCATGGACCAGGCCGTATCCTGAGCAGCTGCTGTGGTGGTCATGGTGGAGCGAGAGCATGAGACTGATTCCTGTGACGCTCCAAGGACAGATGAGTCTTCGCTGAGGTCCAGCTTCCGGCGCCTAGACTGCAGCTCTGCACAAGACGTATGGCCATAGGAGAAATGGTCGTGCCCAACTGAGCCTGGTTTCTCTCAAGTTTTTTTTTTTTAAACTTCACTTTCGCCAATTGGTGAAGTTTTTTTCCTCACCGCTGTCACCGCTGGCTTGCATGATTCGGAATCTGTAGAGCTGTGCATCGATGGAATTGCACTGAAAAAAATCATTCAGAGATGATTCCTTGGATTTACTAAATTTTTTTACGTTAAGTGGCTGTAAACAATTTATTTGGGCTGAATTTAAACAAAACAAATTAAGTAGAATTTTATTCAACTTAATTAGTTTGTTTAAATTCAACACAAATAAATTGTTTACAGCCACTTAACATAAAAAAATCCTTTTTTAAAAAACGTCATTTTTTTCAGTGTGCTCCAAAGTGTTGATTATTAACCACACTACACTGAGCTAAACTGAACTGAACTTAAACTCTAAAAACTGAACTAACACTGTTTCAATTCACTATAATCTTCTATGTGAAGCTGCTTTGACACAATCTACATTGTATAAGCGCTATACAAATAAAGGTGAATTGAATTGAATTGAATGAGTCTGGAGAAGGACCGCCCCGGCTCCCACATGACTTGCGTCAACCTGAATCTCAAAGGGAAGACCACTTTGAGGCGCTGCTAACACAGGAGTGGCCGTCAACAACAACTTCACATTCTCAAAAGCTTTTTGGCAATGTGGAGTCCAATCAAACTTTTTTTAAACAGAGTTTAAATAAGGGTGCTGACCAGCCTCAGGTGCGCTGAAGGCACGAGTCCAACCTAGAACAAATCAAAACACACTAAACGCAGTCCTAACACAGAGCAACACCAAACCGCACGCAGAAGTATAAATGCATGACTACGAGCAAGACAGGTTCCATGGGTCACGCCGATCACTCCACGCAGAAGTATAAACCAGCCTTTATTTTGGATTGTGAAAGCAGTATTCTCCTACATGTGTGACTATACCGCCCCCCGATGGTGAAGGCAGTTATAGTCATGGCAGGTACTATTTGAAGTCATTTATTTCACTAATTTGGCAACAGGCAAACATCCTCAGAGGAACAGTTTTAATTTTTCACTTAGTAAAAAAAAAACATTAGTGTTCCATTTGGGACGACACCGCATACTATGCTGTTGAGTGTGTAAGTGCATAAGTGCATAGTGTGCCATTTGGGATACAGCAACTATTTGCTTACTCTAATCTGTATTATTTTACTACCCTCCCGACAAAACATTAGAAAGAATCATAATTTTCCTGGAGAAAAAAAATCATGACGTTTTATTTTTTGCCACATCGTCCACCTTTAACTTGCACTACATTATTGGGTAAATAATGGTAGTTTTAGATGAGTGTGGTTTTCAGTACTCTTTCCACCAATGAGGGGGCGATTTCATATTCAGCACTGGGCCCCCTAGTGGCAACAGGAAAAGGAGGTGCTTACCGGATTCTAGTATGGATAACTGCAGTCTGGAGAAATGGGCGTGGCAAAAGGTAGGGGCGTGGTAAAAGGTTTTTCATTGTTCAAAGTTTTTTTTCCCGGTAGGGGCGTGGCAAAAGGTTTTTCATTGGTCAAAGGTTTTCTTTTTGGTCAAATGCGTTGGGCAATCAGCAATCACCAAACGCTTAAACAATGGCGACGTGATGTTGACAGCTGTAAACAGACGTAGGATGTACGATTAAAACTGGTTGGTATTTGTTTAGGTGTCCGTTTTGTGCCAAAATTTTGAGACCTCTACACATGATACACACTGATCTGCAAAGTCACAAACAACGCACAGTTCATCATGAACGTAAGTACCCATTATTTTGCGATATGCATTTTAAGATCATTTGTTTGGGTCATATGGGATGATGTGAACCGCAATCCCTCATAGAAATCTGACATATGCCAATGTGTACGTGCAAATTAGCCTACATGTATGACATTCATGTTCATATGTGGATTTTACATCTAATACATGTCATTTATGCAACATGCATTTAGAAATATAACAAATATGTTCACTTAGAGAAACAGTCCACTAAAATCATATAAAATATAGGCTAGGAACATGCATGTACATATTTGTAATTCCAATGGTTGGAAACATAAGTGGCCTTTTTTGCAACATTTCACAATATATGTTGCATATATGACACATTTTATGCAAGTAAATCTAATTAAAATTAATTTATATTAAATATTTGTTTACATGTTTATATACATTTTTTAACATTACCTAGGACATTCCAATGCAGTGTTTCTCCAATAACTGTGGAGTTTTTGTGCTCATGGTAAGTTTGACAATGTACATGGGCAACCACATTAGTAATTTTAGAACTAAATAACTTCCTTGACTTTCAGCCTTGTAAGTCGCTCCTGAGGTTGAGTTTGACTATTCTGAGGTGAGTCTTTGATCAACACTTTGTTAGCCAGTATAAAACAAGAATTTTTAACATTGTGGTAATTGTATTTTTATTTAAAACAGGCTATATGACATGCGTAAGGACATTGCGGTGTGGGTTCCTGCTTGAAGACTCAGGGTAAATATGAAATCTTTTTATATATTTAAACTGATGTCAGTGAGCACTGTGCAATTAATATATTTTTTCTCCTTAGGAATGAAAAAGACACAGAAAAGTGAAGAGCTGATCTTGGGCATCTGTACTCTCAGTTGAATGCAAATATAGTAAGTAAAAAAAAAATAAAAAAAGAAAAGTTATATATATATATATATATATATACATATATATATACATATATATATATACACACACACAGGCCACTTTATTAGGTACATCTTACTACAGAGGTGTCAAGGTCTATTCTTGTAGGACCGCAGCTCTGCACAGTTTTGCTCCAACCCTAATCAAACACAGCTGATCCAAATAATCAAGGTGATCAAGACTCTTTTGAATGCACCTACTATTTGGATCAGCTGTATAGTTTATAACTGTAGGTGATCAAGACTCTTTTGATTGCATCTACTATTTGGATCAGCTGTATAGTTTATAACTGTATGTGTGCATTATGATATTTAAAAGATTTTCAATTTACAACTACCAATGTAGCAAAAATCACTTTTTAAACTAAATCCAGCCACTAGATGGCAGCACAAGACCACTTATTGTGGATTACTGCACTTGTAGGCTTGTTTTTCATTCTTAGGAGTTTAATGTCACTGAAATTGCAGTGAAGATCTTTCTAAATTGCATCTTGACATGGTACAATGTCATTACATTTAAAATCAAATTTAGACCAAGCTTACAACTTAATTAATTTACACATTATATTTTTCCAGTTATTACATTCCAGCATAGTTGTGTTTGTGTCATCCTAAATGATGACTTAAATAGCATAAGTGTCACAACGGCTCTTAAATGCTTAAACCCTGTCAATCAGCTTGTATTTGTAATTATCTATTTCTATATCTATATATATATATCTATCTATATATATATATATATATATATATATATATATATATATATATATGTGTATGTATACGTATGTGTGTGCGTGTGTATACATACACATTTTATATTTACAAAATATGTATACATGCATGCATACATAATACACTTTATCTTTTTTTCCTTCAGCCATGGATCCATAAGGAGGTCTTAGTGATGTATGTTTAAATTTATTTTATTTTATAATTTATTTTATAGTTTACGTTTCACTTTTACATTCGTCATCTTATTATTGTGTGTGTGTGTGTGTGTGTGTGTGTGTGTGTGTGTGTGTGTGTGT
>CAIGQZ010034990.1:7300721-7314637 GCA_903798205.1 Danio tinwini | reverse complement strand
TATATATATATATATATATATATATATATATATATATATATACACATATATACATATACATATATACATATACATATATACATATACATATACATATATACATATACATATATATATATATATGTTTTCTATAATATTAATACTAACATAACATTAACTAATATTATTAATTTATTCTTTCATTTTCTTTTTGGCTTAGTCCATTTATTAATCTGGGGTCGCCATAGCGGAATGAACCGCCAACTTATCCAGCATATGTTTTACGCAGTGGATGCCCTTCCAGCTGCAACCCATCACTGGGAAACATCCATACACTTTCATTCACACACATATACATACACTACAGACAATTTAGCCTATCCAATTACTTGTTTTATATAATTTATTCTATAATATTTAATACAAGTATATTTAATATAATTTGATAATGACATGACATTTATTTTACTGAAGACAAGTAAATATATTATATGTAAAATATGTTTATTTAACATTATTCGTATATTCTATATTATTTATTTTTATTATTCTATAATATTCTAGATGTTTATATATTCTTGATATATTCTATAAAAGTTATTCTATAATAAATATCTTTGAATTCTTCGATAATATTCTTAGATTATTTAATACTTTTTATTTATTCTATATTATATATTCTATAATAGTTTTGAATCATTTTATAATACTCGATATGTTTATTCAACATTATTTATATATTCTATATTATTCATTACACAATATTTTTCATTTTGTTCTATATTTAATTAAAGTATATTTAATATTTGATTATGACATGACAGTCGTTTTTAATACTGAAGACAAGTAAATATATCATATGTAAATTCTTTGTTTATTTAACATTATTCATATATTCTATACTATTTATTCTGTAATTATTTTAATTATTCTATAATATTCTAGATGTTAATTTAATATTCTTTATATATTCTATAATATTTATTCTTTAATAAATATATTTGAACTCTTCGATAATATTCTGTTTATTTAATATTCTTTATATATTTTATATTATTTATTCTGTAATTTTTACATTTTTCTGTAATATTTTAATGTTTATATAATATTATTAAATATTTTATAATAGTTATTCTACAATAAATATCTTTGAATTATTCGATAATATTCTTTATTTATTAAATACTCTTTATATATTCTATATTATATATCCTATATTATATATTCTATAAAAGTTTTTTTATTATTTTATAATACTCTATATGTTTATTCAACATTATTTATATATTCTATATTATTTATTCCATAATATTTTTTATTTATTCTTTAATATTGAATACAAGTATATTTAATATACATGAGTCATTTTTTAATACTGAAGAAAAGTAAATATATTATATGTAATGTATTTATTTAATATTATTCATATTCTATATTATGTATTCTGTAACTTTTTAAATTATTCTATAATATTCTAGGTGTTTATATAATAGTATTATATATTCTATATTTATTCTATAATGAATATCTTTGAATTATTCTATAAAATTCTTTGTTTATTTAATATTCTTTAAATATTCTATATTATTTTTTTCTATATTATATTTATTCTACAATTCTTTTTATTATTCTGTAATATTTTAGATGTTTATAAAATATTATATATTCTATAATATTTATTCTAACAAATATTTTTGAATTCTTCGATAATATTCTTTGTTAATTAAATTATTTTTTATTATATATTCTATAATAGTTTTCATGTATTCTATAATATTTAATACAAGTATATTTAATATACTTTGATTGACACAAGTCATTTTTTCAATACTAGACAGTAAAGTAAATATATTATTAATATGTAAAATTGTGCGCTTTATCCAAAAAAAAAAATCAGAAAAATAATTTGTTTCTAGCTAGCTAACAAAGTTGATGAACATTTAATAGATTTCAGAAGCAAATTTAACATTAAATGTTTAAGTAACAAATATATGTTCTTTTATTATCATTTAGCACATCTGCATTTATTATACGTTTTTTTTTTAGATATTTGGCTTTTACAACACGACTAGTATTTTCATTAGAGCTCCAGTCATTTTAAAGATATTTTTAAGATAAACTTAAGTTAAATAGTATTAATCTATGTTCAAGTAGAGCACTATAATAAGCCTGAACTTTAGCAAGAAAGCCTGTCAACACTATTTATAAGAGGTTTTAGTATAAAAATGGGGTCTAAATGCTACTTCTTGATCAGTTCACTGTCAGTCCACTGATGTGGCACTTTATTTATTTATTTTCTTCTCGCATTGATCCTACTTTAGCTTTTACTTGGCGCCGCTTTTATTTGTGCAACAAAAATAGATCAAGCATGTGGCCATACTGTCTTTGAAATGTCACTTTCCTAATATGCATCCGCTCTGTGCTCTCAGTAACATTAAGCGGATTTCTCCTGCAGTTTACTCTTCTAGTACCCGGAGTAATGCCAATCTGTTCCTGCTGAGAAACCTTCCATCATGCAGATTCAGAGTCTGTTCACCCACAACCCGGCCAAAAAAAAACCCAAAAAACGCTTCAGATCTACTGACCGACTTTGATTCCATTTCACAAGCTCTCGATTCAATGCTTGATTATTATATTCTCTTAACTGTCACAGTCCCACCAGCAGGACGCTATAATGAGATTAAAGACGACATATTATGCCTCTTTTACCAGATATAAAATAAGTCTCTGATGTCCCTAGAGTGTGTATGTGAAGTTTCAGCTCAAAATACAACACAATGTTTTATAACTCTTCGAAACTGCCCCCTTTTAGGCTTTGATCAAAAATGTGCCATTTTGGTGACTGTCGCTTTAAATTCAAATGAGATTTTGCTCTTTTCAAAAGAGGGTGGAGCTACAAATGCCTGTGTGTAAGCATAGTGGCAGATTCAAAGATGCCAAGATGCTATGCTAATGAGGGAGAGATGGTCACTAATGGGTGGGGCTTTCCCCCTCTGATGACACGTACAAAAGGAGAATGTCAAAGTGTTTCTGCAGACCGTTTTTATCAAGTGTGATTATAAAAAAAATTAATTGATCAATTTTTATTATTAGAAGCTGGTTATATTCACAGACTGTTGTCAAACAACTGTGTTTAAACCCCCAATAAAAGTGATTTTTGCATAATAGCGCCCCTTTAAATCCTAATCTATTTATGACAAACTATATATAACACTGGAAACGTCCAAGACTTCTGAATATCCTTTTGTTTTTGTCATGTAGGATGAGTAATAGATTCAAATGCATTTACAACCACCTGCGGAACCATTTGCTTAAACCATAATATTGTAGTCCAAACAGAAAGCAAACTAGATCTCATTTAATCAGGTGACTGATTTTTGATAGATATTACTGAGCAAAAGTTATTTATTAATTTGCCACAAGGATACTCATATCGTAAAGCATTATTTAGCTACAGGGATACACCTGTAAACGTATTTGTGATGTTTTTAAGAGGCTAAATTCTGGGGTGAAGCTGCCCATATTGCTTTAGAATTTGAGGTCTACTTTACAAATATTGTCAAAAGTATGAACAAACATGGTTCATATTCCTCAAAACATACATATAGTGTGGGTGCTCTTATATGGTCTTAATTTAGCCTCAACTTTCTCTGTTTCAGCAAATTTAATAATTTCTGATGGCAAATCTTATTTTTACAGATATTTTGGGAAAATGTTTTGAAAATTTTCAAAAACTCAATACACTCTGGCCAAATTTACTACCCGTTCATTATATTGGGGGCTATTTGTGCCCCATTGACTTATAAAAGCCAAAAACATTTTTTGTTCTAAAGGCATAATAGTGCCAACTGATAATCAACAGTAAAAAAATGACACATTTTACCTCTTCCTAACAGAGAAAAGTACCAACAATCAAGAATGCATGATTACATGCTGTCAGGGTTTTGCAATCAAAAAATGTCATTACACTATCCAACAAATGTCGCCAATCCAAGCTTTAGGAACAACAAATAATAGCTTAACTTCTAGTTGATCATTTGGTCTCAGAAGTGGCTTATATGAAAAGGCAAAGGCCTCCAGATTACGCTTATTTTACCAAAATAAAATATGATCATGCCTTGATTTTTAATGATTTAATTAGGACAGTAAGGTCTGACTTTGATTAGACAAAAGTCCTGTCACTGAACAGAAATAATGTCCAGTATAATATATAAATTCATGGTGCAGTGGAGAAAGAATGAATATTGTGTCTGACTCCCATGAGCTTGGAGGACTGCATCCATACATCTCTGCAATGACTCAAATCACTTATTAATAAAGTCATCTGGAATGGCGAAGAAAGCGTTCTTGCAGTACTTCCCAGAGTTCATCAAGATTCTTTGGATTCATCTTCAACGCCTCCTCCTTCATCTTACCCCAGACATGCTCAATAATGTTCATGTCTGGTCACTGGTCTGGCCAATCCTGAGGCATCTTGACCTTCTTTGCTCTCAGGAACTTTGATGTGGAGGCTGAAGTATGAGAAGGAGCGCTATCCTACTGAAGAATTTGCCCTCTCCTGTGGTTTGTGATGTAATGGGCAGCACAAATGTCTTGATCCCTCAGGCTGATGATGTTGCCACTCTGCAGATCTCTTGCACGCCCCCCATACTGAATGTAACCCCAAACCATGATTTTTCCTTCACCAAACTTGACTGATATCTGTGAGAATTTTGGGTCCATGCGGGTTACAATAAGTCTTTTTCAGTATTTGTGATGATTGGGATGCAGATCAACAGATGATTCATCTAAAAAATCTCCCTTCTGCCACTTTTCCAAATGATCAACTAGAAGTCAAGTTATTATTTGTTGCTTTTACAACTGGGATCGACGACAAGACTTTTGTCAGGTAGTGTATAATAGAAGTCAATGAGGCAAAAACAGCCACCAACATAACAGAAGGGTAGTCAATTTGAACAATACACAAGGGTTAAACAAAATAGTTTTAATATCTGATTTTTTTATTATCCTCACCGTCTCCTCCGCCAGTTTCTCCAGCTGCTGAATGTACGGTGTGATCAGAGAGTGAAGGTTCCTCAGGATCTCCTCCACAGGTAGAGCCGACAGGAGGAAACCCAGAGCCTGCATCAGCCACATACACTGACTGGTCTGCAGACACACACACATTCAACAGGTGAACACAGTGGCCCGACACAGTGTCTGCATTCCAGTCCAATTTTTTATGCCCTTCACTCGCTAACTTCCTTCAATCTAGTTCCCTGAGGGGTACGTCATTGATTAATTCACACAAGTGTCCACTACTGGTGAACATCCGAATGAGTTTAAATGGAATGCCCTAAAGCAGGGGTGCCCAAACATTTTCCTATGAAGGGCCAAAAACCAAATTTCATTGAGAGCCGTGGGCTGAAGGTAAATATACCAAACTATATTACATTAAAGTTGCCACGGGTAATTTCCTAATTGATTTAATAATATTTCAAAATAAATAAAAAACATGACTTTAAATGGTATTAACTAATGCAGTATAACTTTTTAAATGATAAATTATTGCAATAAAAACAACCAATCACATTTATAACGCAGTGAAGTCCAATGTGAAATACAATGGCTTAAATCTGCCTTTGACTTGATTTGCTCACTAAAGTCTCATTATTGGCGGGTGACAGTGTGTAAATTTAAACAAAATCTGATTACTTTACATCATTTAAAACAAACAAAGGGGTTACATTAAATTTAATTGACAATCTCAAAACCATCCCCATCATTCTTCCTTTGTTCTCAGATGGGATGGCGGGCCAAGTCGATGGTTACCATGGGCAAAATTTGGCCCGCAGGCTCTAGTTTGGTCATCTCTGCCCTAAACCCTTCAGCACTTTGGGAAATACTCACTTGTGACATCACAATCACATTGCATTCTGGGACATACTGTATATGTGCTGGAGTGGACATATGAAGTCAACTCACACCCTCAAAATATGAGGGATCGTTGGAGCGAGAGCCCAGTAGTTAGTGCGCCGACATATGGTGCCGCAGCACTCCGGGTGTCCCGAGTTCAAATCCCAGCTCATGGACCATTCCTGATCCTACCCAACCTACCTTCAATCTTCTCTTATTCAATTGATAAAACGGCGATGGGGATTTCCCGAGGGAACAAGGAAAGGTAAGCTCATGAGTACAAGTCTATCAGTGGAGTGGAACGCAGCCAGTGTCTGAACGCTCTCCAGCACTGACGGACAATTCAACAAAAGTCGCAGTTTAAAAGTCCGCATTAACTGACCTTTTTTTTGTATTGTGACGCAGTTTCTAGAGAAACAGAATATTAAATGAGAGAACAGTGGGCGTGGCTTATTTTTTCTACTGCGAGCTGATAGGATGTAGTAAAGAAGGCATTTCATTCAGAAAGATTGGGAAAAGTGTTTGGGGAGAGTTCCCTCACCACCCTTTCTGTTTGTTGTCATAGCGCTGACAGTTGGAGGGACGTGGTTAAGTATGTTAGCCACGCCCAATACCTCAGACTGACATAATCTGAGACTTTAACTGAAAACTAAACAGGAGGTGCATTTTCGGATTTTAATTAAAGATTACAAGGGAAAACATTTTTTTTTATGACATGCACAGATAAAGTGTTCAACACAAAACTAGCAACGTGAGCTAACGAAATCAATATGGTTAGTTTTGATTTCATGTGTCCTTTAACACAAGATATCAACAGGCTCTTTGGAAGGTTATGCATCAGCATACATTTTTCGATTTCGAAGCAGAGCGCTAAATGCTAACTGTACGTTCACACCGAAAGCAGCGAGAGCATCAAAGGTCGCTCGGGACGCCCTGGCGACAAAGCTGTTGGTCTTCAGCTCCAGCAGCAAGAGCGCCAAAATTTGCTGCATTGATCTCTTATTTAAAGGGGCCGTTGCAGCATATCATACCAGTTACATTCCCGAATAAAACATGCTTTCTAGCGTGAAGATGTTGCACACTTATTATCAAATTCATTTAACTACGGAAGATCTAGTTGCATTGGCTTTGCTCCACTTAATTATCCAATGTGTCAATATGCCTGAAATATTCTGAAGCAGCAAAACTGTTTTGTATTGTCTCATGAGATTCCCGCTTTTTTAAAGAAAAAAATATATAACATTGATGCACATCAGTAACTTGCCAGTAACTTTTTTAATGAACGTTCCAGTATGAAAACATTGCAAATAATTGGAAATCCAGCGACCGCAATAGTCAAACCCTTGGGAACAACTGTGTTCAGAACCAAAGTTCACAGTGATTGTGTTTTCTGGACTCCTCTTAAGCGGTGGACTTCTACATTCTGATTGCTTGCCGCCGAACCGCGTCACAGCTCATTACCATAAAGTTGACCTGATTTCAATTCTCCTCGACGCCCACATCGGCGAAGATGCGCCGCGCTGCTCCTCGCCGCTTATCACCGTCGCCTCCCATTGAAAATGAATGACTTCTGGCTACTTTGACACTCTCGCTGCTTTCGGTGTGAACGTACAGTAACACTTTATAAACTTTAAATGTAGCTATATCAGAGTGAAAATCAACAATGGAAACATGGACTCACCTTGTGGATCTGTTTAATAAGCACTTCCTAAAAAAAAAGAGAGAACACCACAGTCATTCAGAGGAGAAAACAGTGTGAGTTTGTAACAATGGAATGAGCAGAATTCGACAAATACTAGATTGATCACAGTGGTAATATAAGAATGAGATGAAATTTTGGTAAGTCATATTTAAATTTGATTTACTATTGAGATTTTAGAATAAAGCTGTCGTCATACTTTATCAAGTCTGTTTTGTAATATAGCCTATTATTGTATATGAGTTACTAGACAGTCCCTCTAGGTCAGTGGTTTTCAAACTGTGGGGCACGAGAATTTGAGGTGTGCACACGAGTAAATTATGATGACAATTGTTACACATCCACTAGAGTGAATCTGATTAACGTTAGCTCCACAGCTAACTATTATGCACCTGTGGTGTTTATGCGTTCGAGTAAAATATATGCAAATAAAATGGACCGTGTGCTTTTTAAAATGAATGACAGTAAATGAAAGTTAAACCGGTGAGCTGTCTTATAATTAATTATAATAGCTATTCATTTTAATAAGCTGAACTGTTTGCTAATGTATTTGCTGCTTATGTATACTATTTATGTTTTCTTTTGTAAATAATAATAATAAAACATTACTGACCATTTACTGTTTATTTACAATGAAACAGAATTTTTTTGGGGGGGGCCTTATCCCCTATTTTTACATCTCAATGTTGACAGGTATGTATATGGCAATATGAAGAGAGCATTATTAGTAGGGCGGGATGTCATTCCTACTGGTAAATGTGCATTTCATGTCAAATACGCAAGTGAAAGCATGTTAACTACTAACGAGAGCCATTTATCCGTTAGGAAAATTGACCGAAGAGCAGTTTTGTTATCTGTTATTTCTCTCTATAATGTAAAGCCTATAATGCATAAGCCAACTGCTATGTATGAGAAAGTCTTACCTCTGATTTTTATTTCGTCACCTTCAAATTATAAGGTTCTATCTGACATTTTTGTCAAAATTTAGTTATTGACATATTCTTATTAAATGGCAACTTATTTACATTATGGGATTTTTTTTTAGAAGTTGTTTACATTTCATTTAAAAAACAAATGTCACACACACAAACTGTTTGCTATGGAATGCAATAACTTTGAAGCTCAATATCTCAAAATCATTCAGAACGCAGATAGAACCTTATAATTCCAAGGTGACGGTTGGTGACCATGTCTGTGGGTGTCATCATTCAAAATAAAAGGTCAGCTTTTTGCTTATAATGTCTTATTGCTCATCGTCATAAATTAAAATAAGGACGCATGACAGCTGAGCAGGACTTTAATCAAAATAAACCGTGAAACTCTGAACAATGTGAGGAGAGTTTACTCGCATGTGACTTGTTTTAGCTCTTTTGGTCTGTTTAGAAACTTTGTCGCGTGAAAGCGCACCGCACCAAGTACAAAGAGCAGCAAAACATTGTAACAATTTTAATCCGTTCCGGAACAAGAGAATCGATCCACAGGTGTGAAAGCACCCTAAAATAATATAATGTATGAGAAATAATACATAGAGAGTCTGTAATAAAACAGAAACTGTACTGGCGGTTTATTACAAGGTTGTGTAGCTTAATATACAACACCAAACCAGACAATATATCCCTTTAAACTATTAAAAATGTTAATCAAAGTCACTTTTTTTAACCTTTCAAGGTTAAAAGTAGTTTGAAGATCCCATAATGTACTGATCATCAACTGGCGGCCCGCGGGCCAAATCCGGCCTGCTGAGCGGTTCAATCCGGCCCGCGACTGGATTACAAAATTGGACGTATCAAAAAGAAAATAGTGGTCCACACTATTAAAGCAACTAAAAATAACAACAACTGAGTCTCTTGTTATAATAACCACCATTTATGACTATATTTAGGCTACACTTCGAAATGAAGACAGACTCAAACAGACCATGCGGCGTTAAGCATTCATTGTTTCAAACAGGTTTTAGCGTAAGTGAAGAGCGGGTGGGGTGTAGACGGAGTGCGCGCGACTTGTGTGTGATGAAGAAAAGGGATGCGGTGGAAAGGGGTGCTTGGCGAGCGGGAAGACGACAACTGATTTCCGGGATATTATCATTCGTTTGTGTGCATACGGGAGTCTCTATGCATTTGCGGGAGACTGACAGAACTTCCAGGAGACTTGGGATGTCTGCCTCAGGACTAAAAAAAGGAGGAAAAACAATCTGGCACAACTTAAAATAGCATGGTAAATAAATAACCTGGTACCAGAACAAAACAGGTCACAAATAATGTTCACACATCAAATGTTAAGTGGGCTTGAATTCAAATCACAATGCTGAAACGGGCTACTCAGTGCTTAATCAATGACTAAAGATACATTTCCCCTTGTTGACTTAGCCTAATTGAGTTGAGGCAAAATATCTATCACTCCTAGTGGTTGACTGTGGTATAGGTGATGGGGGCCTGAATCAAATGCCTTCAGTTTTGTAATGAAATTGAAAAAGTATAAACATTAAACATAATGTTCAGCCAAAATGAGATTTTTATTTGATTTTCTTCTTGAGGGTCCGGCCCCCAAGGAGACTGTCTGGTAAAACTCTGGCCCTCTGACAAATATAGTTGATGACCCCTGCCATAATGCAATTCAACATCATAAATAAACAATAAATACATGAATCACTAAATACGGAAAAACTGCTAATTCACAGATATGTTTTACAGTGCACATTGTACATGTTGTAAAAAATACAGCATTTTATGAACTGGTTGAATATTTCTTGTGTTAAAGCGTGTAATACCTGTGACACAGCAACTATATTGGTGGCGTACGGCGGCAGGTCGTATTTGCACTCTCTGCAGATCTTCTTGAGTGTGGAGACGCTGGAAACAGACAGATCTGGATTCCCCAGCGCCTGTAAAACCAGCGGCAGGACACTGCTCAGCATCACCGGATGATCTGCAAGCCACTCCGCCAGCGCTCCTGCAGAGACAGAGCAAACACACTTAAAATATCTTTAAACTATTTATTTATTGATCAATATTTTTTTTTTGTCTTAGTTTATTTCATAACGATGCAAAGGAAGGCCCTTTTCTTTTGGTCTGTTGTATCTTGTTTAATGGCTAGTTTAGTTGTTTTGTTAGAAATCTTTATTTTTTTTCCAGCTAAGAGGTGCTTAAAATTAGTTCACAAACTTTGTTTTTTTGGCCTTCATTTCCCTTCAAACCTTGGTTTTGGCTGAGAATACTTTTGTTAAATAAATTCCTTTGTTAACCTTTTTGACCTGTGTGTGTGCTTATGGAGCAGGAAAGGGGACCCTGGGTGACTTCTGTTAATAGAGTCATCCTTATTTTATGTGCGTAACACGGTGCTTCCGCTACGTAACACAATAGCATGCTAAATGAAGTAATATTTAATATTCATTCATTTTTCCTTTGGCTTAGTCCCTGATTTATCAGGGGTCGCTACAGTGGAATGAACCACCAACTATTCCTGCACATGTTTTTTTAAAGCAGCGGATGCCCTTCCAACTGCAACCCACCACTGGGAAACACCCATACACTCTCACATTCATACACACTCATACACTATGCCCAATTTAATTTAGTCAATTGCCCTAAAGCGCATGTCTTTGGACTGTGGGGGAAACCGGAGCACCCTGAGGAAACCCACGCCAACACGGGGAGAACATGCAAACTCCACACAGAAATGCCAACTGACCCAGCCAGGTCTTGAACCAGCGACCTTCTTGCTGTGAGGCGACAGTGCTAACCACTGAGCCACTGTAATATTCAATATGCATTACGATATATAAAAAAAATGTTATATCCAACATACGTTTCATTTTATTTCAGGTAAAGGAAAGTAACTGTACAACATGTGAACGTGATTAAAATTGCATCAAAAATTAGATTTGTTAATCATGCAAGGAAACATTAAATCAATAAAATATAGATGTCACCAGCAGTTTTGCCCACTGTTATAGTTTTATCAAGAATTGTTAGGAAAAATGAATATTTTTCATTATTTTTGTCTCTTTTTCTTTTCATCAAACAATTATTTGTATTGGTCATTTAAGGGTCATATATTAACTGAACTTCTGTTGTGTGTGCGATGCTGTGCATAATAATTAGCATTTTTGCAGAAGTAGATACATGCTGGTCCAAAATTTAATTCAGCTCCGCAGAAACTTCCTGTCTGAAGAAAGGTGTTAAAACTGAACATGGAAGACAGAAAGTCTTATGCTTTTAATGTTGTGCAGAGAATTCATAGAAAAAGAGGACTTATGTCTGGGGTGCAGCAAATAGAAGACTGGATAATGATTGACAAGTGACGAATTATACTAAACTCCACCTGTTAATATCAGCCTATTTAAGTTGAAGTCAGGAACTGAAAATGGTTGTGCACCTCCTGAATGTAACTTTAGCATTGCATTGAGGATAACAGAATTCTGTGAATCGAATTATTCATTTGTATCCAATAAATTGTTACGATTTTTGACATTGAAGTAAAACCTCACCTGACCTTTTTTTCTTGAACACGCATGGAATTGATTAATATTCCAACAGAATAATCAGGAAAATATAAACACTGATGACTGATTTTGTGCCAGCTTTACTGAAAATTATATTTGCTTCAATTCTCAAAAAAAAAGAAGATGTTTATTGCATGTACATTGGCAATATTGCAATCCCAATGCAGCGATAAAAAAAAAAAAATAATAATAATAATAATAATTCACACACACACCTATTGTGAACATGACTGTGTCAGCAAGCTGGACATTGTTGATGTTGATTCTTGGTATGAGGCCGATGAGTCCTGGGATCACGTCTGAATAGTTCACATCTATCGTTTCAGCGATGGACTGAAAGCCGTACAACAGTGCTTCTGTGTGCTGGAAGAAAATGCACAGGGATTTGGTTTAAAAAAAAAACCAACAGGGTTATTATTGTCAAAGAAATTTCAAGTTTAGTTTAAATCTAAAACGTTCAATAACAATAAATGAAAAAAAATCAAGTTTTAAAAATGTTGCCATGAAAACATTTTTTGTTTAATGTTGTAAAACAACTGAAGCTGAATTTAATAAAATGTATACATACACTTAAAAAAACCTAAATGACAAATACACACACACACACACAATTTTTGATTTGTATCCCAAAATTAATCCCTTAACATCTGGCAACACACGCAGGACAGCGACTCGGAGGAGGAGTTTGAACCTTTCCACTAAGGTACGCCTAGTTTTTGTTGTTGTTGTTTTTTTAAATGTATTATGGTAATTTGGGTGACGCAGTGGCGCAGTAGGTAGTGCTGTCGCCTCACAGCAAGAAGGTCGCTGGTTCGAGCCTCTGCTGGGTCAGTTGGCGTTTCTGTGTGGAGTTTGCATGTTCTCCCTGCGTTCACGTGGGTTTCCTCCGTGTGCTCCGGTTTCCCCCACAGTCCAAAGACATGCGGTACAGGTGAATTGGATAGAATAAATTGTCTGTAGTGTATGAGTGTGAATGAGTGTGTATGAATGTTTCCCAGAGATGGGTTGCGGTTGGAAGGGCATCCACTGCGTAAAAACTTGCTGGATAAGTTGGCGGTTCATTCTGTTGTGGTGACCCCGGATTAATAAAGAGACTAAGCCGAAGAGAAAATGAATGAATTATGGTAATTTGCACGTTGTGTCAAATTTTGTCTAGATTTGTCTATTTGTCTAGATCAGTGGTTCTCAAACTGTAGTACTTGTGGGCCTTCCTTCCAGTGTTACGCGGAAGAATCGATGAATAAAAAAAGAATAAATTGAACACAGTTTTAACCCTCGCGTATGATAACTGTTCCCTGAAGTGTGCGATTATGCTAGTGTGCTTTGAATGTTTTCTTTAATGCATCGCGTCATCAGATGTTAAAAATCAGTCCGCTTGGCACAGAGCCAGAGGAAGATGAGAGCAGATACACACGCACTAGAGAAGCCCTTCTGCAGACCGGTGCTGTTGTGCTGCATGTTCTCAATAATCCCAAAAAAACTCATTAATATCAAAGCTGAATATTTTTGGAAGTAGTTATTAGTTTGTTTTTAGTTTGAGCTATTTTAGGAGGATATCTGTGTGTGCAGGTGACTATTACTGTGCATAATTATTAGGCAACTTAACAAAAAACAAATATATACCCATTTCAATTATTTATTTTCACCAGTGAAACCAATATAACTTCTCAACATTCACAAATATACATTTCTGACATTCAAAAGCAAAACAAAAACAAATCAGTGACCAATATAGCCACCTTTCCTTGCAAGGACACTTAAAAGCCTGCCATCCATGGATTCTGTCAGTGTTTTTATCTGTTCACCATCAACATTGCATGCAGCAGCAACCACAGCCTCCCA
>CAIGQZ010034990.1:7271861-7300321 GCA_903798205.1 Danio tinwini | reverse complement strand
AATACAAGTTTAGATTTCAAAGATATACAAATATGTCATCTGTACATACAACCTCAAAATTGCAACTTGCAAAACGTTCACATTGTCTACAAAATTAAAATGATATATATATATATATGATAAAGCCTATATTTATCAGGTTCAAGCAACATTTCTAGGTTTTGATGAATAAGCTATAAATTAATACTTTACAAGTACGGCAGTTTTCTTTTTACTTTCTAAGAACAGAGCCGTTTTTAAATAACTTGTAAAAGCACATTATAATTTAAAGAGTGAATTTTTTTTTGTTTTGTTTTTCTCTGCAAGCACAGTTAATGTTCAAACTGTTTATAATGTTTAAAGTGGCTGACAATAATAAATATACATAATAATAATAATTAATCTGCCTCGTTTTTGAACTGTGCAGTGCTGCAGCTGCTTAATTAGGTCTACTACGCTACTGTATTTCAATACTGGTCATTATGGTGCTACTTAGAGAGACAATTTTTGTCTGAGGTGGTACTTGGTGAAAGAGAACCACTGCTCTAGATAATAGCTGTATACTCTCCGCTTGACTCGTGTACGATAATTTTCCTCCAAGTACAATAATTTTGAGGTTCTGGTACGACACTTCAACATTTCCAATCTGGCAACACTAACAAAGATGCGCAGTTGACAGTTTGGGCTACTTATCAGAATTACAGGAATTATCAGCCTGACAATATTTAATTGGATTTTTTGTTTTATGGCTTAACCAGAACATAAAAATACATATAAACACATTTAGATCATTTACTTTAATCATTACTATTGGAATGTGAAGAGACTTTCAACCAGAAAAAATGTTTCTGAAGACAATCACCTACTGCACCTTCAATAAATAATTAAATGAAATCCCAGTGACATTCAAATAAGTACAATATATTATAACTTAGCAGAGCCATTTAGTAGAGTGTATTTCAATTGTTTATGTGTAAAACTAAACTGTGCCACGTATATCTTTTGTGCAATGCAATTTTGTGGAATTTATTTATTTATTTAAGTCTTGCAGTCTCAACTCAACAGAAGACAGCAAAACTGATGACTAAATGTAATATTTTCTGACCTGCCATGTTGTTGTTTGCTCTGTGTTGGTGAGGAGTCGCCCCAGTTTGTCGTACAGATTACTGAGTAATTCAGCTCCCAGCATCTCATAGACATACATCAGTGTGTCAGAAATATCCACCCTAAAAGAGTCAAACAGCACAGAAACATATTATTTGATCAAAACTTCACAGCACAAACTCTTTTTTTAGTTTAATTCATTTTTGATGCTGGGCAAAAATTAATCGCCTCCAAAATTAAAGTTTGTTTTGAGATAATATATGTTTGTACACTGTATATATTTTCTTATGTATATATAAATACACACATGCATGCATATATTTGAGAAAATGCTTATTTCTATTTAGATATAAAATAGATGTATATGATACAAATTACACTCTCCGGCCACTTTATTAGGTACACCTTACTAGTACCGGGTTGGACCCCGTTTTTACCTTCAGAACTGCCTTAATGCTTCGTGGCGTAGATTCAACAAGGTACAGAAAATATTCCTCTGAGATTTTGCTCCATGTTGACATGATAGCATCATGCAGTTGCTGCATATTTGTTGGCTGCACATCCATGATGCGAACTAATCTGGCCATTCTCCTCTGACCTCTGGCATAAACAAGGCATTTGCGCCCACAAAACTGCCGCTCACTGGATATTTTCTCTTTTTCAGACCATTCTCTGTAAACCCTAGAGATGGTTGTGCGTGAAAATCCCAGTAGATCAGCAGTTTCTGAAATACTCAGACCAGCCTTTCTGGCACCAACAACCATGTCACTTTCAAAGTCACTTAAATCACTTTTCTTCTTCATTCTGATGCTCGGTTTGAACTGCAGCAGATCGTCTTGACCATGTCTACATGCCTAAATGCATCGAGTTGCTGCCATGTGATTGGCCGATTAGAAATTTGAGTTAACAAGCAGTTGGACAGGTGTACCTAATAAAGTGGCCGGTTAGTGTATATATTAATTTAAACATCCATGTAACAATTTTTTGCAGAATTTTGTTTCTGTGTATGTGTGTGCATCGCACATACATAATATATAATACACATACATATATATTATGTTAAAATAAACCTTTATTTTGGATGTGATTAATTGCTATTAATCTTTACCAAGCACTATTCATTTTCAAAGGAAATCCATCAAAAAGCTTTAGCCACACTAATTTTTATGCTAATTTCTTATTTCATTGCATTTTATTTAATCAGGAACAATGCTCATTTATAGTACACAATGTGTAAAATGCGCCAAATTAAGTCTGAATTAACACTGGATCTCACGTTCATTAGAACTCCCATGGCATGATTATGTTAAAAGAAAAAAACACACACGCACACACACATACACACACACACACCTGTAGATCCTGAACTGCTCCTTCTCGTCTGAAGACCAGGAGGCGTACTCTTCATCTGTGGGAAACTGAGCTTTATGAAGCAGAACGTCCACAAGCTGGAAATACACCGGCCTGTAGACCTGCAAATACACGGCCTGCTTCTCTGCCTCAAACGACATGATGTCATCCTGAAACACACCCACAAACGACAACAATTCAACACTAAACCTTTGACAAAGCAGAGGAAAACACAGCAAGCGGGTCAGTATTATGCAGCTATTTAAATACATCAATATGAGCAATTCTAGCGTTATGGATGTGACATTTGCATGAACTCAAAACATAAATACACAGTGAACGTATATGTTAAAGGGCACCTAGGTTACCCCTTTTCTCCAGATTTAATATAAGTCTTTTGTGTCCCCAGAATGTGTCTGTAAAGTTTCAGCTCAAAACACACATCAGTCCTCCCCGCCCACCGCTTCCACGTGCCTGTCAGCATGCCTCAGTCTCCGTCCTCGGCTGCCTCAGACAACTGACACAGACATAAAGAAAGCAGATCTCACGTAACGTTTGTGAGAAAAACTACAGTAAGACCTTTACCAATGAGTATTTGATGCATTTGTTGTGTGGAGCTGCAGGATGAGTCACACACAATGTCGTTACAAAGTTCACGCACACGCACACACAGCGCAGACACACACGCATAACAGCGCTCGCGTTTAGCTTTGCACTGTCTTTGCACGCAAATGTGACAGGATACAGGTTAATATCCACTGCTGTATGGATATCTGTTAATGTACAAAATAAACCTGATTTAACGTCCACAAACCGGGATTGAAGCGTCTTCTTTTATAATTGTACTGACACGCGGCTGTGCTGATGTAGTAAAGCTGAAGTAAATCGTTGTAATTCATGAACATGCACTGTTTTAAAACATTTTAAACTTGTCAAACTCACTCTTGATCACATTTGATGATGATTGATGATCCTAGCAAACTGAACAGATATTCCCGGTTGATTTGCGCACGTCCTGTCTTGTGGATATGATTATACACGTTACTACTGAGACATGTTAATAGGCAGCTGTCAATCAATTTGGTGGGCGGGGGGACCGCACTCCTACGTCAAGTTGCGATCGGTCTCAAAACCGCTCCAATTGGTCCACCTGTTTTGTTATTGTTGTAATGTTGTTATATTGGAAAAAAAAGCACTGGGTGTGTTTATATCAGAAACCATATGTCTGTTTTCCCCCACAGTCCAAACAAATGCGCTATAGGGGAATCGGGTAAGCTAAATTGTCCATAGTGTATGGGTGTTTCATCAGTCCATTTGTAGTTGTAATACCGCAAATTACATTTGGACTAGTGAAATAAAGAACTGCAACACCACGAAAACCAAGCAACAGCAACAAAAAATAATTTAAATGAGCATTAGATGTGCTGTTACATAGACATCAGAAAAATAAGACCTGT
Source organism: Danio tinwini (assembly GCA_903798205.1). Classification (NCBI taxonomy): domain Eukaryota; kingdom Metazoa; phylum Chordata; class Actinopteri; order Cypriniformes; family Danionidae; genus Danio; species Danio tinwini. The sequence goes on along the minus strand of CAIGQZ010034990.1, from coordinate 7,296,431 downwards.
GCAAAAATATTTAAGATCTAGAACAGCGAATTTAAGACTTTTTAAGGCCTAAAATGTAGATTTTTAAATGTGAGACTTTAAGACTTTGCGGAAACCCGGAATAATACTAATAAATAATTGTTATTAATAAAATAAACTGTATTAAAAAGGACATGCACATACATTTTAGAGGAAAACATCAACATTTCTAAGTAATATGCTTTATTTGAAATCATTTGATATACTTATAATAATTCTAATAAATAATAAGAAAAGATTCAAATAGTGAAATTACACACAACACACAATAAAAAGTTGAAATCATGTGCGTTATTAACTCATTAAATTATTATTACTATCACAATTAACCAAAAAAACATACATTTATTGGAAAACATCAACATTAATAGCAAATATTCTTAAAAAAAAAAAATTATATATATATATATATATACACACACACAGTTGAAGTCAGAATTATTAGCCCCCCTTTGTTTTTGTTTTCTTTTTTTAATATTTCCCAAATGATGTTTAAAAGAGCAAGAAAATTTTCACAGCATGTCTGATAATATTTTTTCTTCTGGAGAAAGTCTTATTTGTTTTATTTTGGCTAGAATAAAAGCAGTTTTAAATTTTTTGAGGTCAAAATTATTAGCCCCTTTAAGCGATATATTTTTTCAATAGTCTACAGAACAAACCATCATTATACAATAACTTGCCTAATTACCCTAACCTGCCTAGTTAACCTAATTAACCTAGTTAAGCCTTTAAATGTCACTTTAAGCTGTATAGAAGTGTTTTGAAAAATATCTAGTCAAATATCATGTACTGTCATCATGGCAAAGATAAAATAAATCAGTTATTAGAAATTAGTTATTAAAACTATTATGATTAGAAATGTGTTCTGCTCTCCATTAGAAAAAAATCTGCTCTCCGTTAAACAGAAATTGGGAAAAAAGTAAACAGGGGGCTATTAATTCTGACTTCAACTGTATATATATCAACCAAAAGGCATTTATAATAAAACAAAAACTCTTGGAGATCATGGCAGGTTTGTACTCAAAGGCTTGTAAGTTATTGTCAATAATTCACTATGGAGAAATAGAGATATTATAAATATATATGAATATATGACATCTCTAAGGAAAAAATGAATGGAACACCTATCATTCAACGTATTCATGATAGTTTACTGCATTTAGCAGCACAATTCAGTAGTAAAAATACATGTAACTTCACCTATAAACATTCACACAAAATAAGGCTCTAACAGAAAAGCAACTCGCAAGGACAAAAGCAAAGGACATCGATGAATATTCAACACATGACACGTACACACACAGACACAGCGGTAAACACACAGCACAGGTGGAGGTACAGATACTGTGTGAAGGACAGGTCAATGTCTAACAGAGGCTCTCCATCACTGCTGGAGAAACACAGTCACGTTCTCTCTCTCACTCACACATGCACATGCGCACACAGACACACACTTTACGATATGAGATTTAGTTTATTTTTTTTCTTGCTATATATTGTTTTTCCTTTAAATCATTTATTCATGTAACTATCATACTAAACAGATGGATTTTTGTTCTCTAATTTAGGCTAAAAACTACGTCAAGGTGCACGAATGTAGACTTTAAAACACTATTGGCCCGTTTCCACTGAGTGGTACGGTACGGATCGGTTCGGTACATTTTTATGGCCGTTTCCACTGTCAAAAGCGTACCGAACCGATCCGTACCATACCACTTTTTCGGCACCCTTTCGAAAGGGTACCAAAGATGAGAAAGTGTACTAAAAGGTGGACCTACACGCGCAGCTGAACGCTGAATGGTTTACAGAGATACGTCACGATCTCGTGGAGCTAGAATCAAAACAATGGAGCCGCCATGTCTTTAAATGCACAGCCAAGACAACTATATGCATATAATAACGATACATGGATGACCCGGGCTCAAAACAAACCTTGTCGTTGTCTTGATGAACAGCCACAAAGCCAAGAATCTGCCGTGTCCTGTTGTTGTTTTATGAGGCCGTCTAAAAGTCTAAAAGTGCGAGCGGTTTTTCTCTTTTCTCCAGGGAGTCCGCGATTGCGTCAAGATTTGATATAACGAACTTCTTGAGCTGACAATAATAATGTGTGTGTGTGATTAATGAAGCGTCTTCGACATCTGATCCATTCAAAAAGAAAAGGACAAACGTGAGAGTTAAGCACGGAAAAAAATGAGAAGCGAGAATGACGAGCGAGAATGACGTCGACTGAAACTCTCTGTAGTACACCACGCCCACCAACAGGGTACTCTTTGTAGTGGAAACGCAAGCTCGATAAAGGTGACCCGTACCAACCCGAACCGTACTGTACCACTCAGTGGAAACGAGCCATATGGCTGTTTCTCAATTCCAAGAACGCAGAGAACAGACTTGCGTTCTTGTGAAGACCGGTATTGCCGGGTCACCTCGGAAAACTCAGGAGACCGCAAGGACAGAGAATGCATCCTGTCAAAAATGAGATGCCGCGTTCTTCTCGATGGTCACACGACCTTCACGTGTTTTTAACAGAAAATTATTGAAACATTCATACAACGATTTATTGTTTTTCCCCTTTTCAAAATCTATAGTATGCATAAATACTTTACAAATATATGTTGCACAATATAAATAAAACAGATTTTAATATGAATTTCAGCAAATAAACACCCTTAATGTGTTTATTCCTTTATTAAGACTTTCATGGTGATGTTTATATTCACTGTGTCATTTAGGGAAACTCCAGAGATAAATAAGTTATATCTCTGAACTTTAATAATAAACCTATAGACCAATTACCATGTTTGTAAACATTCAGGATGCGCGCACAGGGAGGTGGCAGAAAAAAAACGGGAGCGCTAACATTTGCAGTGAGGGAATGACATCCGATGCGGTACAGAGTTTGTTGTTGTCTTAGAAATAAGATATATTGATTACATATTATATATATTATTTACATAATGCTTTCAGCGTATTATAACAGCTTGTCACCCAGTAATAAGCACAGCGATTCTGCAAAATTAACATTAAAGTGAGCGGCATTCGTCTGACAGGTCCATTTGCGATAGCACCCTCCCAATGGATATTGAATAAGACAAAATGACCAAGCGTCCAGCCCCAAATATACAATCTTAATAAAGCTCCAAGGGATTTTACAAGATTTTACAAAACTATGTAGTGCTAAAAACCGAGGCTCTGCCGAGCCAAAGACAAGGAAAAAAAGACGGAGCTAACGTTATACAAGGCCTGGGTAATCATCAACAAGCAGAACAACTGCATTCTGACAGCAAACTACACCTGAACTTACGGCAGGGTATGTGAACTTACACATGAAGGTAAAGTTGGTTTTATATTCACACATTCAGACTTTCTCCTTAATAATATAATTTCATAAACATATTATTTGCAAACTCAAAATAACGAAATCATATTAGCAGCCAATGACTATCAAAGTACAACATTGTTCAGTCAATTAAACAGTGTTCATGTTTTTTTCAAGTCACACTTGCAGGTTATTTCAGACCGAATACTCAAAGTGCCGTGGTAAACAATATAGGGAGCTGTCACAAGTTGTCACTGAATGAATGTGTGAATATTAAACCAACTTTAATAACTTACACGTTTCATTCTCAGCATTCAGTGTCCGCAGTTTAATTAACCATATGTAACTGTTTTGCCGAAATCATTGCTGCAATCAAAAACGAGTAATGTGTATGATTCAGCATAGCCTGAACTTACCTGATATAACATGATAACTGCAGAGTCCAGCATTTCTAATTAGGTCGTCACTTCATTCAGCTCCCTTTTAGCCAAAGACGTCTGCAGTCGGCATTAAAAGCAGTGTGGTGTATGGTAAAAGTTAAGTTTTCTATTTTTAGACTTTTTTTTCAAATTTGGCATACTACCTTAAAACACCACGTTTACTATTGCAGCTGGTCTTTTTTTGCAACCGGGGACCTGTGTGTCATCATGAGTGACGTAGGTTGGTAATTCATCTATATAAAATGCTGCACCTCCCACCTCTAGTCGCAATGACTTCTGGGACTTCTAGAGCGAGCTTGGTGCTCAAGTCTGCATCCACGCGTCCTCTATATCAAGAACACATCCAGGTAGTTTCACGTGTCCTTTGGTTTCTTGCAGTCTTGAGTATTGGAACTGAACTTTGGCAGTTGATCATGATGTTACACAAGAACACGAGGACACAAGACTGCTGAACAATGCATATTGAGAAACAGCCTATGAATGACTGAGAATCTTGGTAAATGTTCAGACTCTTATTGGCTGTCTTTTCGTCATTTCCTTCTCTTAACCCATGTCGTTCTCTGCTCTGGGCACCAGCATTGCTCTAGCCAATTGCAGAACAGCATCTACTGAGGCTGTGTGGGTTAGAGCTTAGATTGGGCCCAAAAAATGTAACCCGACCCTACCCGAGCCCGTGTACCTCGTGTCCGAGCCCGACCCGATACATAAACTGTAATTTCGAGCCAGAGCCAGTTTTAAACCCGATTTTCTTTAATACGTTGGCCGTTATAGACCATTTCAATGTGGTGATGTCATTGGCCCATAAACATTTCCTGCTTGTAATGAAAGTATAACTGTTCATAACTGTTCAAATGTTCATAACTGTAACAAGAGGCAATTCAATCATAACTTAATGTTTAAACAGCCATTATAACATTATTTATCAATATGTGGCTCTTTTTGGATTTTCGGAAGCTATAAAAATAAAAAATGTAATACAGAAAGTGCGTTGGGACCATTGTTTTTGTTTACATCTTTAACAATGGTCTATAACACGTTCCCAACTACAATTCTGAAATGAATGGATCGCAAATTAAATTGCTGCTTCTGCTCTACATATGCATTGCTTCAACTCCGCTTGAGCGTGCAATGTGTGCCAGTGAAGAAGATGCTGTTGCAGGAGCTAAATCGTTTAAAACAGGTTGCGAATTGCTCAACTTTGTAGATGCACACATTGTTTAGGCCAACTTTGCTAAAATATTCCTATCATATTTCTTATTATGGCATAGCTCTCCACCCAATTAGGCTAATTAAGTAATGACTAAAAAACACACATATGCTTGATCACGGCCCAGCCCGACCCGAAGATACTGGTAAGAAATGGACTTGGGCAAAGAATCTAAACTCTTGTGTGGGTACAAAAAAAGGCCCCACCTGATTGGTCAAATCTGAATAAATAAACTACAACCCTTTATGTTCATGCAACACATAAATTCTTAGAACTTAAAAAACCCCTATAAAGATAAAAGAATTTAAATAAATAAAAAAATGTATAAAAAAAAAACTTTTAAGGATTTAAATATAACAAGATAACTCTTGGTCGCCCACTGAAGATGAGCCGGGCTGCACCTGGTAAGTACCTGGATGGGAGACCACATGGGAAAGCTAGATTGTTGCCGGAAGTGGTGTTAGTGAGGCCAACAGGGGGAGCTCATCCTGTGGTCTGTGTGGGTCCTAATGCCACAGTATATTGATGGGGACTCTATAGGCGAATTACCGCTTTGTAAACATTCAGGATGCGTGCGCAGCGAGGTTGCAGAAAAAAAACGGTAGCGCTAGCATTTACAGTGAGGGAATGACATCTGATGCGGTACAGAGTTTGTTGTTGTATTAGAGGTAAGTTATATTGATTACATAATATATATATTTTTACATAATGCTTTCAGCATATTATAACTGCTTGTCACCCAGTGATAAGCACAGTTATTCTGCAAAATTAACGTTAAAGTGAGCGGCATTCGTCTGACAAGTACATTTGCGATAGCACCCTCCCAATGGATATTGGATAAGACGAAATGGCCAAGCATCCAGCCCGAAATACACAACTATCTCATTGAAACTCCGAGTGATTTTACAAGGGAGAAGTTAAAGGCCTACAAGTCTTTGGATGCCAACAATTTTGTACAGTGTGGTCATGTGCAAGAAATAATGATCCATGATTACCAGATTTAAAACTATGTAGTGCTAAAAACCTCCAATATCCAAGACGGCGCAGAGCATGGCCGCCGTGTTGCGAGCTCCCAGCAAACTTTGTTGTGTTTAGTGTGTTTTACTTGTATTTTTGTTGTTTTTCGTGCTGGATATACACACTCTTATTGCCTACGACAGACACACACTTCGGGAAATTGGCTCCCTCGTCGCACACCGAAGACCGAACTTTGAGTTCTTCAATGACGCTCTGTTTACAAACACAGCAACAGAGCCCTTTGTCTGGGTCACACAACAGAGGCGACGACGCAAACGCAGCCGGAAAAGAGGAAAGAGAGCCGGCGTCCTGGTCAGACTAAGACGCCGTGGATTTCGACCTCTGCTCCCCACCATTCTGCTGGCTAACGTTCAGTCACTGGACAACAAACTTTGCGAGCTGCGGGCGCGCATTTCCTTCCAACGGGAAACAAGAAACTGCTGCATTATCGGTCTTACAGAAACCTGGCTATCTGCGGAGGTACCAGACACAGCTGCTGAACTTTCGGGGTTCTCCTTGCACCACGCGGATAGAAAGATAGAACTCACAGGAAAAAGCAAAGGAGGAGGTGTTTGTTTCTTTATTAACAATTTATGGTGTGATGAGAGAAACATACACTCAGTTAGATCATTTTGTTCTCCTGATCTGGAATACCAATGCTTCGGTGTCAACCATACTGGCTACCAAGGGAAGTCACAGCAGTTATCATTACGGGTGTTTACATCCCCCCTCAAGCCAACACAGAGCAGGCGCTCAGAGAACTGTATGGGAGCATAAACGAGCAGGAAACCGAACATCCAGAGGCAGTGTTTATTGTTACAGGGGACTTTAACAACGCCAATCTCAGGAAAATTGCTCCAAAATACATTCAACATATCACCACAAACCATTGCTACTCTCCGTTCTGGGATGCTTACAAATCCCTCCTCGCCCACCATTTGGCAAATCAGATCACTCTTCTGTTCTGCTCTTGCCTGCTTACAGGCAGAAACTGAAACGGGAACCACCCACCCTCAGGACGACTCAGAGCTGGTTGGACCAATCGGATTCCATACTTCAAGACTGTTTTGATGACGTTGACTAGGAAATGTTCCAGGCAGCTTCTGATGACAACATCGAAGTGTACTCAGAAACCGTTACGTGCTTCACCAGAAAGTGCATAGAAGACGTGGTCCAAACAAAAACTGTCCATATCTACCCCAACCAAAAACGATGGATCAATTGTGAAGTTCGAACAGCCCTATCAGTGCGAACTTCCGCCTATAAATCCAGAAATGCTGAGGAACAAAAACAAGCAAACTACAACCTCAGAAAAATGATCAAAGCAGCAAAACGTCAATACAAAGACAAGGTAGAGAGTCAATTTAACACCAAATAACGCAAGGAGCATGTGGCAGGGACTCAATTACATTACAGACTTTAAAAGTAACAAACCCGCCACTGTGAACATTGCTGCATCTCTCCCGGACAAGCTCAACTCATTCTACGCCCGCTTTGAAGCCCAGGACAGCGCACACACACAGCGCGCTCCCGCGACCGATACAGAAACCGCCAGCACACTCTCTGTTTCTGTAGCGGATGTAACAAGATCTTTCCGTCGCGTGAACATTGAAAAAGCTACAGGCCCAGATGGCATCACTGGACGTGTACTTAAAGCATGCGCACACCAGCTAGCGGGGGTTTTCACGGACATCTTTAACCTCTCGCTCTCTCGGTCTGTGGTTCCCACATGCTTTAAAACAGCTACTTTTGTGCCAATAACAAAATAAGCTAAAACCACATGCTTGAATCACTGGCGTCCGGTTGCACTGACACCCATCTTCAGCAAGTGCTTTGAGAAGCTGATTAAAAACCACATCTGCTCTGTACTGCCCGCTAACACGGACCCTCTGCAATTTGCATACAGAAACAACCGCTCCACTGATGATGCAATTGCTTTCACCTTGCACACTGCTCTGTCTCACCTGGAAAACAAAAACACATATGTGAGAATGCTGTTTGTGGACTACAGCTCCGCATTCAACACCATAGTGCCTGCCAAGCTGGTGGTAAGCTCCAGGCTCTGGGCCTACACAAATCTCTGTGCAACTGGATCCTGGACTTCCTGTCAAGTAGACGCCAGGTGGTCAGAATGAACAACATCACCTCATCCAGACTGATCCTCAACACTGGTGCTCCACAGGGCTGTGTTCTCAGCCCACTCCTGTACTCCCTGTACACACATGACTGTACATCCAAGCACAGCTCCAACGTCATCGTTAAATTTGCTGATGACAACGGTGGTGGGCCTAATCACAGATAATGATGAGACGGCCTACAGAGAGGAGGTGCACACTCTGACGCAGTGGTGTCAGGAAAACCACCTCTCACTCAACATCAGCAAAACCAAGAAGCTGGTGGTGGCAGGAGAAAGAAGAACGAACACACTCCCATTACCATCAACGGGACACCAGTGCAGAGAGTCAGCACTTTCAAGTTTCTTGGAGTACACATTGCTGAGCATCTGACATGGACTCCTCACAAAGAAGCAGTGCTGTGGAAGGCACAACAACGCCTCTTCTTCCCTAAGCGTCTCAGGAGGTTTGGAATGAGCCCCCACATCCTCCACTCGTTCTACACCTGCACTGTGGAGAGCATCCTCACTGGCTGCATCACCACCTGGTACGGAAACAGCACCAGCAGTAATCGCAAAGGTCTACATAGGATTGTGCAAACTGCTGGACGCGTAGTAGGAGGTGAGCTTCCCTCCCTCCAGGACATTACACCAGGAGGTGCATGAGGAAAGCCAAGAGAATCATCAGCGACTCCAGCCACCCAAGCCATAGACTTTTTGTCTCTGCTACCCTCAGGCAGACTGTTCCACAGCATCCGGTCACGCACCAGCCGACTGAAGGAAAGTTTCTTCCCTCAGACTATCAGGCTGATAAACACTTAACACACCCCACACAAACTCCTCCAAACCCCACACTGCACACCATCAAGATGTAGCATGCACTGCACTTTAACCAATCCATACTTAAAACAATACTGCCTACAACTATGTGTACACCTATTCATCGTACGTATCGCTGTCAACACTGCCAATTTCACATTGTCTTGTTTTTTGTGAGTATGTTGTATTTTGCACTGTCTGTATTTTGCACTGTCTGGAGCCAGCACCTAAGCTTTTCACTCATCATAGCACACGTGCTGCTGATGATGTGACAATAAAAGTGATTTGATTTGATTTGAAACCGAGGATCTGTCTAACGTTAGCCAAAGACAAGGAAAGAAGACGGAGCTGTACAAGGCCTGGGTAATCATCAACAAGCAAAACAACTGCATTCTGACAGCGACCTGCACCTGTACAGCAGGGTATGTGAACTTACACTTTTTACATTTCATTGTAAGCATTCAGTGACCGCAGTTTAATTCACCATATTTAACTGTTTTTGCTGAAATCACTGTGGCAATCAAAAACGAGTTATGTATATGATTCAGCATAGCGTCAATTTACCTGATATACACTGAGAACTACAGAGTCAAGCATTTTTAATTAGGACCTCACTCCGTTCAGCTCTTATGATGGCTGTTAGCCAAAGACGTCTAGGGTTGGCATTAAAAGCAGTGTGGTGTACGCTAAAATTTAAGTTTTCTATTTTTGGACTTTCAATTTTGGCATCCTACTGCACAACACGACATGTTTGCTATTGAAACCGGTCTTTTTTTGCAACCGGTATGCGCTTTTGAACCCGTGTGATGTCATGTGTGACTTAGGCCCCGTTTACACTAATGTGTTTTCATTCTGAAACGGCGTTTTAGATCAAAAACGATCCACGCCCACACTAGCGTTTTATCTAGCATTTCTAATCTTATCTCCGTCCACACTACTCCACCAACGTATATCAAACGTATATCACGTGACCATTCGTGCACTCTGGGCATGCGCGTCCAAGCAATGATGCAAAAGCCCCAATCAGGTAGCGAATGTCTGCAGCCCCGCCTCTGTTTTCAGATGTCTTCATTTTCCCCCATCCACACTGAGACGGAGCAGCAGCGTTTTAGAATGAAAATGACCTCTCCAGCGTTTTCAAAACGCTCCGTTTTTGGGGCTCGAAAACTCTGGCGAAGTGTGGACGGATGGCGTAACCGTAGCAAAACATATACGTTTTAAAACGAAAACGAATTAGTGTAAACGGGGCCTTAGGTTGGTAATTCCACTATACTGCTCAGTGAGCACCATCTTTCAGATGAAACATTAAAACCGAGGTCCTGACTCTATGTGGTCGTTAAAAATCCCAGGATGCCCTTTAAAATAAAAATAAGAGTAGAGGTTTAACCCCAGCATCCTGGCCAAATTTGCCCACTGGCCTCTGTCCATCATGGGCTCCTAACCATCCCCATATTATAATTGGCTTCATCACTTGGTTTTCTCCCCACCAATCAGCTGGTGTGTGGTGTGTAGTCTGGCGAAATATAGCTGCCGTCGCATCATCCAGGTGGATGCTGCACACTGGTGGTGGATGAGGACATCCCCCAACCCCAATGTGTAAAGCTCTTTGAGTGTCTAGAAAAGCACTATATAAATGTAAGGAATTATTATTATTATAATTAATTATTATCTTGTGAAAAGGGTTCATATATTGCAGCTCTCCATAATATAGATCATGTGTTGACTATTATCTCATTACTGATACTCATTACTGTTCTCATTCCAGAAGCAGTTTCTCTCAGATATATGTGACAGTAGGACTCTTACCTGCAGTGTGTACCAGAAGGTGAGTGTGAGAGAGCTGGTGGTCTCGTTGACAGGGTAGTGTCCTGGGATGCCAGTGCAGAACATGATCATATTTACCAGTGCCAGGAAACTCTGCCAGTGCTCCACCTGCTCCAGCAGAGCTCTGAGAGAAGAGGAAGAGGAGGAGAACAGACCTTCAGCACAACACAACACAACACTTGGGTCACCATAAAAACCTACTTTTTTTTTTTATGCACCAAACTTTTTAAATCCCTGGTACTCTTCAGTTTTTGTTAGCCCGAATATAAATTTAAGTGGCTCATAGGCTGACCCATGATTAAATGAAAGTAGAAAATGTGATTATTCTGTTGTTGACGTCAAATGTGCTGTATCTCTGTTCGTCAGTGTGCCAAACAAAAAGCTGAAATTTCAGCAAAACTGCCCGTAGGTGTAACACGCCTGCCCGAAATCAAGTTTGAGTCTTCGAGTGGGATGTGCTTCACATAGAATCATCTGCTCATTCGGCTCAAGAACATCCACAGAGACTAGCGGCTTTCAAAACGGAGATCTCACCATAATTACCAGATGCTCACACACACACACACACACACACAGACAGGGCTCTATCATACACCCTGCTCAATGAGACACCAGGCACGACAAGTTTTTTGCTAGTCTCAGCCAGGCACAGGTATTATTTTCACGTTTTGTGGCAAGTTGTTCAATTATATCCTTATTTTGTATCCTATTTCTGCTGCATTTATTATAGAATCAGATGGAGTTAAACAACTAGTCAAGACAACAAATATTTTATGTTGCTTTAACTTATTTTAATAAGTAAATCAGGTTTCAACTGAAAAATTGAAGTTATACAAAGATAACATGGGGCCCTATCATACACCCGGCGCAACAAGGCGCAAGAAGTGTTTGGCACAATTTGTTGCTATTTTCAGACCAGCGCAACCAGAGGTGTGGACTCGAGTCATGTGACTTTGAGTCAGACTCAAGTCATGAATTTGATGACTTTAGACTCGACTTGACAAAATATAAAAAGACTTGCAACTCAACTTGGACTTGAACATAAATGACTCGTGACTTTCACTTGGAGTTGCGCCCATTGACTTGTGAAGACTTGCTGCTTCCCATAAAAAGCCCAAAGATAAAAAGTATGTTGACACGGACCACTCTGCGCACGCTCTCTCTCTCTTTCTGTTTGTGTGCGTGTGTGTGACAGAGAGCATGCGCGCATTCGGCACATCCAATCAAAGCACCGTAGATTGTTTTGATTCGACGTGACTATTTGGCGCCATAGTGGACAAAAGTCAAGGGATCGCAGAGAGACAGAGCCTAGTTTATACAGTCATTGGAGCGAGGCAATACTCGGTCTCTCTCGCACGTATATTTGGTCTCTCGCGCCCGCGGCGCGTACATTCGGCCTCTCGTGCCCACGGCACGTATATTTGTTCTCTTGCGCCCGCGGCACGTACATTCAGTCTCTCCCGCCCGCGGCGCGTACATTCGGTCTCGCGCAAGTATTATTCAGTCTCTCTGCGTTCGCTTGACTTTTGTCCACTCTGGTGCCTCATACCATTTGTGCTTTTGCTCTCCAGAGATCATCCTATGAAATTGGTTATCCCAAGAATGTTGATACGGTTTCTATACTGCGACACTATTTATTAACAATACACAAAAAACTTGAAAGTAAAGGTAAATTCTATAATAAATTCTAGTGTTTTTGAGTGTTAGATACTGCCTATGTTTTAGGCTAGAATTATTTACAACTTGTTAATGAATGCTTTAGCATACTGTAGTATTAAGAATAATAAACTGATAAAATTAAATACAGAGGGTAGTTTTACTACAGTAAAGTGTGGTGAATTGTAGTATAATATACCCTATAGTGTAAAAAAAAACAGCACTGGGTTATTTTTTTATATTACACTTGTTGTGTTACTGGCAACGCAGTGGCGCAGTGGCTAGTGCTGGCGCCTCACAGCAAGAAGGTCACTGGTTCAAGCCTTGGCTGGGTCAGTTGGCGTTTCTGTGTGGAGTTTGCATGTTCTCCCTGCATTTGCCTGGGTTTACTCCGGGTGCTCCAGTATCGCCCACAGTCCAAAGACATGCAGTACAGAATGAGTGTGAATGAGTGTGTGTGGATGTTTCCCAGAGATGGGTTGCAGCTGGAAGGGCATCCGCTGAGTAAAAATGTGCTGGATAAGTTGGCGGCTCATTCCGCTGTGGCGACCCCTGATTAAAAAAGGGACTAAGCCAAAAAGAAAATGAATAAATGAATGAATGAATGTTGTGTTACCATAGCAATTACCACAACAGATTAATCAAAGTACTTTACTGTTCAAAACACAGTACATGCCAATATACATGTTCAGGGGCCCTGTGGAACAACTTCTCCTCAAAATAGAGAGAATGACAGGTAAAATGTCCTCCACAATCTCATCAGCAATGTGGAAGACAGCAGACACTAGTTCACTTCATTGTAGATGCCATGATAAAATGGGATTGATAGTGACATTTATTTTAAGAGTGAATAGTACAGTAAGCTTAAGTTTTTCCTTATTTTTATCACAGTTACATTTCTGCTTGCGTTAGTTTGATTAAATGTTTTTTATTTGTTTAGTATGGTGCACCTTTAGGATGTTTAATAAATGTTTTTAAAATAAAATGTAATCTTTACGTCCAACGTCTATTCCAGGAGCACCTTCAAGGGGTGTCCGCACTGTGTAAACTCTAGCCACCCCTGTGGCCACCCCAATATGATTTTGCTGTTGACATTATTAATTTAAATGTACTTATGTAAAAGCACAATATTTCAATAAATAAATAGCAGCCACTAAATGATTGTGGATTGATTGGTGCCACTAACGTAGCTGATTCACTTCCCCACCCCCTCCCCAATCGTCGTTGACAGCACGCACACACCTTCAATATAGACAGCAATGGCATTTTATTAATAACCCTAAGGCACATCAATAGAAAAAGCTGTTTTAATAATAATGTGGCTCAAAAAGCAATATGGATAAATGATATTATTAGAGTCTGTATAGTGAGTGTGTGGGTATAAAGTAATGCCTTTTGTTCATTTGTTTGTTTTATTAATTCATTATTCTTTATTAATTTTAGGCACAGCATATACCGTATGCTGTACAATAAAAGTATGTGAAAATAAATGAAAACTTATTTATATATATGAAACATGTCTAAAAAACAAAAGTTTTTTTTTGGATTTTATTGAATTTGAATTCATAGATTATTTTGGGAATAAACTGCAATGTTTCAAGAGTAATTAATTGAATGAATTAAAACCACATTATTTCATTTACCAGAAACAAAAATAGAAACATTACACTGAATTCATACAATTTTTTTGTGTGCCATCCCAAGATTTGGTGCGGCCTCTTCTAGCCACCCCTAAGAAAATTTTCTGGGGGCGCCACTGGTCTATTCTTTGTATCTTAAAGTGTTTGAAACATCTCATCATATAACACAGGCAAAAATGTTATGATTTATTAGATTAAAAATGTTATTTGTAAGTCTATTTTGGTTATTGTTAATAAACAGTGCACCAATATAAATCATATCAAAAAGCATGAAAGGAAGAGGGAACACAAGACACAAATTGTGAGTCTGCATATAATCTCTGAGAATGTGCAAGAAAATTTGTGCGTGAGCAGTGCATATTTGAAAGCGTGAGAAAATTTGTGCGTGAGCAGCGCATATTTGAGAGCTCACAAGCAGTTTTGCCCACAAATAGAGGAAATCGGTGCACGAGCATCACACAAGGTAGAGAGCATAGAGAAAGTTCTTCAATGTTACGTGAAGAAAACAGCGTTATTGTTTGTGTGAAGTAGCCTACTTCATTGAGAATATGTGCTACCATTTTACATAGCTGCTAGACGGATTTGCATCTCAATCTCTTCAGCACACATAAGATTCAATTGACAAAATACCAATTTCACTCAATTTTACTTTGCAGCATACAGGAGTTGTTGGTCGACTGCTACCTCATTGAGATTGTTTATGTAATTTTGGTTAATCACAAGTTAAACACCGAAGACATAATATAGCACAACTAAACTAATGAATTAGACAGCAGTAGACCTGCAAATTCTGTGTGATGCAAGCAAAATGGACTCTATTGTGGTGGAACTTGTTCTTGTGAAACATGCTGCTGAGGCGAGACGCAGCACTGTTCAGCACTTTTTCAGAAAATTACATTTGTATTTTTATGTATCTGAGCAATGTTCTTTCATAAAAAAGGTTTGTTTAATAAAAACAGATCTTACAACCATACATAATCTGTATTCATTTTATTTTTCTGTTAAAAACACTCGAAAAGACTCGAAAGTCAAACCGTAGGACTTTGGACTTGACTTGAGACTCGTTGGCCTTTGACTTGGGACTTGATTTGGGACTTGACTCGGGACTTGAGGGCAATGAATTGAGACTTACTTGTGACTTGCCAAACAATGACTTGGTCCCACCTCTAAGCACAACTGTAATTCTCACGTTTTGCACCACATTGTTTAAATTAGGGCTGTGCAAAAATGTCGATACCTCTAAGTATCGCGATAATTTCTTTTACGATAGTGTATCGATAGTCCAACCTCAAGTATCGATTCAAGTTGTGCCAAATGACCTCCTCCTCCGCTCCTGTAGATGTCGCTAACTTGCGATCAACACAACGCCAAGTACTTCGGTGTCAGAAGTAAGCAAGAGTGAGCATGGCGGAAAATATAAAGGTGCCTCCAGCTTTTAGAGCTGACGTGTGGCTGCACTTTGGTTTTAACGCTATACCAGGGAGTACTGAACTAGACAAAAAAAAATGCCATTTGTAACCTTTGCAATATATATAGTTCTGTTCAATCAAACTGTGCAGTTCTAATGAATTAGAATGGATGGAAAATAAATTGGAATTTTAATTTGGCTGTCGACTTTATCAAGTTGTTAATATAATGTGACACATACTAATACAAACTATTGCAATATATCACAATATGTATTGTATCGTGATATATCGTGATATATTGTATCGTGACCCATGTATCGTGATATGCATCATATCATGAGGCCCTTGCCAATTCACAGCCCTAGTTTAAATAGCAAGGTGTGCTGGTCTATAAAGGCTATAAAAGTCTTGGAGTTATTTTTGACACGGAGTTAAAGTTTGACAAGCAAATAAATTCAGTCGTCAAAAGTGGTTTCTATCAATTAAGGAACATCGCCAAATGAAAGCCTTTCCTCTCTTTTAAGGAGTTGGAAACCATCATCAGTGTTTTTATTATGTCCAGATTGGACTACTGCAACGTTTTGTATTTAGGAGTTTCGCAGGCTACGATTGTACGCCTGCAGCTGGTTCAAAATGCAGCCGCTAGGCTTTTAACCGGGACAAAAGAAAATTCTGGGATCTCACCAGTTCTATCATCCCTTCACTGGCTCACAGTCCAATTTAGGATTCAGTACAAGTTATTGGCATTTGTTTTTAAAGGTTTGAATGGTCTGGCACCTACTTACATCGGTGAGCTTCTTCACTCGCATACTTCATTGAGGCCAATCAGGTTGGAACAACAGTTTGAGCTAGTTGTTCCTAAATGACGGTTAAAATCAAGAGGTGACGAGGCTTTTTCTGTCTGTGAAATGGTCTGCCTTTACATATTAGGTCATGCTCTTCCCTTGGTGCTTTTAAGTCTCATTTAAAAAAATATATATATATATATATATCACCTTTTGTCTCTTGCTTTTTGATTGCTATTAATAAATTTTAAACTGTTTTACAAATTTTGCTTGTATATATAAAAGTATAGATTTGTATGCTGGTCTTTTTGTAAAGCACTTTGGTCAACATCTGTTGTTTTTTAATATAGCAAACCACAACAACAAATGAGGTGTGTTAAGGCTCATTGTTGTTATTTCAGTTTATTCATGACATTCATTGCATTTGTATGTTATTATTAGTAGTAGCAGTGTTTATTATATGCACATTTATATTTGTTTGAATAAAAACAAGTTTAGATTTGTCCACCTGTTGGGTTTTGAAGACGCATGCGTCACTATATAGGGCATAAGAACAGGACGTGTTTGGATAAAACTCAACCTTTGTTATTACTGTTCATTTATTCATTTGCTGGTAATTAGAACTGGATTTAGAAATAGTTTTGAGACAAATCTTTATGCCTATGCTTAAAATTAAATATGTAGGCTAATGGATGTCTTCAATGGAGTACGTTTCCACCGCTTCCTTACTCCAGGAAACTAAAGGAGTAAAGTAAAGAGTAAAAGTAAAGAGGCCGAATGGAGGAGGCTGGTTCTTTATCCTCGCGCTGCAGATGCCCTGTTTAACTGTTTTTTCGCTAGTGAAGTATTCAGTTTTTCCCCTTACAAAGTTCGCCATGTTAATAGCAAATGCGCCATGGCGTGACACAACTGACTACTAAAGGGAATGTGAGATGAGACTCTGATTGGTTAAATGCACGTTATGCTCTAAACACACCCATAACTCATTAAAAGAATAAGCACAACCCTGTTAGACCATGCGCCAGGGTGCAAAGCGTATTTTTTCGTCTTTTAAATAGCAAAAGGGGATTCGGACACTACATTAATGCTTTTGCGCCATGCGCTGTAGACTTTGTGCTTAGATCGCTAAAATAGAGCGCTTAATATTTTTAGTCCATTTGTTTGATGTAAGCTGAGATGACTAGAAACATTAATTTAATCCAACAAAAAAAATAAAGGCAGCAAGATTTATTTGTTTTTTTACAGTGTAGAGGAGGAGCCCGATATGTCATCAAAAACAGTAACGACGCCCATGGTCTAAAATAACTGTGGATTTATAGGAATAATGTAAACATGTTTTGTTGTTTTTCCTACATATTTCACAATGAGGCATCCTTCATTTTTCTTCAGCTTAGTCCCTTTGTTTATCAGGGGTCACCACAGCGGAATGAAACCGCCAACTTATCCAGCATACGTTTTACACAATGTATGCCCTTCCAGCTGCCACCCAATACTGGGAAATATCCATACACACTCACACTCACACGCACACGCGCACACACACACACACGCACACACACACACACACACACACTACGAACAATTTAGTTTATTCAATTCACCTATAGCGCATGTGTCACTGTGGGGGAAACCGAAGCGCTCAGAAGAAACCCACTCATAATAACTAATTTCTAATAACTGATTTATTTTATCTTTGCCATGATGACAGTAAATAATATTTGACTAGATATTTTTCAAGACACTTCTATACAGCTTAAAGTGACATTTAAAGGCTTAACTAGGTTCATTAGGTTAACTGAAGACTATCGAAAAAATACTGCTTAAAGTAAAAATTTTTGACCTTAACTGCTTTTATTTTAGCCGAAATAAAAACAAATAAGACTTTCTCCCGAAGAAAAAATATTATCAGACATACTGTGAAAATGTCCTTGCTCTGTTAACCCTTTAAAGTCTAGTGCTATTTTGGGATTTCCGCCTGGATTCAACACTATTGAAAGTATTTAAAATAACTGTATATGTTGTCTGTGTTATAATAAACACCTAAAAAAAGAGGCGCTTTTTGTATTTTTTTTATAAACTCAAATTTGAAAGTGTACCTTTTAGGTTCTGTGTGATCTATGTTGCTGTAAATAATTTTGGTGGTTTCCGCACATGTGTGTAATCAGAGGAAAAAAGAAAAATGTCTCTACCATAATCTATGCAAAAGTTATTGTATTTCAACTGATGAGAGGTGCTATACTATTTTATGTATTTTCCGCCTACCAAATTTTGAAAGCCTTCCAGATTCAAATGCATTGCTATAAATGAAAAATTCCAGTGTAATTGAATAGAAAACTCTTTGAATTTACATAGGAAACTGCTGAAAGTAATAAATAATATTTTAATATGTTTTCTGTTTTATGATGAACCACTTCAACATTGGCCGATTTTTTTATTTTTTTTTCTAAAATGCTTTTTTTAAAAGGGTGTAGATTATCTATTTAGAGAATTTGGCTACTCCAGACAGTTCTGCTTGAAACCAGCAGAGGGCAGCAAACACTAGGAAAAATAATTTTATCTCTATCATGTGAGATGACCAAACTATTACATTTCATCTGAATACTGGGAAAATAACTTTTTGATCATTCATATTAAATAATACATATTTGCTTTTAGTTTTAGATGATAACAATAGGAACATGAGTTATTTTTTTAGGGCTGTCAATTGATTAAAAAAATTAACTAATTAATCACACTTTTTTGTGTGATTAATCATGATTAATCACGAAAAAAAAAATCCTAAATACAGGCATTGGAAATATAGAAATTGAAAAATTATAATAATAAAGTATTGAATACAAACAATTGTATTCATTGTAAAGTTGTATTGCGAGTTGAGAACATTAATTATAAAGTAGAAACAATTTAGCTTTGTCCTCCTTAACATTTCGTCACCCTGGAATTATAAGGTTCTGTCTGCGTTCTGAATGATGTTGAGATATTGAGCTTCAAAGTTTTTGCATTCCATAGCAAACAGCATTTGTAACATTTGTTTTTGTTTTTATAAAAGGTCTTAAAATGTAAACAACTTATAAAAAAAACATCCCATAATGTAAATACGTTGTCATTTAATAAGAATGTCAATAACTCAATTTTGACAAATGTCAGACAGAACCTTATAATTGTAAGGTGACGATTTAACCAGTTGCTAAGACAGACCAGTCTATTGACATTATCTGATAACACACACACACACACACACACACACACACACACACACACACCCACCCACACACCCCCACACCCCCACACACAGAGAGAGAGAGAGAGAGAGAGAGAGAGAGAGAGAGAGTGAGAGAGAGAGAGAGAGAGAGAGAGAGAGAGAGAACAGCGCACTCCCTTCAGATCATCAACACGCACGATCGAATCAAATTTGCTTAAACTAAGCGTTTTAAAGTATGACTTTATTTCTCAATCAAGGATTCTGACACATCAACGTGAAGCAGACGCTTTACAAAAGTTGATCACGTCGCCCTCAACCCGAAAGTGAAATAGAAACTTACCGGTTTGCGGTTAAAAGTTAGGACCGGGAGGGAGGGGGTGGGTGTCGTGGATGAAAGTGAGTAGGTCGCCTCTATGGGCCCGCCGGTGTTTATGTTGTAACACCGGCCCTGAACACACGTCGACCACAACAGGAAATAAAAAAAAAAAACTGCAACTGCGATAAATGCGTTAACTTTTTTTTTCCCGTTAAATATTTCAAATTAATCACGTGCGTTAACGCGCTAATATTGACAGCCTTATTATTTTTACATTACTTATTTTATCTCCTTTCCATTTTAGGCATCATAACATTATATTAAAATTAGTCAATGACTATAAGATATGAAAATAAATTAATGTTCATTACCCAGCTCAGGTATCCACTATACTTTAAGTGTATTATTTAAGTGTAAATAACTTTTGTACAGTAAAATGAAAACCGAAGTCATGCATATGTGCATTAAATACAGCTTCTACACTCTCAAACGGAGCCACCTCCGGGGTGTTGCCCAACCCGCGGCCTTTAAAAATTAAAGAAGAAGTCGATGACGTCACCGGACCCCCCCACCGGGTCTGCAGAGTTTGACACATCATTTGGGAAATATTAAAAAAGAAAGTAAAAATTCAAAGAGGGGCTAATAATTCTGACTTTAACTGTATAATACAAAAAAATCTTCTTTTTACCTTCACATAGTATTGTTGTCATCTGTGTGTGTGTGTGTGTGTGTGTGTGTGTGTGTGCGTGCGTGCGTGCGTGCGTGCGTGCGTGTTTTACCTTGAGTGATTTTCTCCCAGAGAGACGGCGATTCGACAGATGCCGTGCGACGTCTCCATGTCTCCATTCTGAACAGCGTCTCGTAACTGTTCCTGCAGCTGTAGCACCTGCGGCACCAACTTCAGGAGTGTGTTCACATACCTAAAACACACACACATACATACGTACAAATGGTGTTAACAAGAATCAGAATCAGAAAGAGCTTTATTGCCAGGTATGTTCACACATACGAGGAATTTGTTTTCGTGACAAAGCTTCTACAGTGCAACAGAATTACAAAGACAGGACTAAAAAACAGATAATAAATATATTTTAACAATCAAAGTAGTGAATGCAAATATACAAATTGACAAGTGTGTGTACAGCTATATTACTATATACACAACATAATTTGGGGACTGTTATGTGCAATATTTGGTTCGAAATGAACAAATACAAAAGTCCTTGCTCTGCCATAATAATCAAACAGCAGCAGGAGCAGCAGCAGCAGCAGCGTAGCAGATTTATTCCGCCAAGACCAAACACTTCAACATTGCCATGCACAACTGAAGTCAAAATTATTCACCCTCCTGTGAATTTTTTTCTTTCTTTTTCAAATATTTCCAAAATGATGCTCAACAGAGCAAGGTATTTTTCACAGTATTTCCTATAATATTTTTTTTCTTCTGGAGAAAGTCTTATTTGTTTTATTTCAGCTGAAATAAAAGCAGTTTTTAATATTTTTAAAAACTATTTTACGGTCAAAATTATTAGCCCCTTTAAGCTATATTTATTTTTGATAGTCTACAGAACAAACCACTGTTATACGAGGACTTGCCTAATTACCCTAACTTGCCTAATTAACCTAGTTAAGCCTTTAAAGGTTACTTTAAGCTAAATACTAGTATCCTGAAAAATATCTAGTCAAATATTGTTTACTGTCATCATGGCAAAGAGAAAAGAAATCAGTTATTAGAAATGAATTATTAAAACTATTATGTTTAGAAATGTGTCGAAAAAAATATGATCTTCGTTAAACAGAAATTGGGGAGGAAATATACAGGGGGGCTAATAATTCAGGAGGGATCATAATTCTGACTTCAACTGCATATCAAATCAACCTCTACTTCCAATACCTGACAACAAATAACAATAATAACATTCACTAATGCTCTGACTTCATGTTGCTTTTCTGAACATTCAGAAATCCATTGGGTCATTTAGATCTAAACACCTTCCCATAATCCGAACGACGTGTACTCTTATGTGCAGAAAGTACAGTTTCTCTTCTCTTGAAATCAACACGCTCTCTACTCTCTCGTCTACAGCTGTTGGATCATTCCCACATCAACTTCTGTCATGTTCCTCCGTTCTGAGCTTCTGGAACAATCTGTCCTCTCGCTCTATCTCTCTCTCTTTTATCCTCAATTCAGTGTCAAGCGCAGGAAGGACACAAGAGTGCAAATGTTAATGATGTATGGACAAAGAGAAAGTCTGAACGCCGGCTCATTACTGGCTCGGTGCTCCACAGACGATCACAGCTCAGTGGCTTTAAAAGTGCCCTATTAAAGCAAATGACACAAAGGAAAATCTGCAGCATCACACCCTTAAATAAAATCTATAAGGCTTCTGAAGCTAAAACTCTAATATTAAAATAGTAGATGATACAAATCAACAAGCAATCTGACAGTAGATATCAATAAAACCATAATACAATAAATATGTATTTAATCGTGTTTTGTAACTTATAATCGCTCCGTGTGGCTTCTAATGTATCTCTCAGGTAGAACCTTTATGGGGCTATTCACATATCGCATGTAAAACCACGCTGAAAACGTGACACGTGACACTTCCTTTACCAATTGAAATACAGTACAATGCATTTTTATAATGCATAATAGGGGCTCTTTAATCTTAACAGCAGACACTCAGGAGGTGACCTGTAAAACCCAGCTCCCCAAATGATTCATTATAAATGAATTTAAGGCTTATGCCACCCCCTACTTATTATTTAAAATGAAAAGAAAATCTGACCCTTTTTGTCACCTATGTAACAACTCTACACAAGGTACTTATTTGCATATGTTTTGGGAATGTCCCCAAATTGCAAAATTCTGGACCAAGGTACGAGACCTTCTATCAGAACTAATAGAAACTCAGATCCAATGCGACCCATTGTTTTTTCTCATGCTGGACGATTCATCACTTTCCTTATCCATCAACCAAAGAAAGATTCTGTCAGTTGTTCTGACTGCTGCTAAAAAAACAATCCTGAAATGGCTGGATCCATCTGCTCCAACTGATCTATCCTGGAAGCTCTATCTACTGGACATTATTAGCTTGAAATACACCACAGCCAAAATAAATGGGGCCAGTAAAAAAACCTACAATTTTGGTTAAATATGAGAGAGACTGTGTCAGATGTTTCAATCCTGATTTTGTACCTATTATTACAGTATTACTGTTTTTTATTCTATTTACTTATTTATTTTTTTGTTGGATGGATCTCGGGCTTTGTTCAAAACCAAAATAGGCAGGCCAAACAATTAGATATGGTCAAAAAAGATCAGAACCTTGCATTAAGACTTGCAGTGCAAATGCAGCCTATGTGTGATCACATAATTAAACAGGATCAAATGCTTTAAGAGCAAGATGATAGCTCTTCAGAGATTGTGATGTAACATGATTATAATCAATTATAGATGGTTCCCAGTTCAGTAGATCTCATTTTTCATGGTTTAAATGTGTTTCTGCAGTATTTAAGGGAAGAAGGATCTGCCAAGCGCACATTAAACCACACAAAAGGATCTCATGTTTTTTATAAAGGTCATATATCATGGAATACACCATTTTCTCTTGCTCATTAAAAAAAAGAAAGAAAAAAAAGATATTGATACACCATGCAAGCACAAGAGTGGGTCCAAAATCCATATTGGCAGCATTTAAAAGGCACTGCAGTCTGTTCCAAATGGCAGTAAGCAACCTTATGCTAAACTAGATTCGGTCCAAATTTCAATGCATTGCTGTTTGGATCCTTCACAGATGATGTAACCGTAGGATGCATGGTGCTGAAAAGTGTGATTAATTAGTTAATTTTTTTAATCAATTGACAGCCCTAATTTTTATATGTATATGCATTTAAAATTTAAACAAAGGTGTTTTATTGTGAAAGCTAAATAAGCATGCTAAAATAAATCAATAATATTTCTTAAAACTTATTTTTACAAGCTTCTGGAAGTAATGACACAAAAAATTTAGCTTTGTAGTTGCACAAAGTAAAAAAAAAAACAATAAAAATATTAAACATTATTAAAATATTTATTTTAATATACTTTTTAACATTTTTCTTTTGTTTTTAATGCATTTTCCTTTTTTAAAAATTCCATCAAGACAAGTAGACGTTTAAAAAATGTCAATTCAACAAAAAGCTAGATTAGATGTGTACAAATTTGTACATTTTCCTATGAATACGCAATTAAAATGTATACAAATGTATACATGTTTATTGTGAAAGCTAACTGATAGAGGACACAGCATGCTAAAATAAATCAATAACATCTGTTAAAAAACTAATTTTAACGAGGAAGTATTGATGCTGAAAATTCACCTTTGTAGTTGCACAATAAAAATAATAATAATCACAATATTAATTATAAACATTGTTTCTATTTTTAAGTTGTATTTTTTTATTTTAAAAAATTCTATCAAAACAAGACAAGTTCCACTAGGTATGTACAAATTAGTATACTCATTCAATCGTTTTCCTTCAGCTTAGTCCCTTTATTCATCAAGGGTTGCCACAGTGGAATGAACCGCCAACTATTCCAGCACGTTTTTACACAGCGGATGCCGCTCCAGCTGCCACCCAGCACTGGGAAACACCCATACACTCTCACATTCACACACATACACTACGGCCAATTTAGCTTATTCAATTCACCTATAGCGCATGTGTTTGGACTGAAACCGGAGCACCCGGAGGAAATTCAATTAAATTCAATTTACCTTTATTTGTATAGCGCTTATACAATGTAGATTGTGTCAAAGCAG
>CAIGQZ010034990.1:7246212-7256861 GCA_903798205.1 Danio tinwini | reverse complement strand
AACAATTAATGTAGATGAGATGAGTGCATTTAAATTTTCTAAACTATCGGTGAGTATCATAATAATTCTGGCCGATAATTGTGCACAAAATCTCCCTTTTACTTTCCTAAATGTTCAGATTTGAGGTTTAATAATATTTTGTACTGACAGAGAACACTGTTGTTGTTTAATAAAAAATAATAACTGGACTGTATTTTTTTCTGATGCTTATTATTATTTATATTATTTATTAAAGTACAATAAGTACCTATTACACTACAGTATTAATGTAAAGTGTAAACTGATAATAAAATATGGTCCACATTAGATACAAGAATAAAACCGTTGCACGACATTTGAATGACCTTTAATACAAATACACACATTTTTAGGAAGTTTAGGAAGTCAACTTTCATGCTATGTATGTTAAGTCGAGTCGACTAGTCACTAATGATCAGTGTTGTGCAAGTTACTTCCAAACTGTAATACATTACAGATTACTTGTTACTGTTATTTAAAAGTAATCCCTTACATTACAATATTACTGTCTCAAAATTGTAATATGTTACATTACTCTTATATTACTTTTTAGTTTCTTTAATCCAAATAATTACAGAATTAGAACTTAACACTCTAAAACGACCAAATGTACTGCAGAGCATCCAGTAGAAAGCGATATGATGTAGCAGAATGACTGTGACCTATCCAGGATACTAACAATATAGTATATAATTGGCAACGTGAAGGCTCAAGACAATGCAAGAAAGGATGACAGTCAGATTCACAAATGATCTGTTAAAAGTATGGTAGAGGTAAAATGGTTATCTGGCAATATCTGTGAATAGCTTGACTATATATTGTAAATAATATTAGCCTAAAACATAGGCAGTATACCTAACACTCAAAAACACTAGTATTTATTTATTTACCTTAACCTGTATATAAATAGTGTAGCAATAAATAAGCCATATCAACATTCTTGGGATAACAATTTAACAGGAGGATCTGTGGAGAGCAAAAGCACGAAAAGAGGAGGAAACAAGAGGCACACATTGTGAGTCTGCATCATCTGACGGAGCGAGAGCAGATCATTCGCACGTGAGCAGACCAGGCAGTGTTTTGAGTGCACTCGAGGAGTTTTGTCCACGAACAGAGGAAACAGGAGCGTTCACTCGCTCGTATTACATGAATGCGCTAATTTGTCAGTGAAATAATGCCATATGCACGTACGTCCATCTTTTCCGCTTTGTGTTAGGGCTTAACGTTACTGTAAACCGGGCTGAGCCAATAGCCCCGGACCTTGAGCTCAGAGACTGAAATCATTCCGCGTACAAAGTAAAAAGTTAAAATAGTCAGAGGGAGATTAATGACAACACACACGTATATTCACTCACCACGAACAAGAAATAGAACTGCAGTATTTTTCATTTGTTAATGTCTTGCGGGCAAAAGGTTTGTTGTAATGCACGTTTTACTGAACATGTACCGAGTAAAATATTACTGAAAATGTATAAGTAATGCCTTACACTACTGCATTACAGGAAAATGTAATGTGTTACTGTAATATATTACTTTTGAAACGCATTACTCCCAACACTGCTTATGATGTCATCAATAAAAGATGCTAATATTTTGCAACATGCCACAGTTTGCGACTTATTTGCAGGAACATTATATTCACACATGCTGTTTGTATAGCACGTTATATATCAATATTAGGCATGGGACGATAACCGTTTTTAGGGTATACCGCTTTTTGGAAAAGTCAAGGTTTTCATACTGCCAAAATTTTCTCTAATACCGTTCCTAAGGTATGTGTAAGATTTTTTTTATTAACATTTTTTTAACAACAGCATCTCCAGCAGAAAAGATATCCGAAGATGCCATTTCAAACTGTAAATAAATCTGTGTTTTTGAAACTAATGAAGACAGCAGACGTCAATGATTCATTTTCATTATTTGGCCTGGCACGTTTACTGCTCCAAAATATTATAAATGTTTCTCAAAATAAAATTTATTGTGTTCAAAGGGAAAAAAAAATATTTAAGAGCAGTAATCACAATACCGTGATACCGTGAAACCATGATATTTTTCTCCAAGGTTATCATACTGTCGGAATCTTATACCGGCCCATGCCTAATCAATATATAAACATTACCATTTTAGTGCAAAACAAATGCATATAACAACATAATGCACAAAAGACAAAAGCTTACTTGCACTGTCAAAGTCCTGCAAAGTCATGCAATTTTACCGTTATGGCCAGAAAGCTGCTCAAAATCTTGCTTAAGTCAGGAATTTTCCACAGTTTCTGGCTCATCTCGGACATCAGATGTCTCCTCACTTTACAACTTCACCACATCCAACCGGGATGATGTTTTGCTATGCTATGAAGGTTGTCGCACCTACATGGCGCTTCACGATTTCTGCACGTTTCAAGGTTCATTCACAAAACTCATCAGTGTCTACGCGTCACAGAGGACAAGAGCCAATCACATTACTTTCCCAATGTTGCATAAATGCACCTGCATAGGGTATTTGCATAATATCTGGAGTGCGACTAGTCAACGACATTCAAAAAGCGTCACGGCAGAGCAAGTTGACCATTCGACTAGTCTGTGCAACCCCTATAGTGTAATAATCTCTACTTCGTGTAAAAACATTTGCTGGAGGTTTACTAGAACTGGCTTTACTGACAAAATGCACATGAAAATCGGCTCAATCACTATTCACGTTATTGCTTTTCCACCCATTTCATAAATTTTTTATGAGTATTGTACTGCTGAAGGCTGACCTCTGTGAGTCGGGCTGTGAGATGCTGTTGGCGATGGTGTTGACCAGGGATTTACATTAACACCTGCCAACCAGCGAAATGCGGGTAGATTTCAGCCGTGGCGGGTTAGACAGACACTCTCACTAGCCACTTTGGCTGGTTGAAGATCATTTTTAAATGATAGTTTTCTTAAAAGCAGGGTTCGACAATAGAGATGGCTCAATATGCGTGCAAAGTTATCTTAGAATCGAGCAGCTTGACCGACAAAAATAATGTTTCCACGAGCAAAGGAAAGCACGTGAATACAGAATGAGAGGATGATTACTCACGCGCACAGGTGATGTGATGCGCGGCTGTTTTAAAAGGCATGCGCGCTCCCATTTCCTGCCGTGAAGCAACCGTGCCTAGAGAAATCGCAACTGCTGTGATCGATTCTCTGTCAAATAGACTGGACTAAAAGTGATGCTCGTGCACACACAGTCCTGCTGCTTCTAAAAGCTCCGGATGGTTTTAAAATATGTCTTTTGTAAGCAGCAGCGGTTGCCGGTTTTGTTTTAACTATTCATTGAACAGAACGGATTATGGGCCTAACGTTACCCGTGTGCGCGTGATCATCCTTTATTATCACACACAGTATGTTTTTCATCTGCTTTCTTTTGCTTACGGTTATTTTTGTTAATATTGTTTAATTTTCATTGTTACATTGCTTTAATAGGAGATTAACTCCTCATGTGTAGTTAACTAGTGGTCAGAGAGACCTTTAGCCTGCACAGACTAGGCTACTGTGCATAGTTTTGGATACATGGCAATAATTATGTTTTTAAATGTAATTGTTTTTTTAAGAAAGGTTTTGTTAAATAAAAAGAGCATGTATACAGCTATATTTAGCACGTTTTGACATATTATTTAACATTTGTGGCTAAGAAGTAATTATTTATTTATTTTTGGTGTGGTCAGAGATAAATTTGGTGACACAAAGTCTAAATTATGTCATTTTGGCATGCCAAATTTAAATTTATGCATGTAAAATATATTTTCCCAACAACAAAATTGTGGCTAGTGAAAATGGTGAGTGGCTAGTAATGTTGGAAAACTACTAGCCACAGTGGTTAGTTAGTGGTTAGATCAAAAAAGTTAATGTCAAGCCCTGTTGTTGACCCAGAGGAGAGCGTTGCACGTGTTAAAGTGAAAACATTTTTTTATTTAAACAAATCGATGTAAACTACACACTCGAGTTAATCGATAAAATCAATTTATCAGACAGACCTAGTTGTAAACAGTGCAAAAATATAATGGCCAATAAAAAAATATTAATGACATTTTCTCACTCTTTAGATTCTATTGAATCAAATCAAAATCAATCTTGTATTTTCATACAGCTCAGCCAACATCAGGATGTCTAAACAAACGTACTGGAGGTTTACTAGACCCGGCGTTACTGACAAAATATTCACTGGTATCATTCAAACGACAAAAAAAAAAAATAATAAAATAAAACATTTCTATGATCACCCGAACCCCTGTGAATAAAACCAAGACCCCTCTTCTCTCCCACACCTTACTACACACAAACCCCTAAAATATTATCAATTCCAAGTGTGTCTCACACAGGTGAGTGGGCTTAACAAACCACCTGTATATACATACACACACTCTCGCTCTAGCACTGAATTCTCTTTCTTTCTCTCACTTCTACCGACTGGCTTCTTTCCTGTACAATTTCACATGATATATCGAGCTTATTTCTGCACACTGAAACAAATATAAATAATTTTGTGTATTTCATTTTTAATTTAATAAATGAGTTTCACTTTCATTTAGCAAGATTTCATTCAGGCCCCATGACTCACTCTGAGCTACTGGATGCGATCATGCGAATATGAAGGACTGATAGGAGAGTTGATTTAATGGAGTTTAATAACGCACGCAGAATGAAAAAAAAAATATCAGCTTTTCCCGAACAGTACAAACATGTGTTCCCTGATGATGATGTGACGATGAGTCTCCAGGAGTTCATTCAGTGAGCGTGTGTGTTTATTTGCGTGTGCTTAGAGATGTGTGCGTCTGTGGTGCTTTACTGACTCGCTAGGTGTGTAGGTCCTGTTGCAAAATGCGGCTAAAAGTCCTTTACAGTGTTAATAGTTTGATTACGGTGTTTACATGTGTGCACTTCAACAATGCGACTAAAATAGGAATACTCCACGACTTAATTCCATTTGTGTTTACGACGATTATGCCTTTCAGCATATCTGAAGTGCTATTCCATTGCATGGATACGAACTATAATGTGTGAGGCTGTAGTTGTAGCCTATGTTAGAGCACCTGCTGAACTCCGGTGAAAACAGCGGTTACGTCACACCAGCCCACCCATCCGAGTGACAAGCGCAACTCTGAGGCCAGCCTGGGTTGCCAGGTGTGTGCAAAGCACTTTATTTGCAGATCGAATCCAATCCTGCCTCCAATCGTTAAGGCTAATTTCACCCTCACGCTCCATCATAACATCACAACTCGCGTGACGACGAGACAACTTTTCACCTCGACGAGAAATCTCGCTACGATTTAATCTCGCGAGATCTCGACGTACGAGATCTTGTCACACCCATACTAAACACTGACCTCTGTCCTATTAGCATAGGAGGTCAGCCATTGGTTTTGAATCTGCCACTATGCAGACACACAGACATTTGTAGCTCCGCCCTTATTTGAAAAAGAGCACAATCTCATTTGAATTTAAAGCGACAGACATCAAAATGCCACAATTTGAATCAAAGCCTAAAAGGGTCAGTTTCAAAGAAGTTATAAAACATTTGTGCGATATTTTGAGCTGAAACTTCACACACACACGCACGCACGCGCGCACACGCGCACACACGCACACACACACTCTCTCTCTCTCTCTTTTAAGGGATGTGAGAGACTTATTTAATTTTGTAAAAAAAAAAATAAATAAATAAATAAAAAACTTTAATAAGTGTGCTTTATGTGAGTGGGCTCGACAAAAAACCTGTAGAAACACACTCTCTTTCTCTCTCTCTCTCAAAAAAAAACACAAAACCCTCCCACTCCTTACACTAGCACTAAAATCTCTGAGCACAAATAGTTCCTCTGTATAAGTAACACATCCTGCATGTTTTGCCTCTTCTTGTAATCGCTGAATGCCTCCTGAATTGTAAGTCGCTTTGGACAAAATCGTCTGCCAAATGATTGAATGTAAATGCTAAAGACTGACCTCTGTGAGTCGGGCTGCGAGATGGTGTTGACGATGGCCTCCACCGCCGTATCGAACAGCTCCGGATCCGCCAGCGCGGTAAAACTGGCCTCCACCAAGCCCTCGCTCTCATTCAGAGGGACGTCCAGTAGAACCCAACTGGACAGACACTTGAGCACACGGGCCTTGACCAGCGACGGAGAGTCCGGCTGCCGTAATAACTGCTGCAAGAGCGGATACACAGCCGTCCACTCGCTTCCCAGAGCGCCCCTCACCTGCCCCTTGCGGTACTGCGGAAGCCGGCTGGTCTGAAACTCCTCTGGAAGAACCGTCAGAAGCTCCAGTAAAGCCAAACAGCGAGCGCGTCCATCAACGTCACCACCATCCTCCTGAAACATGCGCACCATTTCAGATACGGCCCCCGGCCAGGCCTCGGGCATCATATTGAGGGCGAGGGACGCCAGAGCCACGCACAACCGGGTCAGGACAATTTTGGAGCCTGAGGCAAAGCGAGCGATCTGAGAGAAGAGCTGCGATTTGAGGGAGTCGTACTGCTCGGCCGGGATGTCGCTCCAGTAGCGGGAGATCTTGGTGTGAAGGGCACTGGCACCAAAGTACTGGATCTCTGGAACCTGCAGAGATTGAAGAAAACCTATTATTTAAAAATCACTTTTATAAGGGGATTAAACACAGTTCTGTGAATATAACCAGCTTCTAATGATTAAAAGGTATTAGTTTATTTGTTATAATCACACTTGACAAACAGTCCGCAGAAAACTTTGATTGACATTCTCCCTTTGTACGAGTCAAAGCCCCGCCCATTAGTGACGATCTCATAGCATAGAACATTAGTCCTGTTTTTGAATCTGCCACTATGCGGACACACAGGCATTCGTAGCTCCACCCTCTTTTGAAAAGAGCACCATCTCATTTAAATTTAAAGCGACAGTCACCAAAACAGCACAATTAGGATAAAAGCCTAAAAGGGTCAGTTTCAAATATTGAAACATTATCTGTGTGGTATTTTGAGCTGAAACTTAATATATCATATTTTTTGTACAATAAGGCGCACCTAAGAGCCTTAAATTTTGTCAAAAATCGGCAGTGCGCCTGATAATCCGGTGCGCCTTATGTGTGCACTGAGTTCCAAAATCTGTAAAAATGTTGTTGTGCGACTTTAGTAAGCGCTCCGCTTGATTGACTGTCGGAGCATTTCCCGCCGACACAGGGATGTAATATGTACACTATGTACGCTGGCAGCAATTAACAAAAGAACTCCAACCGCTGGACAATGCTGTAAACAGGGCGTTCAAAGTGGAGTTGTGAGCGGCATGGGACCAATGGATGACAGACGGTGGATTGTGAATGCTAAGGTATCTGCTTTAACTGTTGTTCGAGTTTTCATGAAAGCCGGCATCATTGCTGAACAGCCACCTGGCAACGAGACTGACTCCGACAATAGTGAGAGTGAACCCGGCAATTTGATGCGAAATTGCCCACAGAAGATGAGGATTTTGATGGATTTGTGGGAGAAGATTGATTAAAAAAAATAGTATTGCCAAAATGTAGAATAAAGTTGAACTAAAGTTAATGTTTTGCTTTAGTTACCTTTTTTGTATACTGTATGTTTTAGCATGCGCCTTTTAATACTGTGTGCCTTATGTATAAGTATAGTATAGAAATAGACCCCCTAATTGAGGCTTTATCTTATAATCCAGTGCACCTTATGGTGCGGCAAATATGGTACACACTCTAAAGGTATCAGAGAATTTTTTAAGTTACAGCCTTATTCCAAATTGGATTAAATTCCTTTATTTCCTCAACATTCTACACACAATACCCCATAATGATAATGTGAAAAAAGAACTTTTAAATTGTTGCAAATTTATAAAAAAAAAATAATAAAAACCCTGAAAAAAAATAAAATAAATAAATAAATAAAATAAATAAAAATAAAAATCGCATGAACATCAGTATTCACAGCCTTTGCTCAATACTTTGTTGATGCACCTTTGGCAGCAATTACAGCCTCAAGTCTTTCTGAATATGATGCCACAAGCTTGGCACACCTGTCTTTGGGAATTTTTGCCTATTCCTCTTTCCAGTACCTCTCAAGCTCTATCAGGTCTATCATTTTCAGATCTCTCCAGAGATGTTCAATAGGATTTAGGTCTGGGCTCTAGCTGGGCCACTCAAGGACATTCACTAAGTTGTGAAGACACTCCATTGATATTTTGGCAGCGTGCTTTGAGTCACTGCCTTGCTGGAAGATGAACCGTTGGCCCAGTCTGAGGTCAAGAGCACTCTGCAGCAGGTTTTCATTCAGGATGTCTCTGTAAATTGCTGCATTCATCTTTTCATCAATCCTGACTAGTCTTCCAGTTCCTGCTGCTAAAAAACATCCCCACAGCATGATGCTGCCACCACCATGCTTTACTGTAAGGATGGTATTACCCTGCTGATGAGCAGTGCCTGGTTTTCTCCTAATGTAACGCCTGTCATTCACTCCAAAGACTTCAATTTTAGTCTCATCAGACCAGAGAATTTAGTTTCTTATGGTCTGAGAGTCCTTCAGATGCCTTTTGGCAAATTCCAGGCGGGGAGTGGCTTCCAAAAATACAAAAATAAAATTGGGATTGGGCTATAGTCATTTCGTCTCGGTTCCAGTCCAAATATCTAAAAAAAATCTTAAAATGAAAACTAGACAAGAAAAATGGCATGAGAAAATTAAGTGATGCTTAAAACTTCTGTTTGAGATTATATCTCATTAAGCCTAGTTTTCTTACCCCATTGGCAAATAATTTTGCTCGTTTTAAGCAAACAATCACTTAATTGAGGTGTTTTGTTTCAGAAAACAAGACATAATTTCTTGTGCTATTTTGTGTGTCTAGTATGTATCTTGATTCAAGATTGTTTTAAATATTTGGATTGAAAACAGGACAAAACTACGAAGTTTCTTATTTTATTTTATATTTTATTAATGCTTATTTTACAACATCTTTGTGCACTTTTAAAAGATCTTAGTTCTGTTTTTAAATAAAGGGTTGAAAATGAATACTTTTTTATCGAATGCGATTCATCGATTAATCCCAAAAAAATGATCAAAAGATTAATCGATTACTAAAATAATCAATAGTTGCAGCCCTACAGTGAACTCATTGTCATGTTCAAGAAACCAGTTTGAGATGATTCGCACTTTATGACATGGCACGCTATCCTGCTGGAAGTTGCCATCAGAAGATGGGTACCCTTTTGGGCCATGTTGTCATTGTAGCTGGTGTATTCTGGGAAATTTTTTGTACCACTTGGTTTCAAGTGTGGTCCTGGAAAATCTCTGTTTCAAGTGCTATCTAGCCCTTTCCCTTTAGCCCTATACCTTCAAGATAAAGAAAATTGGCACACACTACAGCTTCACGTGAACGAGCAAAATGAGGGGTAGGGGTAAGGAAAAGGGCTAATGGGTAGAATTGGGATTGGGCCAATATCAATTGAGTTTTTTTATATTTTCCCCCTCCCCGGTGGGTGTGGAATTTAGATTATAACACGTCATGCTCTGTTTTTATGGCAATGGCTACAGGATTGCAACTTTTTTCAAAATATTTTCTTTTGTGTTCAACAAATGTTTAGCAGGAATTCAAACTGATTTGGAACATGTTTGCGGGAACTCTTCCTTTAGGAATCATAAAACTGTTACCATGGGGAAAAAAACTGCCAAACATGATTTACTTTTCCCCAAATGAAACAATATAAACAGAAAGCGTTGCTCTAGAGAGAAAATGTAGGTGTAGATTAGTTGCATTGCAGCCATCAGCGTTGCATCAACAGCTGACATCAGCCATATAAAAAGACAAGAACAGATGGAAAGCATACCATAACAGATCGGCGAAGAGAACGAGATGTCCTTACCTTCTCTGGTCTCAGTAAAACCCAACAGAACTGCCAGGCCTGAGGAGACACTTGAGCCTGCATCAGCCATTTCTGAGCCAGATTCTTATTCTCAATGTTGGGATCATAATAGAGCTGATGCAGAGCCTGTGAGAGAGAGACACACAAACAGAGATGGTTTTAGACACTGATACACTGCACTCTGGCCATTACGGAGCACATGGATACAGACTAATAACGCTTTATTAACCCCAGGGTTTCTGCAGGCCAGTTTGAAGACATGTATATGAAAGCGTGTGCTGTTAAAGTGGTTCTCCGGGTCTCATAGCTGCTGATGCGTGTAACTCGCACCTTTATTTTTGCAGGTGAGGCATTTCATACAGTTAGAGGGCAGAAAAATGCAGCTTTATTAAATATGCATTCAATAATAAGAGGACATAATAAGCGTTTGGCACAAAATATGTAGTCTCTAATGTAATGGCAGGATTTTAAATACACATATTTCATTTTAAAAGTATAATTAAACAAATAATAACAACAACAACAACATTTATTCATTTATTCAGTTGAAGCCAAAATGAATTGCCCTCCTCTGAAAATTGTATTCTTTTTCCAATATTTCAGAAGTGATGTTTAATAGACCAAAAATATTTTCACAACTTTTCCAGTAATTTCTTTTTTTCTGAAAAAAAAAGCAGTTTTAATTTATTTTTAACAATTTTAATGCATTATTAGCACCTTTAGGAAATATATATTTTTTAATTGTCCACAGAACAAACAACTGTTATCCAATAACTTTTTTTT
>CAIGQZ010034990.1:7222849-7241212 GCA_903798205.1 Danio tinwini | reverse complement strand
ATACACTATCAAATTTAGTTACATCACAATTGTATTTTTTTTTTATTGTCAGTTGTATTAACAAAAAAAAGTTATTACAATTATGTTTGGCTTTTGACACATTATTTAAAATACTGTATGTGGCTAAGAAATAGCTATTAACTTTTTTTGTTGGGGCCAGTGAAGATTTTGGCAGGGCACGATCGGGCGAGTAGAAAAATCCTTAGCGTTGAACCATGCATTGGTAGAGATAACTTAATGTATTCAAAATTGTTTCATAAAAGTTTTTAATTTGATAACAATATAAGGTTTATATACGAGATGCAATTCTGACTGCAATTCTAAAATCTTTAATAGATAAAGATCCTGTTTCCACCAAAACGGTTCGTAGAATATAGGGCTGTGCAATATTATCGATACATATAACTATCGCGATAATTTCTTTTACGATAGTGTATTGATAGTCCAACCTCAAGTATCGATTCAAGTTGTGCCAAATGACCTCCTCCTCCGCTCCTGTAGATGTCGCTAACTCGCGATCAACAAAACACCAAGTAGTACGGTATCAGAAGTAAGCAAGAGTGAGCATGGCGGAAAATATAAAGGTCCCTCCAGCTTTTAGAGCTGACGTGTGGCTGCACTTTGGTTTTAACGCTATTAGGGTTGGGTCGATAGACGATG
Source organism: Danio tinwini (assembly GCA_903798205.1). Taxonomy (NCBI): domain Eukaryota; kingdom Metazoa; phylum Chordata; class Actinopteri; order Cypriniformes; family Danionidae; genus Danio; species Danio tinwini. The sequence goes on along the minus strand of CAIGQZ010034990.1, from coordinate 7,240,552 downwards.
CCATAGCCAATGGCCTATAGACATCATGATGCGGCTGAGGCGGCATCACCGATCCTGTGCACCGCAGAGAATTGAATTTATTAATTATTCATAAATAATTAATTCACCTCCCCCTATGACGACGATGCCATGGTCTATCGCCATGTTTCACATTAGACATCATACGATGACAAATTGGTCAACATAGCCCAACCCTAAACGCTATACCAGGGAGTACTGAATTAGACAAAAAATAAATGCCATTTGTAAGCTTTGCAATATATATAGTTCTTTTTTCAATCACACTGTGCAGTTTTAGTGAATTGTAATGGATGGAAAAATTGGAATTGGAATTTTAATTTGTCTGCCGACTTTATCAAGTTGTCAATATAATGTGACGCGCATACTAATACAAACTATTGCAATATATCACAATATTTATAGTATCACAATATATCGTATCGTGACACATGTATCGCGATATATATCGTATCGTGAGGCTCTTGCCAATACACAGCCCTAGTAGGATGATCCACAGGGTCAATATATGTGGCCGGGCTTCTATAGCCAAACCTTTGGTCACTCGTGCCAATGCCAAACACATGGTTTCCGCTACATTCATTCTTCCATGGCGGCGCCACACCAAAATTCATCCCGCCACAGCTATATTACAGCTTCCCATTCAAAACATTAAGTCGTTGTTTTTTTTATAGCAGTTTATAATTGCACCAAAATGTATTAAAAGGTAAGTGAATTATAACAGAGCAAACTTTTCTTTAACCGTAGTAGTGCTGTGCGTTATATGTTTAACCCTTTACGGTGACATGCTGATTGACTGACAGGTGCGCGATGTGTAAGGCCAGCAAACATGGCGTAGCTTTAAGTTAAGATGAACACGGTTTCCATAATTATACTGTATAGATAAAGGTCTATGGCTCTGCATACAATGACTTTATCTGGCTGGAGTTTATAGCTGTTTCACTTTACTTCACGACTGTTCAGCTACTTCAGCTGTTTCACTTTACTTCAGGACGCATTAATGCCACTCTGTAGGTCTATTGGGAGACATTCATAAACATTCCTAGCAAATCTAATAAATGTTGGAGATATACTTGTCACATAAAGCACTTCAGCAGCGTTTATTTAAGGCACACGAAAATCTGCACTTGAGCAGCGTATATTTGAGAGTTTGAAGTTGTGCGCACGAACAGAGGAAATCAGCACGCAAGCAGAGATTCGCATGCTGGTATTACATAAATGCCATCTCGACTTGTAATGCGCTCACAACATGTGTCATTGAAATAACACCATAGGTAGTTGGTACATCTGTGTAAAAGTCTTGCCGCCACAGCTGGAAAAAATCCTAGAGGAAACACTGCAAACATCAGTTTCAATGGTGCCAGCAGCGAAAATCTTGAGCTGTGGACAATGTGAAACATGTATAGTTCTTTAACGAGTATACCATTATCCGCTTGTTAAGTGGTGACGTGTTGGTGACATATGTAATACTGTTTCCGGGTCCAAGCCGCCACTCATTTGAATTGAGAAAATATTCGTTTATGATCATGATTCATATCACACATTAAAGTGAATTTTATATAAGGTCATAGTGTACACAACAATCACTGGGCTTGCTGCATCACAAATACCAAAATTTTAACAATTTATAAAAAATTAATCACTTTCTGGCCATGAGATATTAGGCATGGACATATATATTGTGTTAATGATTTTTGAAAGTATTACAGCGCATTATAAACATTTATTATTAGCATTTGATGAGTCTCCTCATTAAGTTTCATAGAGCGTGAATTGTCTTTCCCACTTCCGAGAGAGTTATGGTGTGGAGAAACCCCAAAGAAGCGTATCACTCAAACTGTTGTTGCTCAGAGTGAAGCACAGGGGGTGAATCAGTGATGGTTTGGGCTTCAATATCATGGCATTCCCTACGTCCAGTACTTGTGCTAGATGGGCGTGTCACTGCCAAGGATTACCAAAGCGTTCTGGAGGACCATGTACACGCAATGGTTCAAATATTGTATCCTGAATGCAGTGCCCTATCTGGATGACAATGCACCAATACACAAGGTGCATGGTTTGATAAACACATGAGAGGGAAGTTGAACATCTCCCATGGCCTGCACAGTCACCAGATCGAAATATTATGGAGCCACTTTGGGGTGTTTTGGCTGAGCGGGTCAGGAAACGTTTTCTTCCACCAGCATCATGTAGTGACTGGGCCACTATTCTGCAAGAAGAATGGCTCAAAATTCCTCTGACCACTATGCGGGACTCATTTACTTATTGCTTTGACATGACTATTGAAACTCAGGTCTGCAAGGTAGCACAGACCCAGCTCCTAACCAAACTTTGAGAATAGATTAACGGTGATATATATATATATATTTTTTAATCGCACGATAAGAGTCTCGCGTTAACGCAGCACGTTAACGCCGATAACGGCCCGCCACTAGTATAAACATTAACCCAGTATTTGTTGCTTCCCTTTTTCTTATGTTTTTTATATTAATATTTTTCATATTTATATTATTTGCTTATTGATTTTATTATTTATGGATCAATCTTTGCAATTTTTAGGTTTTTAATGAGTTCAGAATGTAAATTTTATTATTATAAAGAAATTATAATAGAAAGTAATGCATTTTCACTTTTGAAATAATTGGCTATTTATTGTATTGTGACGTTTCATTGCAGGAATGCAGGGTTTTTGCTTTTGGAATTTATAAAAAAAAACTTTACCTAGAATCTTTTATAGAATCTTCAATCTGTTTGCTAAATTATTAGAATATGTTTTAAACACTGGACGCAAAGTAGGAATCACTGGTCCCTTTATTAAAGATAGTTTAATTCTTCATTTTTAAAGCTGCTAGTTGACAAAAACAGCGCCGTTTTAAAACGTCCAAATCATTCAGACAGTTATTAAGTAGAAGAAATCAGGCTTTACTTTTCTGTTTTATTGATTGTATCTAATAAGTAATATAATTATTGTGGGCCGGTTTGCGATGGCAATACTCCCCTATTTAGAGCAAGGTAGGGCCCCAAAATTATTCTGCTTAGGGCCCCCAAATGTACAGAGCCGGCCCTGCTAACACAGAATGCATTTTTGCAGGCAAAAACACAAGCATGACTTGTTTCCCGGTGGACCATTTAAACCTGTTTACTCTGACTGCAAAACACCAAGTGAAGCCAAACATTTGAAGATTTTTAGGATCGTGTTCAACAGCCCCATCTGGAGCAATTAAGAGCGGTAGTTCTGACATCATCAGCCATGTGTCTGTGAATATTAAATCTTATAATTGGTGGGTTTTGAGAATCACTTTCATTCTGAGGTAAATAATAAGCATTTGATATTTCTTATATTATCAAACTTTCTTATTGCGATTCATTGCGGAAGCATTTATCACAATATACGTTATTATTACAACATTGACCTAAGCTGCAAAAAAAAGATTACTTTAACATGCATGACAACCAAAAATACTTAGAGTATTGCATATTGTATTTACATATTCAGAGAAAATATTTTTTAAACATAATACACTGTAAAAAGTACAAGTAACACTTTTCAATAAGGTTTTATTAGAAAACACTAGTTAAATCCCTTTTATAAGCTGTTTAAACACAGTTGTGTAGCAACAGTCTGTGAATATAACCAGCTTCTGATGGTAAACATGTTTAATTTTTATTTTTATAATCACACTTGACAAAAACGGTCTGCAGAAACACTATATATATTCTCCCTTTGTACGTGTCATCAGAGGAGGAAAGCCCCGCCCACTAGTGAACATCTCTCACTCATTAGCATAGGAGGTTTGTCTCGTCTTTGAATCTCCCACTATGCTGACACACAGTCATTTGTAGCACCGCCCTCTTTTAAAATGAGCACAATCTCATTTGAATTTAAAGCGACAGACATCAAAATGATACAATTAGGATCAAAGCCTAAAAGGGTCAGTTTCAAAGAGTTATACAACATTATTTGTGGTATTTTCAGCTGAAACTTCACGCACGCACGCACGCACGCACGCACACACACACACACACATGCACACACACACACACACTCTGGACATCAGGGACCCTTAGGTCCCATTTAATGCATCAAAATCAACAGTGAGAAATAGACATAATATACTTAAAAGTTAATAAAAAAAATACAACAGAATTTTATGTTATTAACTAGATTTAAAGAAACGATGATAATGATGAAGATGATGATGATGATGACTTGATGCACTAAATTAACATCAGCTAAGATTAATAAATGCTTTTGTAGTTGTCATTAGATTGACTTTAATTAAATTAAGCTCTTCAGAGTTTATTAAAAAGGCTTATAAATCATTTTCAATGTCGTAGGCCGGATTAACATGTGAAAATGTTTAAAAATAAATCACCCATTAAATATTCAAACATTTGGTCCTTCCAATGCCAACACAACAATTTGCATATTCTTAAAAAGCACTCTAAAATGTTCATTCATTCATTTTCCTTCGGCTTAGTCCTTTTATTCATCAGGGGTTGCCACAGCGGAATGAACCGCCAACTTATTGAGCATGTTTTATGCAGCGGATGCCCTTCCAGCTGCAACCCAGTACTGGGAAACACCCATACACTTACATTCACACATTGCGATGAATTTTATTTATTCAATTCCCCTATATCGCATGTATTTGGACTGACCGGAGCACCCAGAGGAAACATGGTAAGAACATGCAAACTCCACACAGAAATGCCAACTGACCCAGCCGGGGCTCGAACCAGCGACCTTCTTCAGGGTTCATACACATTTTTACTACTAAAACTCCATGACTTTTTCATGATTTTTCCAAGCCTTTCAAGTAAATTTTTATGACCTAATGTTTCATGCAATGTCTACATATGCGTGGTAAAAACCAATACATTTTAAAAATTTATTACAGCAGATCATAAAACATGCAGCAATCTATTTAGTTTCAATTTATATTTATTGATTCATTTATTCATTCATTTTCTTTTCGGCTTAGTCCTTTTATTAATCTGGGGTCCCCACAGTGGAATGAACTGCCAACTTATCCAGCATATGTTTTACGGAGCCATACAGACTTATTCACACTCATACACTACGGACAATTTTAGTTTACCCAATTCACCTATGTCTTTGGACTGTGGGGGGAAACCGGAGCACCCGGAGGAAACCCACGTGAACACATAAAGAACATGCAAACTCCACACAGAAATGCCAACTGACCTTCTTGCTGTGAGGCAATTGTGCTACCAACTGCGCCACCGTGATGCCCAATTTATATTTATATCTATGTACAATTTATTTAGAAAATGCTTACACTGCACTAATAATGTGAGAGTATGTGATTGGCCAAGGACAAAACAGAAGTAAAGACAACTAACCTATATTTAAGTATACAGATATTTGTTTTCCATGACTTTTCCAAAACTTTGTGGGTTTTTCCAAAACTTTTCCAGGCCTGGAAAATGCCATGTCAAAATTCCATGACTTTTCCAGGTTTTCCATGATCGTATGAACCCTGCTTCTTGCTGTGAGGTGACAGTGCTTAATTTGTGAATTGTGAGGTCCCAGAACTACCAGGTTACCCCGATCTGTTACCCGTGGATGGAGAGGGGTCACACACAAAATTGTCGCAGACGAAAGTGAGCAGGACAGGGGTGTCGCAGATGAAAGTAAAGAGGTGAGAGAGTTGGGGAGTTGCGGAAGAAAGTGAAAGTAAACAGCAGACGGGTGTGGAGGGACGTTGAGGAGGGTGATCAGTAAAATGAGGTGCCGGATCAGTTTTCAGAGGTGCCGGATCCGGCGTGTTCCAGCACAAATTAAGCCCTGGTGCTGCTCCTCTAAATGTTTACATAATAAATAAATATTCACTGTATTTTAAAGTGCCTGAAATATCCATATTGTGCATTTCACAACAATACATTAAATTATTGAATGTCATATACAGTAGAGCTGAACGATTCTGGCTAAAATGAGAATCGCAATTTTTTTTTTGCTTGAAATAAAGCTCATGATTTTCTCACGATTCTGTAGATGTAAAATAAAGGTTATGATGAGTAGCCTATTATTATTGTTATTTCAGAATACAACTATTCATAATTCTGATGTTGAATTATTATGTTTGAGACATGTGCTTGCAATCTGTCATTGACAACATTGTTAGACCGTTTTTTTCTACTGGTAAAATCAGACATTTGTCATTATCAGATTCCCTCTTGCAATAAACTCAACATTATATAGGCTAGAGTAGCTATTCTAACACTGTTAACCATTTATTCTCATGCACAACACTCTGTGTTCGCTATGAAAGGAAAATATATTATATGCTTGTCGTAGGGTTGCACAATAATTCAATATCAATATATATCGCGATAAGATTTTTTTTCAATAACGGTGATATGATTTTTCAACCCATTTCCGGTATTTCGATATAAATTTGCATATATATATTTTATTATACATAAGATCTTATACATGTATTACTTGTCATTGAATGATTTTTAGTGCTCAGCCCTTAGAAAGAGCGTGATGTCACCTGCGTAATGACGTACATCAAAGACACGCTGCCAGCGCTCAGCAGGCTTCACAGTCTATGGCAGCACAGCAGTTAGTTAAGCTCCGTGACCGTCTGCACTGTCTGATCCTCTGACTTTAACTGTAGTTCGGCAGTTTCACTTTAACTCACAAACATTTCATTCGTGCGCCATGACAAACTCTGGTATTAGACGCAAATAATGAGTAAGGACTGCTGAGAGTGTTAAGGAACTTAATAACGCACGCCAAATAAGAAAAAAAACGTCCGCTTTTCGCGGTGTGTGTGTGTGTGTGTGTGTGTGCGTCTGTGTGTGCGCGTTCCTTTACTGACAGCCGTCTATGTGGATCTTGTCAGAAAATATGGCGAAAAGTCCTACATGACGTTAATAGTTTGTCAGTAATGCAACTAATAACTGCATACTCCACGTCTTAATTCCATTTCTGTTTAGTTCAGATATAACTTTAGTCGCATTAAGGTAATCAAAAATCGCTCTTTACTAAGTATACTCTTAATCAGAGTATTGTTTTAATCATATTAAAATCGTATTAAAGTATTGTTGCCCATGTAAACATACTCAATGCTTGACACACCGTCAGGGCTCTGTGAACTCTGCGAAGCAGCATTTTCTGTATGTACGTACATCAAAAGCAAGTATGAAATCGCTGTTTGGAGCTTATGTAGGCCTACAGTTCATGTTTAACTGAATAAACAGTTAGTAAACACAAGTACATCTTATTGAACATCATTTATTTTAATCATAAATTATCATAGTAGAACAGTTTCTCAAGCAGTTTGTGATGCATTTTGGAAACAGGAGATGAGCCCCTGGTTTAATGCACCACCTAGCTTGAGAAACCCATTTTCAAAGACTTATTATTTGGGTAGCACACATATTCTGAATGCCATCAGCAGAATTCAAATGAGCCATTTTAATCTATATTAATTTCTAGATTAATCTATATTAATTTCTAGATTAATCTAGATTAATCTAGATTTTAAAAAATATCTTATAAATAATATATATATATATATATAAATATAATATATATGAATAAGCTAAGTCTGAGAGTTTTATTTGTTTAATAGTTTATTTCACATTTCTTGTTTGTAAAGGCTAAATACAAATAAAAAGTGAACATTAATTTTATTTTTTGTACTGTTTTTATAAAAAAAATAAAAAAAGTTATGAGCCTGGAGGTATTATAGACTTTACAGATTCAGATGTAGTTATTTGTAGGTACAGACATCCATTGTGTGCGTTCTTGGCAGTTTTTTCCTGTCTTTTTAACATTGTCCATATTGATATCGAAATTATATCGTATCGACCGAAATTAAGAAATATATTGTGATACAAATTTTTGCCATATCGTCCAGCCCTAGCATGTCGTAATCATAACTCTAAAATACAATATGATCATTTAAATGAATTCAATTGAATGATGTGCGCGCTTTCGGTTTCATTTTGACTGTGCGGTTCATACTTCCTGCGCAGCTCCCAAACAATCGCTCTGTGCCACAAACTGAATGTTATTTACAACTTTATTACCTGTTATTCACAGCCTACTGTATGCAAGTTCTGTTCACTAAGGTAGGCATCATTCACAGGCGCGCATCCGCCCTCTCCGTGGTAACAGCTCACGGTCAGCTCACGTCACGTGTGTTCTCACGGCTGCAAATACATCATTACATGCAGACAGAAATGACATTTTTTGGATGAATTATACCTTATAAATACAATATTTGACTCTTTCAACACCATTTGGAGGTGTACACGTTGCTGAGCAATGTATGTAAGACTTGTGCAGCCGCCTTTATGCTTCTCTCCTGATCTTGAAAATATGCTTGGCAGAATCGTATAAATGCTGGATTAAGATCGTCCAGGGGGTCGAATTGAGATTGCGATCTTTTTACGATTAATCGTGCAGCTCTAATATACAGTTAAAGTCAGAATTATTCGCCCTCCTGTGAAATATTTTTTCTTTTTCAAAAATTTCCCAAGTGGTGTTTAACAGAGCAAGGAATTTTTCACAGTATTTCCTATAATATTTTATCTTCTGGAGATAGTCGTATTTGTTTTATTTCAGCTACAATAAAAGCAGTTCTTAATTAAAAAAAATAACATTAAGGTCAATATTATTAGCAATTATTAAACAATGTTTGTTATGTTAATATTTGTTTTTTTCAATAGTCTACAGAACAAACCATCGTTACACAATAATTTGCCTAATTACCCTAACCTGCCTAGTTAACCTAATTAACCTAGTTAAGCCTTTAAATGTGACTTTAAGCTGAATACTATAGTATCTTGAAAAATTTCTAGTCAAATATTATTTACTGTCATCATGGCAAAGATAAAATAAATCAGTTATTAGAGATCATTAGTTATTAAAACTATTATGTTTAGAAATGTGTTGAAAAAAATCTCTCCATTAAACAGAAATGGGGGGGGGGACTATATACAGGGTGGCTAATAATTCTGACTTTAACTGTATCTACCCATAGTAATCAAAGCACCAAAGACATAACTGCTAAACAAATACTCCAAGCAGAAATCTCTGTGCTTTTTGACCTTTCAGCACTGCTAGATCATAAAGGAGCATTTGTGTGCAAGCACTAAGCAGCACAGCGAGACGAGGCTGTTGACTGGTTTCAACAGTCAATGGTTAGAAAAGCACACCAGGTTGCCCCTGACAACTGAATCCCTGCTCACAACTAGAAAGATATAATTAGCAAAGCCAACAGGCGAGCCAATCAAGACACAATAGTGGAACATGACAACACATACGCAAACACACACGCAAACACAAAACTAGATAACCTGGGTGAATAATTAAACATTTTCACATGAAAAAATATATACAAGGGCGGCACAGTGGCTCAGTGGGTAGCACTGTCGCCTCACAACAAGAAGGTCACTGGTTCGAGCCTCGGCTGGGTCAGTTAGCGTTTCTATGTGGAGTTTGCATGTTCTCCCCATGTTGGCGTGGGTTTCCTCCGGGTGCTCCGGTTTCACCCACAGTCGAAAGACACGAGCTATAGCTCAATGGAATAAACTAAATTGGCTGTATTGTATGTGTGTGAATGAGAGTGTATGGGTGTTTCCCAGTACTGGGTTGCAGCTGGAAAGGGCATCCGCTGCGTAAAACATATGCTGGATAAGTTGGTGGTTCATTCTGCTGTGGCTACCCTGGATTATTGAAGGGACTAAGCAGAAAACAAAATGAATGAAATCTTCTTTTTTATAGAAACATGTTTTGTGAACTCTTACGCTCTTGTTGGTGCTTTAGATTTGCCAGTTTCAAACTGATGAATTTATGTTTTTGATGCAAACATGCCTTCACAATGGAGCATTTCAAAGTCATGTGGATCAGCTGCCTTGTCTATTAGCTAACATACAATACGAGCAATCTGCAGATGAATTCGTAGCTTTAAAACGCTTCAATGTTCCAGTATCTGTGGTTACAATCACTAAACAGCGGTGAGTTCGGTGAACTGATGTCCTTCACGGCCAATCATTTCTGTTGAGCATATGAACACAATGGTAAGTCAGCACTGTTTAACAGGGCTCAAAATTGCGACCATTTTGTTTGCATATGCGCCCAAAATTTTATCTATGCGACTTCATAATATATTTGGGAGCGTTTGTGAGACTGCATATCATGGTGGTAGTGCAACCTGTTTTGATTTTTTTTTAAAACGCACTGAATTGGTCTTCCCTGACGCTATATTCAAGGTGAAGGTAAAAATTATTGTCTCCCGTAGGAGAAATTTATTTTAGAAAAGGGTTTTGCTGTACATAAACACCAGCAAGACAACATATAACATACATACACATTAAAAAATCTAATCCTAAAATACCTCCTAATATAAATAAGATTCCATAAAATCAATAATTTAAAAAGAATTATATAAAAATAAAATACAATGTGCCCCACTGCCCTCTGTTATGCCAACCCATCCAGTTATCTTAATCTGATATCCTATCTAATATTGATTCATATTAGCTGTCAATAACTCAAGGCTTTCTGCTGTCAGATGACAGGGAGCTTTTGTGACAGCGGAAAATGCAAACGGCTAAAAAGTACACAGGTTTGCAAACCTCACCTAAAGTTACAAATAATGTCGCCGATGACAGCAATCATGTGGTGAATGTTGATCCGCAAGCCGAGATCAATCGGGTGTTTTCGGAATCGGTCCAAATCTCGATGCGTTGCATTCACTGCGTTCAGCGCAAATGTCCACTAAACGTAAAATCTAACACTGTATACATCATTACCAAAGAAGCTTGCCTTTACTAAGTTTAAACTGAAACTGTGGCTCATAACAAAGAACGATATTGTGCCAGTGGTTATCGCGTTAATCCTGCTCTGAAGGGTGGTAGAAGTGAGACTTTACTTGCTTTCTTTTGTCCATTCTTTTTTGAGATGTATATTATTTTTCTATTTAGTTACTAATTACTGCTTTGCAGCTTGTTGAGCATTGAATTGAATGATTTATTATAATCTTTCGTTTGTTTTGTAGCAGAAATATTATTTATTAAATTGACATGCATATAAAAACAATAGTGCAAAATAATATTACTTACTGCAATGCTTCATTTTGGTTTAATGCAAACCATAAATTTATTTTCCATAAAGTAACAGGAGAACTTTTTATAGCAGATAACTCACATTCAAGCACATTCAAAGCCGCATGATAATGAGAAATATAATTCATTATTAGTATTATTGTCATCATCGTCATCATTATTATTTTATAATTATCAGACGTTCATTTTTGGAATTATTGGGCAAATATCACCAAGTCATCACAGCATTAGTTAGAAAATTGTTTCTGGTTTTTGTTAGTCCTTACTGATGTTGTTTTCAAATACAATAAATCCATTAATATACAATTTGCAGTGGTGCTCATTCATTTTTGGTGGGTGCTCCTAAATTTTTTCTGGCACTCCTAAATATTTGAAGTTGGGAGCACCGGTGCTACTAAGTAAAAAAGTTCATTTCAAAATATTGTTACATCTAACTATTGCGATAATTTCTTTTACGATAGTGTATTGATAGTCCAACCTCAAGTATCGATTCAAGTTGTGCCAAACGACCTTCTCCTCCGCTCCTTTAGATGTCGCTAACTCGCGATCAACACAATGCCAAGTAGTACGGTATCAGAAGTAAGCAAGGGTGAGCATGGCGGAAAATATAAAGGTGCCTCCAGCTTTTAGAGCTGACGTGTGACTGTACTTTGGTTTTAACGCTATACTTAGGAGTATTGAATTAGACAAAAAGAAATGCCATTCATAAGATTTGCAATATATATAGTTCTCTGTTCAATCACACTGTGCGGTTCTGATGAATTGGAATGGATGGAAAATAAATTGGAATTTTAATTTGTCTGCCGACTTTATCAAGTTGTCAATATAATGCGACACGCATACTAATACAAACTATTGCAATATATCACAATATTTATTGTATCGCGACCCATGTATCGTGATATGCATCATATCATGAGGCCCTTGATATATATTACGTCCAAACAAACTTTTACTTTGGATGCAAATAATCTTTGCTCAGCACTAAAAAAATATAAAACACTTTTCAAAAACGAATGATTACAGGTCCAGCATGAAAATAAAAATGCTAAATAAAAACACTGCAACTTTATCATGATGCTATTATTAATGATTCTATCAGCATTCCCGTGATATTACGCTCATATTAATTATTAAAAAGTATTACCATAAACTATGTATTTTTTGACACCTCAAGTGATAGAGCACAATATGAAGTGATAGGTTTTTTTATTACGTCCACACAATATATACAGTCTTATTGAACAGCCGTGATTGGAGTTGTGTTAATAACTAAACATTTGCAGTTTTTTTTTTCTGCTTAAATGACCAGATCTGAACACGTTTATGCCTGAGCATCACACCACCCATAACAATACACAATAAACACACACAATGAGCTCTGTGTGCATCTGCTGTGTACCAACAATACTGAGAGATCCACAGAGACACTGACGGCCTGATACAGATGATAGTGTACATAAAAAAAGAGGCAAAAATGCATTATAATATGAATTAGTAATTAATTATTATTATTATTTGTTAATTCACTCATTCATTCATTTATTTATGTGTTTGTTATTATGGTTTATGAGCTGATTTTGAAGTCTATCGAAGGTAAAATGCATGTTAAAATATCTTTAATGGGATAGTTTACCCTAAATTGAATATTTACTTGTTATTTACTCAACTTGAATTCACGGTTTTGAAACATTTCTGAGTTTCATTCTTCTGTTGAAAACAAAAGAAGATATTTTGAAGAAAGCTGAAAACCTGTAGCCATTGACTTCTGTAGTAGGAAAAACAAATACTGTGGAGGTCAATGTTTACATGTTTCCAACGTTCTTTCCAACGGAACTTATTTTGTGTTCGACAGAAGAAAGAAACCCAAATAATTTCTAAAGTAATGGGTGAGTAAATAATGACAGAATTTTCAATTTTGAGTGAACGATCCCTTTAAAATTTACTTCTAACTGTATTTTTGAAAAGCACATAATACATTTATCCTGTTAATTTTAAATCAACATGTCACAAAACAATGCATTGTCAACCAATCTATCTGAGAAAGTGTTCAAATAAAAAAGCATCAATAAAAGAATTACCCTCATTTGAAATGTTCACACATTAGAGATTAACAACAAGACTTATGTCAGTAAAATATTAACAGATGTGCATCTATTTGAACCTGCAAGTTCAAAAATGAAAAATAAGTGATTCTTGTGGAATCATTTAATATGATGATTTGCTGGTCAATTATTAATAATGGATGTTATTATTAGCAATTTTGAAAGCAATTTTTGCTGCAAATTATTTCTGTGGAATCCATGATTCATTTTTCCAGGATTCTTTAACAGGATTTGTTCAAACTACTTATTTAAAATGAGCTGAAACCACACGATTCTTGAGATTTTTGGGGGACAACTTAATTGTTTTATGTTCAATGTACTTAAATTTTTCAAAACTAATAAGTAACTTAATTCCCTCATGTTGTCCCAACACAAATCGATTGTGTGGAACCCAACATTTTTTTTACAGTGTAATACAGAGGGGCAGAGCATTCCATAATTGGCACAAAATATGCCAAGCCCCTTCGTGGTTTAAAAAGCAAGAAAATCATTTTTAAATTGACATGATAGTGCACAGGCAACCAGTGCAAAGAGTACAGTAAACAGTAAAGCTTGCTATAGACTGACATTGCAAAGTGGACCTAAACTATTTTAAGCCCTTTCAAAGATTTAATAGCTTGAAACTGTTCAACAGACTGGTCAAAAAGACGTGTAAAATAAAGGGTGTGCTAAATAACTACACAATCCTGCATTAAAATAAAGGGTGTGCTAAATAACTACACAATCCTGCATTTTCAGATGGCTACTGTTCATGTGGATTGATTGCTGACACAATTGTACATATTACTTATGATATATATAAACCATGTATATCTCCGCCAGTGGTGTAGCGGTTAATGCATTGACACATGCACTCCGGCGACCAGAGTTCGATTTCGCCTCGTGGTCCTATGCTGATCCTTCCCCTCTCTCTGTACCCCATGCTTTTCTGTCAATTCTCTCTACCGTCCTATCTATTAAAGATAAAAACCCTGAAAAAATATTTTTTAAATATATAATAATAATAATTTTTGGTCTTCAATGGAAAAGCTATATTCCATATTTTACTCGGACCCTTTTATTTAATTTTAAGTTAGATATTTAATTACATTACATTTAAATTAAACCAAATATATTTAACTCAACTAAATCTAGAGAAGATTTAGTTAACTAAAATCTTACGAAATTTAGTCGACTAAAACTAGACTAAAACTAAAATGATTCAGAAGACTAAAATATGACAAACTAAAATGGAATTTTAGTCAAAAGACTAATATGAACACTGTTGCAGATGTGCACGTTACAATATCGATGCTAAAATGATATATTGTGCAGCCCGAAATAAAAGCATGAATTTTGGGATAAAAATGTGAAACCCCTCTGGCAGGCAGAGATGAGACAGACGGAACACCACCCTCATCCTCGCAGAGAGATCAATAATATCACTCTCTTCTCTAATCTAATGATGAACACACTAGTTTCACGTTTGTAACCTGATCATCAGAGATCAGCTGCATTACAGTCGCATACACACACATTCATTTTCAGAAACAGATTGAGGCATAAAACAGAGAGCTAATTAAGGAAATCATCCCAATTTTAGATGCTCATCGACTGCATATGCAAGGTTAACATTTCCTTAAACCTACCAAGACGACGTGTCAGACTTATTTCACCACAAAAATCAAAAGAAGTCAATGATTAATGATAGATTATGTGCTGGTTGAACAGATTTTTGTCATTTCAGCATAATTAATATTCATGAATTGGACTTTTTTAAATATCTAAACACCTTTAACCCCATATCTTTATAAATCTAGTTAGCATTTCAATATTGGCATATTTTTTATACCCCAAAAATATAATTAAATGAATGATAAATTATGTGATGATAGAACGGATTTATTTATTATTTTCATTTTTAGCATAATTAATATTCATGAATTGGACATTTCTGACACACTTAACCCCATATTTTCTTTTAAAATCTAGTTATTATAGTTGATAATAGAAAAGAATAATGGCATATTATTTATACGACAAAAATCGAATTAAATGAATGATAAATGATGCGCTGGTTTAACATTTTCTTTTTAGAATTATTAATACTCATGATTTGGACATTTTTTTACATGAGCACATTTAACCTTGATTGATTGATTGATTGAAATTCTACACACAATACCCCATAATGACAATGTGAAAAAAGAGTTTTTGAAATTGTTGCGAATTTATTCAAAATAAAAAAGCTGAAAAATCACATGTACATCAGTATTCACAGCCTTTGCTCAATACTTTGTTGATGCACCTTTGGCAGCAATTACAGCCTCAAGTATTTTTGAATATGATGCCACAAGCTTGGCACACCTGTCTTTGGGAATATTTGCCCATTCCTCTTTGCAGTACCTCTCAAGCTCTATCAGGTTGGATGGGAAGCGACGGTGCACAGACATTTTCAGATCTTTCCAGAGATGTTCAATAGGGTTTAGGTCTGGGCTCTGGCTGGGCCACTCAAGGACATTCACTAAGTTGTTGTGAAGCCATTGATATTTTGGCCGTGTGCTTTGGGTCATTGTCCTGCTGGAAGATGAACCGTTCAAGAGCACTCTGGAGCTGGTTTTCATCCAGGATGTCTCTGTACATTGCTGCATTCATCTTTCCCTCTATCCTGACTAGTCTTCCAGTCCCTGCTGCAGAAAAACATCCCCACAGCATAACGCTGCCACCACCATGCTTCACTGTAGGGATGGTATTACCCTGGTGATGAGCGGTGCCTGGTTTTCTCCAAACGTAACACCTGGCATTCACTCCAAAGAGTTCAATTTTAGTCTCATCAGACCAGAGAATTTTGTTTTATGGTCTGAGAGTCCTTCAGATGCCTTTTGGCAAATTCCAGGCGGGGAGTGGCTTTTGTCTGGCCACTCTACTATACAGGCCTGACTGGTGGATTGCTGCACAGATGGTTGTTCTGTAAGGTTCTCCTCTCTCCACAGAAGAACGCTGGAGCTCAGACAGAGTGACCATCGGGTTATTGATCACCTCCCTGACTAAGGCCTTTTCCCCCGATCACTCAGCTTAGATGGCCGGCCAGCTCTAGGAAGAGTCCTGGTGGTTCCAAATATCTTCCACTTATGGATGATGGAGGCCACTGTGCTCGTTGGAACTTTCAGAGCAGCAGAAATGTTTCTGTAACCTTCCCCAGCCTTGTGCCTCGAGACAATCCTGTCTCGGAGATCTACAGACAATTCCTTTGTCTTCATGCTTGGTTTGTGCTTTGACATGCACTGTCAACCCTGGGACCTTATATAAACAGGTGTATGCCCTTTCAAATCATGTCCAATCAACTGAATTGACCACAGGTGAGCTCCAATCAGAATCAGAAAGAGCTTTATTGCCAGGTATGTTCACATATACGAGGAATTTGTTTTCATGACAGAGCTTCTACAGTGCAACAGAATTAAAGAGACAGGACTAACAAACAGATAATAAATATATTTTAAAAAGTAGTGAATGCAATATACAAATTGACAAGTGTATGTACAGCTATATTACTATATATAACATTATATGTGCAGCTGTTATGTGCAAATTGGCATGTAAAGTGTGTTGTTAAATAAGTGTGTGTGTATAAAAGTGTATAGCAGGTAGTGATGTTGGTCCCACAATTATTATCATCAAGTGTTCATAAGATGGATTGCCTGAGGGAAGAAACTGGTTCTGTGTCGGGCTGTTCTGGTGCGCAGTGCTCTGTAGCGTCGACCAGAAGGTAAAAGTTCAAAGAGGCAGTGTGCTGGGTGTGAGGAGTCCAGAGTGATTTTGGCAGCCCTTCTGCCTGCTCTGATTAGCTCAGCAGTCCGAACTATTCGACGTAGTCTTCGGAGGTCGGATTTGGTAGCTAAACCAGACAGTTATTGAAATGCAGATGACTGATTCAATGATGGAGGTGTAGAACTGCTTCAGCAGCTCCTTTGGGAGGTTGAACTTCCTCAGCTGACAAAGAAAGTACAGCCTCTGTTGAGCTTTTTTTGACAATGGAGTCAATGTGAGTGAAGCTGCTGAAACATCTTAAGAATGAATAGTGGAAACAGAATGTACCTCAATTTAAAGCTTCATGGCAAAGGCTGTGAATACTGCTGTACATGTGATTTTTCAGGTTTTTTATTTTTAATAAATTTGTCACAATTTCAAAAAATATTTTTTCACATTGTCATTATGGGGGATTGTGTGAAGAATTTTGAGGAAATAAATCAATTTAATCCATTTTGGAATAAGGTTGTAACATAAAAACAATTTGAAAAAAGTGAAGCGCTATCAATACTTTCCGGATGCACTGTAAAACAGTACAAACAATGAAAAATATAAAAATAGATCACTATAAATCATGCATGTCCTCCTAACATAGGTATGAAACACATTGTAGTTGTTACTTCATAGTAGTGTTGTATTAGATAGATAGATAGATAGATAGATAGATAGATAGATAGATAGATAG
>CAIGQZ010034990.1:7197737-7214189 GCA_903798205.1 Danio tinwini | reverse complement strand
ATAAAAGTCAATGGTTACAGTTTTGCAACATTCTTCAAAATAGCTTCTCTGAAACCACTTGAGGGTGAGTAAAATAGTGAATAAATGTTCATTTTGAGTGAACTATCCCTTTAATTTCGCAGCCTGATCTTTCTCCTTTTTGTGTTTAGACCAGTCACAAGACACATTCATACTCTTGTGTCTTTAAGGGTGGAAATTTAAGAAAATCATCCCCCTGTCACATCACTGGCACAGAGAGCATCATGGGAATGCAGTCAAACCGCACACACAGTCTTCCAATCCCACAATGCTTTCATGTCTTAGCCAGTGTTTGTAATTAGAAGTCATGCAGTGGTATATTTTTACCATATTTAAATTAGATTTTATTCCAGAGGGCCTATTTTTGTGAAGCTACACTTTAAAAAATTTTTTGGGTTTTTGGGTCGAATGGGCAAACCCAAAGTTGAGTTTTTTTTCAATGAAATGTAAAGTCTCCATGAAATCAAATTAAAGTCTTTTAGATGTTAGTATCAGTATGCTAGTCCTAAGGATATCTATAATCTAGTGTGCTCAAAAACAGTGACAAAATTCACATTTAGAATAAACAAACATTCAAAGTTTGCAGTTTGTCACTTCCGCCTAAAATGGATCAATGATTTTTTTTGACCCCCTCTTTCTTATCAAATCTTCTGACCAATCAAATGTTCTCTAGTGTCTGACATGCCCCACCCCCTTCAAGACGCTACTCATTTGTTTTTATTTGATGAGCTTGAGCTCAACCACTCTCACTGGCAGAGCTATGAGAAAACAAAATGCTATTGGCAGTTTTTTTTCAAAAGGGGGAGGAGCTACTTTATGCCCCACCCTGTCTTTATGTTCAATTTCTGATGACATTAAGCATGGGACGATAACCGTTTTCAAAGTATTTCGTGGTTAGGAAAAGTCAAGGTTTTAAAACTGCCAAAATGTTCTGTAATACCATTCCTAAGGTACAGTTCAAGTCAGAATTATTACCCCCCTTGTTTATTTTTTCCCCTTTTTCTGTTTAACGGAGAGAATACTTTTTCAACATATTTCTAAACATAATAGTTTTAATAACTCATCTCTAATAACTGATTTATTTTATAAATCATATAATAGATGACAGTAAATAATATTTGACTAGATATTTTTTAAGACACTTTTATACAGCTTAAAGTGACAATTAAAGGCTTAACTAGGTTCATTAGGTTAACTAGGCAGGTTAGGGTAATTAGGCAAGTTATTGCATGGTTTCCGCTACATTCATTCTTCCATGGCGGGGCGCCACACCAAAATTCATCCCGCCACGGCTACATTACAGTTTCTCATTCAAAACATTAAGTCATTGTTGTTGTTTTTTTATAGCGAGTTATAATTGCACCAAAATGTATTTAAAGGTAAGTGAATTATAACAGCCAAACTTTTCTGTAACCGTAGCAGTGCTGTGCTTTATTTGTTTAACCCTTTAAGGTAGGTGACATGCTGACTGACTGACTGACAGGTGCGTGATGCGTGAGGCCAGCAAACACGATGTAGCTTTCAATTAAGATGAACACAGTTTCCATAATTATACTTTATAGATAAAGGTCTATGGTTCTGCATATAACGACTTTATCTTGCTGGAGTTTATAGTCGTTTCACTTAACTTTAGGAAGCATTTATGTCGCTCTGTAGGTCTATTGGAGATATTCATAAATATTCCTAGCAAATCAGAATCAGAGTCAGTTTTATTGCCAAGTGTGCTTCACACACACACAAGGAATTTGTTTTGGCTACAGAAGCTTCCAGTGTACATAAAGTGACAACACAAAATTAAATGATGCAGTTAGTCAAAAAGATCTGGATGTTGAGTTGTTTGTACAGATTTGTTGTAAATATACAGGTTATAAGGTGCTGTGTACAAATGCGTGTGAGAAAGTATTGCTCATTTATTGCCTGTGAAAAAAAACTTTTCCTGTGTCTGGCTGTTTTTGTGCTTTGTGCTCTGTAGCGCCGACCAGACGGTAACAGTTCAAACAGGTAGTGTGCTGGGTGCGAGGCATCCGTTGTGATTTTGCGAGTCCTTTTACTTACTCTGGAAGAGATTGATCTCTGATAAATGTTGGTGACATACTCGTTACATAAACGCACTAAATCACACTTCAGCAGTGTTTATTTGAGAGCGCACAAGAGAATCTGCACTTGAGCAGCGTATAATTGAGGGTGTGCAAGTAGTTTTGTGCACAAACAGAGGAAATCGGTGCGCAAGCAAAGAGATACGCATGCTCGTATTACATAAATGCAATCTTGACTTGTAATACTGCTCTCACAACTTTGTCATTGAAATAACGCCATAGGTAGTTGATAGATCTGTCTAAAAGGCCTGCTGCCACAGCTGGAAAAAATCCTAGAGGAAACACTGTATTGTGTAGCGATGGTTTGTTCTGTAAATTACCGGAAAAAAATATAGCTTAAAGGGGCTAATAATTTTGACCTTAAAATTGTTCTTAAAAAATTTAAAACTGCATTTATTCTAGCCGAAATAAAACAAATAATATTATCAGACATACTGTGAAAATTTCCTTGCTTTTTTTAACATCATTTGGAAAATATTTTAAAAAGATAAACTAATTCAAAGGGGGGCTAATAACTCTGACTTCAATATGTAAGATTTTTATAAAAAAAAAATTAAGGCCAACATTATCTTCAGCAGAATTTTTTTTCCAAAAATGCCATTTTAAACTGTAAAAAAATTAATGTTTTTGAAACTAATGAAGACAGCAGAAGTCAATGATTTAGCCTGACATGTTTACTGCTCCAAAATATCATAAATCTTTCAAAAAATAAAATATATTGTGTTGAAAGGGGGAAAAAGTTTTTGTTGTTTACCCAGACATTTAAAAAGAACATATTTTAGAGAAGTAATCACAATACCGTGAAACCCTAATAAATGGTTTGTCAAAGGTTACCATACCATCAGAATCTTACACCAGCCCATGCCTAGATGACATCAAACAAAATTGCACATTTCAAAGCACTTCACAGGACCTTTACATTACATTTTTTAACGCAACAGTTGGGTCAACACAACCCAGCATTTTTTTATGAGTGTACAATAGGGCTGCACAATATTGGGGAAAAAACTGACAGTACAATATTTTGTTTATTGCGATATGAGTATAATTTCACAAGACGACTTAAGAAACTATTTGGAAACAATTCATAACTCTACATAGAGCTGGGCAATAATTCGATGATGATAATCATCATCACAATATATATTTTTTCGCTAAAACGATAATCGATAAATTGATAAAGTGTTGCATAAAGTCGTGGATGCCTCTCGCAGTTCAAAGTATAACCATTAAATGTCCACGCTTAATCAGTCATCGATAAGGTCTATCGATTAAAGGGTTATTGACAATCAATAGATCATCAAGTAATCGTTAGCATTCCTATATAAAATATTTTAAAGGATATTTCACTCTAAATTCACCATACTCACCATTAAAAGGAAAGCTCATCCAAAACGGAACATTCTGTTACTTTGACTTTATTAATCCCCAAAGGGAAATTCACACTTCACAGCAGAGCTTTCCGTACTAAAAATAGATAAAACAAGTTACATATACATAAAAACAACAATAATAAATTTACATTTATACTGCACACCTTAGTTCCAAAAACAACGAGTAAACACTTGTCTATATCTAATAACTATTACAATTCAGCACAAATCATTTGGTATGATTTTGGTTATACAATCTGATCACTGTTGGTAAAAATGACTTCCTGTATCTTTCTCTGTAGCTCACCTTACTTGTTCCACCTATGTTTTACTTTGTTCTGATGTCCAATAACTTGTAGTGTAACGTCTTTGGATGTAGAAAACCTGAACAGTATATGCTGAATTAGGATTGTTCTTTTGTTTATTATTCTTTATTTATATTGTCAGACAGCTAAAACATTTCACAAAATGTGTTAAATCAGCTGCACAAAGCGATTGGTATGCTGAAAAATACTATAAAATTGATAGATATAAACATGGGCTTGGGCTAAGCAAAATAATCTTGTCAAAAGGAAAAACAAGATTATTTAGCTTGTTTTAAGGAAAAACTCACTTAATATTGGCATATTATTTCTTAAAACAAGACAATATATTTTGCTTGCCTAGAAATTTCTTCTTGATTTAAGATTTTGTAGATATTTGGACTAGAAACAAGATGAAAAATCTAATTAAGAAAAGCATTTTTTGCAGTGTAGGCCTATTTTAGGGAGGCTGTAGCCCCCCTATATTTCTACTCAGCCCCCCTAAAACTTTTGCAATTAGCTCATAAACTGTAGACTAAATTATCACCTCAGTCTCCTTCAAATTTGATATGAAAACAGCAGCAGAATTCGGCTCCTCCCCGTCTTTCGTTTTTCATTTGATCAGCAAACCACAGCTGTGCAGAGCGAGAGAACACAGTGCGTTTATTGATAAATATCTGCTTATTTGCAGTTCTTTGCAATAGATACACTTGTATCACTTGGACCCCAATGTCAGGAGCAATCGGGTTTCCCATCTACTGTTTTCTTAGCATTCACCTTATAATCCCAGCTGTTTCCTCTAGCAAAAACTGTAACTCCTAATGAACGTTTAGCTATTTTTGTTTCAAATTAAAGCTACCAATATAAAACACATTACGAACACATTAAAAAACACATGTGGCTTTAAAGGTAAGTTTTTGACTCTTCTAAAGCATAAAAATACCATAATATGTGTGCAGATATTTAAGAAACATCCTAAGTGAACATACTTGTTTAACTGAAGAACAATGCTGAAGTCAGATATTCTGCTTTGAAAATGTTTTTTCCGTGCCGAAACGCTGTCTATGTTTAAGTAAATTTAAACTGCACAATGCCAGTTTAACCAATTATATTTCAGCATTCCGTGTTGCCTTGTTGGAAAACAGCGTATTTCATTCATTCATTTAGAAAGACTCTGGAAGCATGCGTCCGTGACCGAAATAGACTGTATTAAACGTCAATTGAGACCGATTCAGTTCCACATGAGGTTATTAATTAGCAAATGATATAAACATTGCAAACGTAAACATTAGGTGAGCAGGTTACAATGTAACCGCGTGTCCTAACAACACGCTTTGTGAGGAGATACGCAGTAATGAGCAATTTGGCTGTTTGCACCAGATGAAACACGACAGAAATTTAAATACAGCCATTCAGAAGCACAGAATATGCACTCACTCATGAAACGGTAAGGTTTATAATCTATTTAAACTCACATTGTTAGCATTTAGCACTGAATAAAGCACATGAGGTTTACCTGAGGTGATCTGTCATAGGTTTCACATGTTCAGCTGTGAGAAACAGAAGCCGTTTCTAATATATCAATTCGAGGTGTTGGTTAGAACCAAAACTCCTTTTAATATGGAAAATATTTCCTCTATCACGTGTTGTTGCTTTTATTTAGAACACAGTTTAAATCACTCGCTCCTGTACTCAATCTGGCATCCCGCGTTTGTGTTTATTATGATCCAGGAGTGCAACCACTAGGTGTCAAACTTACATATTGTACCTTAAACTATAGCATACAGTCTTGCACAAAAAAAGATTAAACACAGTGACAGAACCATTTAGTAGTCATTTTATCTGTCAGAATCACTGACAGAAATAGAAACACCATGTGTTGTCTATTATTAAAAATATGTCCTATTTCTTGTCTAAACTAAAGCTCTCTAAAATGTTCCCTTCGGTAGACCCACTTTGTGATAGATGCAATCAAACCCCGGCATGATTTGGAGTAGTTCTAAAATTGTTAATTATTGGACTTCAGTTTTTTAATTAATATCAGAAGTAATGGGAAAACAAGTATACCTTTAAGCTGTATTTGGTGTCAGTGATGATGCAGAATTATCTAATTATCAACGTACAGTGATTAGATTTATAACTCTTTTGGCAGGTAGATTGAATTTACTAAATTGGAAATGAAAAGATCCTCCATGTTGCTCTACATTAATCCAAAATGTCATGTCCTGTCTGCAACTTGAGAAGCTAAGGCTTTCCCTAAAAAACAAAACAAAGAATTTCCATGAAATATGGAATCCATTTATTGAGCACTTTAACAAGAGAGCAGTGATTAAACCCTAGCAGAAACACCTCAAATTTCCTCCCTTATTTAGTTCATTTATTTATTTATTTTCTTCTTTCAGTTTTTTGCCCCTTCCCCCCACTTTTCTCAGTTTTTTAGTTCTCTTACACATATAATAGTAACATGAGGTTACAACTTTTTGTTTAAAAGGAAAAAAGTACACATATGTAAAAGTTATCATCTGTACTGATGTAAAAAATACAATAAAAAGAATGTAAAAAAAATCCTATTTCTTATTATGATTCAGATCGTGAAATATGTGAATTAGCCTGTGGATTTAAAATATATATTTATATTTATGCCATTTAATTAGAAATATGCCAGTTTTATTCATTTAATACGTGGAAACAAAAACACTTACTTGAATATAGAAATGGGGTTTTACTACAGTAAACAGGTGTGTTGAGCTCACTTGGCTCATTCAGAAATCAAATCGATATGTCTGTCTATATAATACAGCATACATATATTTATATCATCTCACAGCAAGAAGGTCGCTGGTTCGAGCCCCGGCTGGGCCATTTGGCATTTCTATGTGGAGTTTGCATGTTCTCCTGTTGTTTGCGTGGGTTTCCTGCAGGTGCTTCGGTTTCCCTCACAGTCCAAACACATGCGCGATAGGTGAATTGAATAAGCTAAATTGTCCGTAGTGTACGTGTGTGTGTGTGTGTGTGAATGAGTGTGTATGGATGTTTCCCAGTGTTGGGTTGCATCCGCTGTATAAAACATATGCTGGATAAGTTGGCGGTTCATTTCGCTGTGGCGACCCCTGATTAATAAAGAGACTAAGCCGAAAAGTAAATAAATGAATGAATGTATACTGTATTGTACAGACAGGCAATTTTATGTACATATATGTAATTAATTTTTTTAACATCATAAGGAGCTGAGCCCCCCTAAAATAAATATCCTAAAATTACCCCTGGATATAAAGATTTGACATTTACTGTGATCATTATCGATATCGACTGATATGAACATTTTTTGTGATAATTTTATTTGCCATATCGCCCAGCCCTAACTTTACGTTGATTGGGATGTTTTTATGTTTGGTGGATCGCATGCATAAAATATACAAAATTCATTCATAGATTTCCTTTAGCTTTGTCTCTTATTTATCAGAGGGCGCAACAGTGGAATGAACCGCCAACTTATCCAGCATATGCTTTACACAGCGGATGCCCTTTCAGCTGCAACCCAGTACTGGGCAACACCCATACACTCTCTCATTCTCACACACATTCATACACTACGGCCAATTTAGTTTACCCAATTCACCTGTATCGAAACCGGAGCACCCAGAGGAAACCCGCAACATGCAAACTTCACACAGAAATTGCCAACTGACCCAGCCGGGACTTAAATCAGCAACCTTGCTGATGAGGCGACTGTGATAACCACTGAGCCACCGCTCCCCTAATAATAATAATATTAATAATAATAACAATACATTTTATTTGAGGCACCTTTCAAACCACTCACAGTCACCATACGTAAGACTCAATAAATAAAAACAATCAATAACCATAAACAACAAAATAGGCATCATATTAAAAGCAGCAATCTTATAAGAGAAGCTAATCTAAATAAGTGGGTTTTCTACTAAACACTAAATAAGTAATGAGGTACAAAAACTCAACAATCAAAATTCAAATAACCCTGTATAGTCTTTATTGTATAATTCACGAGTTCACACTTTCAGATGTTTAAGAATAAAGCGTATTCGGCATGCTGTCCAGGGAGAGGGCTCTGAGCTCGGGGCAGACGCCCCAACTCGTGTTATTCCCCGTATTGGGGAATAGAGAGAAGTTGGGGTTCGAGCAAAGTGTCTAGTCTGGCCCCAGAAGCTTCCCCCCGTGTAGATAATGTTTATAAAGGGAGGTGTTGGGGTGGTGGAGGGATGCTAAAGTCGTAAGATAATGCAGGTAGGACGACTTTGGTATTCATAGGGGTTTGGTCTAATACTGATTGGGTAATAGAATGATTGTCAATGACGTATTGAATTGCAGAAACATCTGCGCGTGCTCCTCCCGAAATTTGGTTATAAAACATCACTTAAACGAACATAATCTTTGTTAAAGCAGCAAATTTTATAATTTCTTGTGCCCAAATAGTTTGAAATCTTACATTCACAGGCCAAAAAACAATCCAAATTTAAAACGTTCACATTATTAGATTCAGGGTTCATTCACATTTTTACTACTAAAATTCCAAGACTTTTCCAGAGCTTTCAAGTACATTTTCATGGCGTAATGTTTGATGTAATGTCTAAATATACAAGGTAGATAATTAGAAAAACAATGACGTTCAAATATATTACAGCATATCACAGAACACGCACCAATCTGTTTTGTTTAAATTTGTTTTTATATCTATGCAACACAGCACTAACAATGTGAGCGCAAGTTTTTGGCCAAGGACAGAAACGAAGTAAAGACGACTAACCTATATTCAAGTTAGGGCTGCACAATATATAATTTCAGCATCAATATCGCAATGTGTGCATCTACAGTAGTCACATCACAGGATATGCAATGTTGGGATTATAGTTTAATCGTAATGGAGTAAACGTTTATCATCTGCATGCATTTTTAAACAGATAGTTCACCCAAAAATGACCACTTACCATTTTTATTACACCCTTCACTT
The DNA here is from genome assembly GCA_903798205.1 of Danio tinwini. Classification (NCBI taxonomy): domain Eukaryota; kingdom Metazoa; phylum Chordata; class Actinopteri; order Cypriniformes; family Danionidae; genus Danio; species Danio tinwini. The sequence goes on along the minus strand of CAIGQZ010034990.1, from coordinate 7,205,410 downwards.
GTTTCAAACATTTATGAGTTTTCTTTTTTTTTAAATAAACACAAAAAGAATATAATTGAATAACTCCTACAGTATTGAAACAAGTGAAGTGTGAGTAAATAGTGAGTACATTTTAATCTTTGAGTAAACTGTCCCTTTAAGGCTTTTGACTGTGTGAACATTTCAATATTTCACATTTTAAAACATCCGGCCACAAGAAAATTTATTGTAACTTTAATAAAGATTCATTTCCTAGAGATGGGTTGTGGCTGGAAGGGCATCCGCTGCGTAAAAAACGTGCTGGATAAGTTGGCGGTTCATTTCGCTGTGGCGAGCCCAGATTAATAAAGGGACTAAGCCCAAAAGAAAATGAATGAATGAATAATATAGATTTAATAATATACAATGAAGACTATGCAGTGTTGATTATTCAATATCTGTACCTGAATAGTGAATACCTGAAAACTATCATTCACTTTTATCTTAATATTTTGTCATTTATTTGTAATATATTATTTGAGATTCACTCGTCTACAAAATCCCCCAATCAATCCAAATAAACCTGTTAAATCATTCTGGTGAAATTGTATTCACATCGCTATATATATCACAGAAATACAAGATATGGTAATGTCAGATTTTCCCAACATCACACAGCCCTAATTCAAGCATACAGATACTTGTTAAACTAATGTCCATGACTTTTCCAAAACTTTGTGGGTTTTTCTGTTTGTCCAAAACTTTTCCAGGCCTGGAAAATGCCATGTCAAACTTCCATGATTTTTCCAGGTTTTCCATGACTGTATGAACCCTGTAGATTAGAGTTAAACTTTGTAATGACTCCACAAATAACATGTTCTCAACTGTGGTTCCTATTAAATTATAATCCCAACTTGACATTGCAGATTTACACATTGCAATATCGTTGCTGAAACGATATATTGTGCAGCCATAAGCTCTGAAGAGTGAGACTGTTGAACAACCATGGTGTATTTTTAGAGCCGTTCTGCTGCTTTTCATCTCAGCATTGTGACGTCCTGTTCCTCTCACTTTCATCTTTTTTTTTTTACTCTTCTATTTTTAATTCTGTGTTTGCTTTCATTCCTGGTCTCATTTTGAAGTTTATTATTATTTATTTATTTATTTATTTATTTAGCATTTGGCATTATTAGACGCTTTTATGCAAAGCGACTTGCAACAGAGGAACTGGAGCTATTTGTCACAGAGCCAAACATTCATACAGTGCCAGATTTATTAGAAAGCAAGACTTGGAAACATACCTTTAAAGGCTAAATTATTAGCCATCCTATGAACTTTTGATTCTTTTTTAAACATCTCTCAAATCCTATTTAACAGAGAACTTTTTTTACAACACGTTTTAAACATAATAGCTTTAATAACTATACTACTGCATAATATTTTACTAGATGCTAGTATTACTAGATACTAGTATTCAGCTATAAGTGGAATTTAAAGGCTTAACTATAGGTTAATTAGGTTGACAAGTTATCAGACAACAGTGGTTGGTTCTGTAGCCAGTTGATTACTTAAGGGGGCTAATAATATTGACCATAAACATTTTAAAAAAATGTAAAATATTTTTTTATTTAAAATAAGTATTTAGACTTTCTCTAGAAGAAAAAACTTAATAAGAAATACTGTGGAAACAATCTTGGTTACTTACTGCAGGAGTTGAAAATAATGAAACACATCAATGTGAAAATTATTTAACTACTTGGTAAAAAAAGATATGAGTTTATGTACAAGTGTTCTTCTAAATTTGCTAATAAAATGTCATTGATATATACACTGTAAAAAAATCTGTAATTTTAAAGTTTATTTTCAGCAGCTGGGGTGCAAATAACGGCCGTTAAATTACAGAAATTTACTGTAAAATAACAGAGGTTGAATTACAGAAATTTACCAGAAATTAAAATTTAAGGAGTTTCTGTAGTTTAATGTCTGTTATTTTACAGTAAATTTCTGTAATTTAACGGCCGATATTTTACGTTTTTTTCGGAGAACCCAGCTGCCGGAAATAAATAGTAAAGTTATGGATATTTGTTACAGTGTATGTTATCTAAAGCATTATTGTTCTGTAAATATTTTGGATAAAAATGAAATTTCTCTAGATTTTTTGGTTTTTAAAATATTAGCATATAAATAGATTAAAATGCCCTTAAAGGGATAGTTCAGCCCAAACTTAAAACTCTTAAAATGTACCCACCGTTTACTTGCTTTAAACATTTATAAGTTACTTTCTTCTATTAAACGCAAAGAGAACTGGAAACCTGTAGCCATCCGTTTTCCTTATGAAGTCAATGGTTACAGGTTTTCAGCTTTCTTCAAAATATCTGCTTTTGTGTTCAACAGAAAGAAAGAAACTCATAAAGGTTTAGAAACGCTTGAGGGAGAGTAAATAATGTTCATTTTTGTCTCTTTAAATAACATTTGGAAATTCTTTAACAAAAACGAAGGATGTAATGTTTAAAACCGTTTTTAAATGTTTCTTGTTTCAGAGCATTCAGGGTATTTAAAAGTAACATTGCTTGTAAAACGGAATGTTTTTAATCATTTGACGACATTCAGAAATTGTTATTGCGTAATATGAATGTCTTAAAGCTCAAAATCTTTTAGACCGTTTTTTATTGTTGTCCACTTGAGATCGTATTAATGAAAAATAAAAAATGCATCTTAATAAAAGGTGTAAACATGGCCTTTCTCATTTGCTATTCTCCTTAATGTCTCTCCCATTTTGATGCATTAAATTGTTGCCTCAGATATCGTGCTGCTCATCTTTAAAGGAGAGTTGCAGGTTTAATTTGTGAAAATATCTACTACTGGAAAACATTTTGACTATTCATTCAAAAAAAAGACACAAATTGTGTACTCTACATTACTGCCAGTACATCCAAATTTACAAGCATAAACTTGGTAAATGATGCATGACAGAAAAACAGGAACTACGTCAGTGGCGAATAACTGCAAGCTTAAAAGGATCTCAAACTGACATATTTCAGCTAAAATGATTCTAAACTTGATTTCAAGAGTTGTTTGTAGCTAAAACTATTAGAAATGTTCATTAATTAAAAATTAATTGAAGTTTAGCTAACATAAAATGTGTATGATAGATGAAAATACAAGCCTAAATAAAGTTACTAAAATATTTTAATTATAATAATGCTATATCAAATTTAAAACGTTTCCTAGTGATGGGTTACAGCTGGAAGGGCATCCGCTGTGTTTATTTATTCATTTAGGTTTTAATGCCATATCAGCAGCATGGGCTATATTCATGGCAAAATAAATATGAGCAATTCCATGCAAATGTCAACCTTGCCATGAAAAAAATTAAGTTTTCACCAAAATAGAGAAACCGTTTCTACATTTTTTTGTGTAAGCAAGTATTTTACAGTACTTTAAAAATACTCATAAATGTATCTGTCAGTGTTTAAAACTATTATATTTCATTTGCCAAAATCACACAAGTGCCAATTTCACAGGTGTCACATCCGTAACGACACTTTTTCCTCATAAATAAAAAAATACTAAATAAAATTAAAACAATCATGTTTGTTCTTTAGTGAGACGACTCATGTCTGTCTAATTAGCATTGTTTCTTTTGGGTTGTGCAGTTTAATTGACAGAATTTCTACAAAGTATGTTGTAGACTGCAAACTCACAAACTTTTTTGTCACATCCATAACGCATGTTTATTTTCCTCATTGAAAGTATAAAAAATGTTTACAGATTGATATTTTTCTGGTCCCTTAACTCTGTGGTTAGTTGTTTTGGAAAATATAAACAGATGTGTCAATATAATGTTAACGTATACTTTCTATGACAATTTATGTTTTGAGTTTTTACTGCAAATGTCACATCCATAACGCTGGAATTGCTCATATAATAAATATACAATATATAATCATATCAGTTTCTTAACAAACATGCATTGTAAAAAAGAAAAAAACCATACACGTAGCAACAACACGGAAAAGAGTCATATACAATCTTTTAGTTTGATAAAAGATAAATATTCTAAAATTGCTCCAGAATACACCTTTTCAAACATTTCACTTAAAATATTTCCAGGATAAAAACGTTCTCTAACATCATTTAATTTGATAGCGAGTTTGAATTGAATCTGGATAATGCTATCAACTGTCCATCTTCCAAAGCACGTAACCTTGGTGTGATTTTTGACACTCATCTATCACTAGACTCACACATCAAGGGTGCTTTCACACCTGTGAATCGATTCATTTGTTCCGAAACAGGGATTCAAATTGTTACATTGTTGCTCTTTGTTCTTGGTGCGGTTCGCTTTCACATGACAAAGTTTCTAAACGGACCAAAACATTGGTCAGAGTTTCACGGTTTATTTTGAAGAGTCCCGCTAAGCTGTGGGGGGTGGTTTGGTGGTGTTTGACAGGGTGCACGCAACATGTCTGAAGAGCGAGGAGGGATGCGGTGAGGAGGGGTAATGAGAAGGGTGCGCAACGTATTTTGAGGACCGGGAGGGAGACGCGCGACTTCCGGGAGATTATCACTCTTTTGCAGGCATCAGGGAGTCTCTGTGCATTTGCGGGAGACTCCCGGAACTTACGGGAGACTTGGGATGTCTGAAATGACCTCTCGCCCCCGAAATTCTCTCTTCATATAGCCGTATGCCTATTACATATTCATAAAAGACTGTGATATAGCTGGGCTCGGATCGTATCGCTTTCTCACTACAATCGATCCAGGGTTCGTTTCAATCGAGCCGAGACCACCTCATTCAGGTGGTCTCAGAGCGATTGCTTTGGCGCAGATCCGAGCGCAATTGCCCTGTTCACATGCCAAACGAACTGCGCTAACTGGGCAAAAGCGCCAGGTTCCGGAACAAAAGTCTAGGTGTGAAAGCACCCCAAGAGCATTACAAAATCTGCTTTTCATCATTTGAGGAACATTGCAAAATTTAGGCCTTACCTCACTCAACCAGATGCTGAAAGACTCATTCATGCATTTGTCACTTCTAGGATTGACTATTGTAATGCACTCTTTGTCGGTTTACCTGCTAAATTAATCAAACGGCTACAGTACATTCAAAACTCAGCAGCACGCATTCTCACACACACTCCACCACGACTGCACATTACTGGTGTGCTTTATAGCTTGCATTGGCTTCCGGTTTAGTCCCGTATCATTTTTAAAACACTCACACTTGCATATAAAGCTCTACATGGTACTGCTCCTACCTACACAGCAAAAAAAATCAGTGTACATTTAACTCAATTTGAGTTTATCTTAACACTCCTTGGGTGTACATATGACTCCCTCCGTTTTAAAGTTAAAATAACACTTTCTAAAGTGTAAAATTTGTACATTACTCTGAGTTCATTTCAACACAGTAAGAGTTTATTCTTACATCGAACTGGAGTGTGTGTTACCCTTCAAAGTGTTAATATATTATCAATTGGTGTGTATGACAGATAACAGTGATCAAATATGTTGAAAATAGTTTTAATTTAATAAATGTTCATTAATCTTTTCAGAAATAACTTCAATACATTCATTCTTTTAAAAATGCAACAAGACATGTTTCAAGTTTAAGTAAAACATACTGGTTTGATCACTGTTTGTCTGAAAGAACCGGTTCGAGTAACTAGTAAGAAATACACTGCATATTGGGTAAAAAGTTTAACACTGAAAAAAAACACTCTTAAATATACGCTCTTTGACACTCGTGGATTAAAATGTACTTCGGTTTTATCACTGAACAACACCAAAAAAAAAAAAAATCACACTGTATATTTAACACTGGAATTTTTGCTGTGTATATCTGTGACATTGTCTCTCAATACACACCTTCCCGTTCCCTACAGTCTGCTGATACTCTCACCCTTCAACAGCCACCCTGTAAACTAAAATCAATGGGGGAGAGAGCTTTCTCTGTTGCTGCACCCAGGTTATGGAATGCTCTCCCTTATTCTGTAAGAAATGCTTCCACACTAGCTAGTTTTAAGAAGATGCTAAAAACTCATCTTTTTAAGGCTGCATTTTTAGATTCTTGATTATACCGTTTATATTTTAGAACTTTTTTTTATGTATACTTGTATTTTATTGCATGTTTGATTTCTCTTTTGTTGTAGCGCTTTGGGTCCTAGAAAAGCGCATTATAAAAAAATTATTATTATTATTATTATTATTTAAAAATACACATTACTGTATATTAAAATGTGCTTTATCGTCAAAATATTCTTACACAAGTCTCAAACAGGTTTTTCTTCCCCTTTCAAAAAATATTTGTCTGTGAATCTTGATTGTCCGATTCTACAACCTGTTCATGTCTACTTTCAAAATGGTGATTATTTCTTTCATTTACAAATGGATTCACTTCAAACAATTTGTTATTTTTACATTTAACCCATTCCATTTGCCATTTCTCATTAATATACCGATTTAAAACAGGCTTCACATCAGACACAGGAATTTTACATTCTGTTATTTCTAACTGTAGGGCTTCCTTAGCTGCTTTATCTGCACGTTTGTTTTTTCAATGAATCTCATATGACCAGGTATCCAACAGAAAATAATATCAAAGGCTTTAGTCTTTAAAAGGTCCACTTTTTCTATTATACTAAAAATCATAGGATGATCAGTTTTTATAGATTCAAGTGCTTGTAAGCAGGACATCGAATCTGTGCAAATTAAAAACGTTGTTACTGTTCTTTTTATATTTGTTCCTATAGTACCCGGGGTTGGCGGTTCATTCTGCTGTGGTGACCCCAGGTTAATAAAGGGACTAAGCCGAAAAGAAAATGAATGAATGAATAACTAAAACGTTAATGTAATGACAAAAACATCTGATCACGTGACAAAAACTAAAATAAAAATTAATAAACAATAAAAAAAGTGTTTAATAAAATGTGTATTAAGAAACAATCTTAATTTGTTTTAGTTTAACTTAATGTTACAAATTAAATAACACTAAAATAACAAATAGTAAATTATCTAAAATAAAATTCAGTATCTTTTTTTGATGTGTAAAAAAAACGAATAAGGTGTACTTAATAAAGTGGCCGGTGAGTTTATTATTTCAGCTGTGTTCATAAATCACACACACAAACACAGAGAGAGAGAGAGAGACGGAAGACAAAAATAAACTGAAAGAAAAAAGTATAGCACTGCAAAGATTAAGAGTGCAAGTGTTAGAGTGTTGTGATCAAAATGCTGAGTGTTAGTGTGATCACGAAAAGGCCACTGTGAGTCTCTGTGAAGCGTCATCGTGATCTGATCTGCTCAGCGCTGCGTCTTAATGCCGTTTCCCTGAGAACAGGAAAGTGCTGAATCAAGCTCTGAATCAGGGTTTGTGACCCAGAACAGGCCGTCATTGAGGAGCCAAAAGAGCTGCGGTGAAGCGCAGGGTGTGGTGCTCTCAACAAACCTCCCCCAGGATCCTGGCTAATGCAGCAAACTCAGTGTGTGAGTGAGTGAGAGAGTGTGAGTGTGATAGAAAGACAGAAAGAGAAAAAAATGTGTCCGTGTGTGTGTGCGTGTGTGTGTGTGAAAGTGTAAGTTTGTGTGTAAATATATTTGTATATTTGTGTGAGAGAGAGGTTATGAATGTATTTGTGTATGAAAGAGAGAGTGTATGTATGTGTGTGTATGTATGTTTTTGTGTATGTATGTGTGTGTGTATATATATATATATA
>CAIGQZ010034990.1:7159133-7169363 GCA_903798205.1 Danio tinwini | reverse complement strand
TGTGTGTGTGTGTGTGTGTGTGTGTGTGTGTGTGTGTGTGTGTGTGTAGAGCAGGTAGAATGTGACAGGCTGAGAGACTCATGTCGATCTCCTTCCCAGTTCTTCCCAGTTTTCCTCAAAAAAATAGTTGGTCGTCAGTATTTACATTCACCCAGTGGTAGCCAAAATCCACTAATATGAAGCGTGTATGCACTATGACTACTATATTGTTGATAAGCTGTGCTGGGCATTTCACTCTGTCTCGCGCTGAAGGCTGTCAGTGTCGACCAATCGCAACAGGCTGTCATCAGTCCAATCAGCGCAGATTAGCTTTGCGCTAAGGAGGAGTTTGGGAACAAATGAATCCCTGAACGATTTATATGGGAGTCGCTGGGATAATTAGGTAAAAATAAATGCATATTATAAGACCATGAAAGTGTTTTTTGACCTTGCATGCAGATCAGCCTGTTGTTGGAGACCCTTACAACCAAAATATGACTCTATTTAATGTATAACAGGGGCTCTTTAAAAACACAACGCGTGCCACTTTGTTCACGAATTTAAATGCATTTGTGAGCTCGCAATCCACTGCTGTTTGTCTTTGCTATCAGCTGTTCCTACACACGCGGCGCAGTCAACTTCTAAAATAGTTCAGCTTTTGCCACTGTCTGGACTAATACTGAATGTGTGTCATGGTTAAGAATAGAGCAATATGCTGGTGTTTAACTGCATGGCTTTAATGCACTCCTGCATTGGGTTCACACATACACTCTGCACGCTGACTACTTCAACAATGTTGATAAGCTGTGGTGGGTGTTTCTCTCTGTCTCGCACTGAATGCAATCGACCAATCGCAACAGACTGGGTCATCGGACTAATCAGCGCTAGGGGTGAAACAGATCACTGTTAATCCGTGATCCATAGTGATCACAACTCACGGTTCGGAACGCACGTGACCCGCGGATTAATGTATATTTTTTTAACTTGACAGTTAATCCAACATTTATAACCACTGCAGAGAAATCGCCGCCCGCGTCATTCAAATCGTGTGCATAAAAGCATTTAGGCTTCCCTGTAAGATATAATGATGATGGAAAAGTTGTGGTGGGACCAGGGCTTAATTTGTGCTGGAACATTCCAGATCCGGCACCTCATTTTACCGATCCCCCTCCTCAATCGCTCTCCTACCCGTCCTCTGTTAACTTTCACTTTCTTCCGCGACTCCCCAACCCTCTTCACTTTCGTCCGCGACACCTCCGCCCCGCTCACTTCCATCTGCGACAGTCCTCCACCATCCACCACCCCAACAACCTTAAAGCCCCCCCAAAATCACAGCTTAATGAAACATGACGCTGGTGAATTTGACGCTGGTAAAAGCAATTACATTGTGTAACCAGCAGATGGCGACAAACAACCATCAAAATGATGTCACTGAATAGAATTTCAAAAATAATACACCTATAGAATAATAAAACATGAAGTTTTATGTGTGAATTGTAGAATCATTAATTGATGATAAATATGATCTGTTGTACAAGATGTTAGATTTCTATATTTAGCATTATCAGCAACAGTAGATCATATTTCATATTGAATACTTTTCTTTTTTCAGCTGGTTCTTTCTTGATTGTTATTTTTATTAACATTACAGGTTATAAGTTCTGTTTGTTAAAAGCAATGTTTTTTGCTGTAATATTTTTATATAAATGGAAAGCAAATTGTCTCCTCACTTTTTTGCTGATCCGAAAAATGGTCCGATCCGTGACAAAAAAAAACGTAGTTTGATCCGAACTGGAGATTTGTGATCCGTTACACCACTAATCAACGCAGATTAGCATTGCGCAAAGGAGGGGTTTGGGAACAAATTAATCGCTGAACAAATCATATGAAAGTCATTGGGATAATCAGGTAAAAATAAATACATATTATAAGACAAGAGCTGCGTCACAAATGGCACACTGTACACGATGCATTAAATTCTGTGCATAAATAGCTAAAAAGATCCATAGATTCTGTCTGGTCCTGCCTATTCACCTGTTTCCTCCAGCCAGGACGGATCCAGTTCATCAGAGCTGATCTCCGCCAGACTCGGTGTGGGACTGAGATCATCCTCTGAGCCCGAAGACACACGTCTCTCAGGCTTTGTCTGCACCTCTGACACTGCTAACACACAGGTGAAAGAGAAAATGAACACAACACATGCAAAGGGGGTGAATGCACACAAATCATATAAGAAAAGAAGCCAATTTCATCCCAAATATCAGCGAGAAGCCAGATCAGAAATCCAAATGGCATTTAAAAGAAATCACATAAAAGGAGATGGCATTTCTCTTTAAAGTCTGTATGAACCAGAAGCTGCAACCGTTTTTGTTTTCCGTATTGTGACACAGTTAATAGAGAAACAAAATATTAAATAAGAAAGCAGTGGGTGTGGCTCGCTTTTTCTGCTGCGAGCTGATTGGATGTAGTAAAGCAGGCATTTAATTCAGAATGATCAGAAAAACTGACAGCTGTAGGGGCGTGGTCAATATATAAGCCACACGCAATACCTCAGACAGACCTAATCTGAGAAGTGCATTTTTATTGTTTGGGAGAAAGACTTGGAGGTGGAATTTGAGGAGGGTGAATAGGAAGCAGTAGTTTCTAGTATAGGGGGTCCTGTGAGAGATGCTAAAAGTAAACTTAAATATTACAAGATAATTAATTGATACTACTGGACCCCAGTAAGATTGCATAAGCTAGGGTTAATGAAAAACAACCCCTGTTGGAGGTGTGGTCATTCTGTGGGCACATTTTTACATTTAATGTGAACTGTCATTTGGTGGCTCCATTCCAGACAAGAGTTATTCAAAACTAGGACAAACTTTACCTTATTCACCAAGAGTTTGAATCAATCAGAAATGGGATAGCCATTGAAGGGGTTGTCATTTTGGCTGTCTGTTTTATTATTTTATATTTATGTTATAGTTGTTGTTTTGCTACTATTTTCATTATAATTTGTTTACATTATTTTCCTGAATGTTGATTTTGTATTGTAAATTTTATGTTGTGTGGGGTATATAAGTTCAAAATATAAAAAAAAATGTTCAATGACAAAAAAAGAGCATTTTCAGATTTTAATTTAAGATTACAAGGGCAAAAACAAACACACAAAAAAAATGAAATCCACATATGAATTGTTTACCACCAAACGAGCAATGTGAGCAGTGTGGGTGTTTTGGCTTGAATTTGTGAGGTGTGTGTGGTTGAGTCCAGTCTATATATACAAATGGCTTAGTTGTGAAAACATAACTCAATTTTTTGTCATTTTCAGAAATCATGTTTTACATTGAGTATAATAGTCAGAGTACAATTACAAAAATATATATATATATTTCTTTTTTGGGAAAATAAAATAAAATTAAAAATGGTGGTTATCTGATTTTGCAAATGAACCCTTGATATATACAGATGAAGTCAGAATTATTAGCCCCCCCTTTCATTTCTTTTTTAAATATTCCCAAAATGATGTTTAACAGAGCAAGGAAATTTTCACAGTATGTCTGATAATATTTTTTTCTTCTGGAGAAAGTCTTATTTGTTTTTATTTTGGCTAGCATAAAAGCAGTTTTAAATTTTTAAGAACCATTTTAAGGTAAAAAATTATTAGCCCCTTTAAGCTAACTTTTTTTTCAATAGTCTACAGAACAAACCATCATTATACAATAACTTCCCTAATTACCCTAACCTGCCTAGTTAACCTAATGAACCTAGTTAAGCTTTTAAATGTCACTTTAAGCTGTATAGAAGTGTCTTGAAAAATATCTAGTCAAATATTATTCACTGTCATCATGACAAAGAAAAAATAAATCAGTTATTAGAAATGAGTTATTAAAACTATTATGTTTAGAAATGTGTTGAAAAAATGTGCTCTCTGTTAAACAGAAAACGGGGAAAAAATAAACAGAGGGGCTAATAATTCTGACTTCAACTTTATATATATATATAGACAGCCAGACAGAAGATCCGCCTTCACTAAACCAGTAAAATAAAGCTGCTAAATTTTTTTTCTACCCTCAAATTTATTTTGCATAAACAAACAAACAACCTCATCTTCATCACAAACTCTGTGAATGTCTAGGTTTTCCCTCATCAGTGTGCAGTATTTCATCAATGTTTAATAAGTGGGCAGCACTCTTTTTTGACTAAAGTAAATTGTGTATTTTCTAATGCTAAAGTACCTGCAGAAGTGTAAAAAATTTTAGTAATACAGTATTCATAAAAATTAATGCAACAAAATCTTCATGTGGTTGTGTGTTTCAGTACGTGTGTGTGTGTGTGTGTGTGTGTGTGTGTGTGTGTGTGTGTGTGTGTGTGCGTGCTTGCACCTGTAGTTTTTGTGGTGTAAAAATGGTTTTATAGCTGGCAGGTCAAAATTGACCCAAAGGACAACCGTTGTACCCTAAATCTGTTCAGCCTTCATAAAAATAAGAAAATGATTCATTTTTTCTAATGTTGGGGTAATTTCAGAAAAAGCCACCAAACTTGAAGATTAAAAAAAAACTTTGTTCAAATTTTTTTTCTGCTGTTGAAATGGTGCCAACAGGAGGGTTAACATTACAAGTGAACCTGAAGGAGCATAATCAAATAATCATGTGGACATCTTTGTCACCTGGTTTGTGTTGTACGTGTGCAGGTGAAGGATGAGCATCTCTCAGCACAAGACCTCGCACCTCGTCCTTCAGCTCAGAGACGCTGACTCTGAAACACACACAACATTCAGAGTTCTCATTAACCAATGAATGATGTATGAAAAAAAGCAAAAATAAGCATTCCCTGAAAGACAATCAATTGATGTTATTAACGATAGGTTAAATTGAAATGAAATTTATCAGTGAGCTATCTGTGTATTAGTGAACTATTCAAGGTTATAATAGTTTTGCATTCTTCTTTAGTTTATTTCATTTTGCCTTTTGTTTTCAAATTCAGTTTTAATTAGTTTTTAGAGGCAGATTTACAATATTTTAAAATTGCTTAGTTTTAGTTTAGATTTTATTAGTTTCAGTATTAGTTTTTTTTTGTAAATAAGGATATTTGTTAGGTGCCAGATACAAAATCATCAGAATAAATATTGTATAAAAAAAACTCAACCAGATAAATTTTTTGAAACATGTATTCAAAGGACACAAACCATCTACCCACCCTCAAAATCAAATGCAACAAGACAGCAGGCCTAAGTAAAATATGTGTGCAAGGCTGCTTCTGAGGTTAGATACAAAGAAGTGATGGGAAGTTTGGATCTTTTGTGACAATCTTCCCATGTTTGGACTCAACATACCAAAAATATGTAGTCGGCAATCATAATTTCAGTCAGTTAAAACATCACCATGATCTGAAAATGTTCTTACAATTATGTTTTGCAACCCAACTGAAGCATGATTCACTTATTCGAACTCCATTACAAATTTCTGTTATGAAATAAACTTACGTTTCATCAGATCCCCTTGGTTTACCCGTGCTGGAGTTGTTCAAGTTTAGTTCAGTCACAGCTGGTACGGTTTTGAGTTCGGTTCACCATCTGCTGAATCACGCATGCGCAATATTATCGGTTCACCGGTTCTCAAATCTGATCTCAGTGTACTGTTCTAATAACTGAATAACTCTGTATATATTGTTTTGTTTTGAGTCAGATGGGTATTAGGTGTGTTAAAAAGTAAGTAGTTTGTGGATAAGAGTGCTTACTGGAAACGCAAATCGTTTTAAATGATTCAGCTTGAAGGCGAATTAGTTCAACCGGTTCACTTAGAAAATACAGTTTAAAATAACGATTCGTTCGAGATCGCGATCAATAAGACAAAAATAAAACCTTTTATTGAGCACAAATGTGATAAATTAATAATTTCAAGTCCATGTAATTTATTTAATACTGTCATCGTACTGCTGTCATGTCCACTCGTTGTTTTTGTCGTTAGAGCAGCAGCGAGGATGACTTGGAGGAAGACCGGTTTGATCTGGCCAATGTCATCAGGATTACAGACTTTGAGGTGTCGTATGGGTCAAACAACTGGCAGCGCAAAAAACATTTTTTACTTCTAAAAGGTTTACAGTAGGCTAATGTACTAAAAACCTTTACAAAGATGAAAACGAAAGACATTTGCTACAATTTTATTTAGTTTTGTATGTACACAATACAGTTTCAGCTAGTTCTAGTTTTTAAAAAACTCATTTTTATTTCTAAATCAGTTAACAAAAATGATTTGAAATTTTAGTTTTAATTTTTTCGTTCGTTTTTGTTAACTATAATAACCTTGGAACTATCAATGAAATCTGTGTAGTAAACTCTGCTCTATCAGAACGCATGCGCTGGAGGTTTAATGGAACCGGCTTTACTGACAAATTGTGTATGAAAACAACCTGGATTAAACCATCCTGACCGAAAATAAATTTCAAGAGTTAACACTTAGCAAATGATTGAAAGTAAATGCATGTTTGGCATGCTGTGCCAGGAGAGAGCCCTGTGCTCAGAAAACCCTTGAGCCCGGGGCTGCATCCCACTTCTCATGCAGATCTCGAGAACTCCCCTGTATTATTCTAGGAAAAAAGGAAGAGTTGGGGTGGAAGGAACGACTCTTCAAGATGAAGATGGCTAAGGTAAGTAAATCTGGCTATTTATTCGTGATTTACAATCATCTGACCGCTAACGCGGGACCAGCCGTAGTCAATCATAAGCACGTGATTCTCTCGAAATTTAAAAAAACTACATAAATAAACTTCACTAAAAATGATAAAACATTTATTATTGATATTTAAACATTATACAATCCAAATCAAGACCATAATAAAAATGTCACATAAGTTCTATTAAAATACAACTTCCTCTTGTAGTGAACTATTCACTGGACCCTTTTCACATTTGGGGGTTTCTAAACAGTGAAGTCGTCATAGTTGGGTAAACGTTGAGCACAGTGAATGGGAGAATACCACAAATATATTTTTTGCATTCCTATTTGCTGAAATAATAAAAGAAAAGCTCTACGATGGTGTTCAACCTACTTCCTAAAAAAAAAAGGAAAAAAAATTGTGCAAGATTGATAACGGCAGCCAGAAGAGAAATCCATTTTACCATCCTGCACCTATAGACACTGCATTAGAAACACCTCATATAAATGGCAATTCGTTTTTTTTTATTTTGTAATTTGATGCAAAGATGATATAAATACAAATTATACAAACTTTCAAGGATTTAAGATGCTGTCTTGTGAAAAGGGTCCCTTACCTCACATCGCGCATTTCCTGTTGAGTGTGCTGGTATTGCGACACCATCCGAGCGAGATCAAAACTGTGCGTGCGGTACGAGTCAGTAAAACTCTCTAACATCTGCAGAATACAAACATCCACTGAACAATAAAATGACCACACAAGCAACTCATAAACATGTGTAAATATCTTTGGCATAAAACAAACTGCCCATCAGTTACTTCACATACAAAAAAAAATATTTCAACTATATATCCGAAAAAGCCTGAGTTGATCGGAAATATTGTGAAATATTGTACAAATAGTTTAGGTAATTTTTCTATATAAATATGTTTTAAAATATTATGTATTCCTGTTATGCAAAGCTAAATTTTCAGCATCATTGCTCCACTGTTTTTCAACAGAAATCACTCAAATGAGATGATTTGATGCTAATAAACATTTAATATTATAATCAAATCTTGAAAACAGTTGTTCTGCTTAAAGGGATAGTGCACCCAAAAATGAAATTGTACTCATATTTACTTGCCTTCAAGTTGTTCAAAGCTTTTATGAGTTTCTTTGTTCTGTTAAACACATATACAAATATAATAAATTGAGACCTATAACCATTGACTTGCATTGCATGAAAAACCAATACTATGGAAGTCAATGGTTTTCAACATTTTTCAAAATATCTTCTTTTGGGTTCAACAGTAGAAAGAATGTCATAAGCTGCATCCCAAATGGCACACTTTACACTATGGCCTTATGTACTTATGCACTTACACACACAACAGCATACTATATGAATTTAGTGTCGTCTTAAATGGAACACTAACTAAGCGGAAATTCAAACCGTTACCCAGATGACCTTTGCCTGTTGCCAAATTAGTAACATAAATGACCAAATAAACACATTCACCATCAGGAGGCGGCATAATCACTTATGTGGGAGAATTTTGCTTTCACAATAAAAAATAAAAAAAGTAATCCAACATTAGTGCCCGATAGCTCCGCCCTTTCCTCTACATGAGCAAAACTGCAGCTATTAAGTGTGTGAAGTAGATATGCGCGGATCAGCTGAAATGTTACTGGAATCCGCTCCTTCATTCTAATCATCTACCCGCCCGCACATATTATTTTATCTTAAATTTATATTTATATATATATATATGTATCTGCACCGATTGACACTTTAATAATTCGAATTCTTTGTTTTAAGCATGATGATAGGTCACTGTGGATCGTTCGTTATTAACAGCAGATTCAGCTTTTACATATAGGCTACAGGAAAAAGATAACATCACTTCAGCCTAAACAGCAGCTTTGTTATGTTTACTTGGCCTTTCTCTTTGCACTGTGCAAAAACAGAATAGCATGTACTGTGCTTGGATTCAGGCGATTCTGCCTTGCCTAAAAAACACAGCCAGCTGCACTAAATGAGCGTTTGCTCGCACCGCTTGTTGGAGGAATGCACAAGCTTCTCCTTACAAGGCGCTGCAGTCGTGTAAATAAGCAATCTTGTTTCTCCCAGAACGATAGCAGATTTTTTTTTGATGACTCCTCTAACTGAAAGTTTGCACAGTACTCTTGCACTTCATCCATTATTTTGGGCGTCTCATCTTCACGTTTTACAAAGTCCACTCTCTGATTTTTTGCTGGTCAACTGCTATGACCCGCGACCCACCGAATTGATTGACAGGCACCATGTTTCTATAATACCATGTATATACACTTGATTCGGCTTGAATAAACTCCACCAAAAATACATCAAATAAACTTGCTTGGTATTTTTGACTAATGAGCTTATTTCGGCTTCATCCGAGTCTGTCTCTATCACTGACTGCTGTTTATCTCACGTAATGTATGATGAGAAGCAGACACACGTGGAAATGGTGGGCAGGGTGAATCAGCTCACTTGCATTTAAAGCCACATGCTACAAAAACAGCTACAGTGTACTCAGTCACCAAAATGGGCAGATTCTGGAGGCTATAATAAATAATCTGATGGGTGTTTTGAGCTGAAACTTTACAGACACATTCTTCAGACACTAAAGGCTTATCTTACATCTTGTAAAAGGGGTAAAATAGGTGCCCTTTAATAGGCCAATTCTGATTAAAACTATTAACTGCTTTCCAAAAATCTAAAGGCAGAATAATGTGTGTGTGTGTTTGTTTTATTGACCTTAGAGCTGCGTTCATACTGTCTCCTTGTTTCCCTGGCCTCCGACTGAAGCTGAAACGTATCTTCCTCCTGTCGCACTATAAAAACATAAAGCAATTTGCTTTTCTTTTTTTTTATATTCACAAACATACATAAATGTACCCAAAATGCCCAAGGTCAGAGAGTCCATCAGTATTTTTAAGTCTTATGAACATGAAGCCAACTCCAACACAGTCAGTATGTTTACTTGTGTGACAGCGGTTTATTTGTGTGCGTTTATTTTGACACAAAGTGTATTTGCTCTGGCCGAGAGCCCTGAGTGAAATAACAGAGCACTGAAAAGAGTTGATTTATGCATAAAACATTATATTGTATATATCTAATATAAGCAGGTGGAAAAGTCAGGAAATGTCTAGTATTTGGCCTACAGAGTTTATTTTTGATGATGTCCACCTCTCTCCTAAGCTGCTCCAGCTCTTCTCTGCGCAGTTTAGAGCTGAAACTGAACACAGAAAAACATTATCAGAAACACTCATTCAGTACGTTTACATGCTCACAAATAATATGATTATTTCCAACAATCAGAGTAAGAGTTTACTGGCAATATAACATTAACATATTATTAATTATTAAGTTTACAAGAGTTAAGTTCAATGGAAATATCCCCAAAATGCTCTCATCTAAACGTACTTGTTGCCTCTACATGTAATACCTGTTAAAATACTTCTTTTACAGTAGTTTGTGTTCTCAAAGGCTACAAGTGTCGAGTATTGTGAAGGAGCTCCAGATGGAGACTTTGTTGTGCGTTTACCTTATGATTAAAGTTCAGAATCAGTTTTATTGCCAAGTGTGCTTCACACACACAAGGA
>CAIGQZ010034990.1:7144060-7154133 GCA_903798205.1 Danio tinwini | reverse complement strand
AATTACATTTTATGAGCAATACAATTACAGTTAAGGGCATATGGCAACGAGTGCAAACCAGAGTTGTGCAAATGTAAGCAATGTAAACAATATATAGTGCAAATAAACAATATAGTGTTTACCCTCATTTTTGCGACACTTCCATCAGCCTCGGAAAGGATGGAGCTCAGCTGATGGTCCCAGTTCATTATTATCGCTTAAACTAAACGATATAAAAACAAAATTGAGGTCAAAAGTGGTTTTATATTCGCAAATTCGTACTTTTACATTCAATATTACAGTTAAGCTGAATGTAAAAAGGCGAATATGAGTTCATTATCATGGCGCTTTCTCGTCATTCTCAATGTAAGTTACGTTATATTAGTAAGGTTAACTAACTCGGCGCTCAGCTGAAAAAAACTTACCTCTAACGTATGTAATGTTTTGACTGAAAATAGATAAAGTTGGCAGAAATAAACACAGGTGATGTGACAGAAACAGGTAATGTTAAACGGATGTATGTATGTAACTTAGCGTCAGACTCTCAGCTTTAGTAAACAAATAACTGTAACGGCTCTTCAAAACGCGCGCGACCCACCGAATCGAGCGGTTACTTCACATTCACTTCACCAACGCATATCCTGTTATTAATTCAATAAATGTGATATTATATGTTCAAACTCCTCTTCTTAGCGCATCAGTGACCATTTCGGTTTAAATCCAAGAGCCACTATTTTCAATAAACGTCACTTCCGTCTAACCACGTGGATTGTGGGAAATGTAGTTTTTGAGTGGCTACACACTTTGTCGTTCTGTGTTGTAAACGTAAATAAACCACATGAACAGAGGCTAAGAATGGAAATTTAATCACTATTCCAAACATTTATGGGTTTCTTTCTTCAGTTGAACACAAAAGAATATATTTTTGAAGTTAGCTGAAAACTATTGATTTCTATAGTAGGAAAAACAAATATGGTTGTCAATGGGTGCAGGTTTTTAGCTTTCTTCAAAATATTTTCTTTTGTGTTTAACAGAAGAAAACATAAAAAAAAGTGGATTGTGGCAATTTTCATTTTTGAGTGAAATATCAATTTTAAAAGTGTTTAAAGTGGTCAAAACACAATACACAAACATTTATGTACTGTATTTTTTATTCATTCATTCATTTTCTTTTCGGCTTAGTCCCTAATTTCAGCACTGTAAACATTGCAACAACATGCTGTGTACTACAAACCTCTAGTGGTTGCCGCGATTTCAAAATGCAGAAATGGTACTGCCGATCCCTATACGCAGAGTACACAGGTTGTGTAGGGCCTCAACTCCAGAGGGGGGGGGCACCATCTAGGTTGCTAAAAAAAAAGAATTATTAACATTTATTTAATAATATTAACACAAACTGAGAGTAAATAAAATATATACATTGAAAATATGTTGTTAAATACATTAAAAATTTTCATTTTGATGACCGCAAAAAAACAAAAACAAACATGTGACGTAATTTTCGGTTCCACTTATCTTTGCGGCTGCTATAGCAACATATAATTATAATTGATGCAAGTGATGACTCAGGCGATACTTCCAGGTTTCTTCCCACCGCAGCCTCGATTTTGCTGTTAAAAATGGCGGCCGCATGAAATCAGTCTATTAAAGATGACTCGCCAGTTAGAAAACTTTATAGTACTTTATAATACTACAATTCTGAATGAAAACTCTATTATATTTTGCACATTTTCAGTTACGCAGTTAGCAAGCAAAACTTGTCATCACTCTCTCAACAGTCTCACTCATCCATCCCACTCTCTCACAGGCTTTGTCCTAAAGCGACTACAGTGTATGCTTAGTGGTTGGCCGGTAGGATGCAGGAATTACACTTATTACTAAGCCATACTTACATGCTATTTCAGACCGAACATTCAGAGTAGCGGTAAACAATATAGGGAGCACGTCACAGGCTGTCATTGGTCAAAAATTAACCATTGTGAATATTAAACCAACTTCAGCTCAGTGAAGCAGGCGAGGTGGAATAGCGCTATTTGCTGATGTTTTTTTGTTAAACTAAATAAAAATCTACATTATCGATGCTATAAATGGTCTCTTATGAAATTAAAAAATAGCCACATCAATGTTTCGCCAGAAGATTTCAGTGGCTGAATAACACTTCTGTGCATGTCAT
Organism: Danio tinwini; assembly: GCA_903798205.1. NCBI lineage: Eukaryota > Metazoa > Chordata > Actinopteri > Cypriniformes > Danionidae > Danio > Danio tinwini. The sequence goes on along the minus strand of CAIGQZ010034990.1, from coordinate 7,151,981 downwards.
CTGCGGACGTTTTTTGCTATTTTTGCTGAGAATTTTGGTAAAAATCTGCGGATTTCTGCGGAATTTATTTTAGGAGTTTAAAACCTTAAAATGTGAAATAAAAAAAATATCTTTAAATTTTTAATTAACGTTTAAAATGCAAATCTAATTAGATTAACAGTAAATAGTTAACTGTAAGTAAATAAACAGAATTAATGATGGGCTAAAAATCTGCGGAAATCTGCGTAATTCTGCACGCGCAGATTCCGTGTGGGCCTACCCATTAGCAGGGCCGGCGCGTCCATAGAAACGACGTAGGCGGATGCCTAGGGCGGCATAATAATGAGGGCGGCAAACGCGCACCGCCGCCCAACCGAACGTACTGACTCATCCGCAACATCAACCCCCTGTCCTTACTTTATGAACTGGTCAGGTTCGTTTTCACTTTGGGTTTGAGGGCGGCGTGCTAGTGCATTGCCTAGAACGGCAGTTTGGCTTGCTCCGGCCCTTCCCATTAGTAACAACAGCTGTGTCTCATTTTAGAGGCTGCATCCTCCGACGATGCATTCGAAGTGTGCTGCGTCATCGCAGCAGGACGAATGCTGTCTCATTTCCAAAAAATCAGAAGACTCTTTCAAACGCAGCCTCCAAATGCGTCCTTCATTTCTCAGGTAATGCATCAGCGGATCTGCATGAACGGCTGCACAGTTGTACAAATTTACATTTGCTGACAGACAGTTTGGGCTACTTATCAGAATTATAGGAATTATCGGCTCGACAAATTTTAATTGGATGAACATTTTTTTGCCTTCTGCCTTGCCCAGAATATAAAAATACATATATACACAATCAGATCATTTACTTTAATCATTACTATAGTATTGTGAATAGAATTTCAACAAATATATTTCTGAAGACAATCACCTACTGCACCTTTAACGATATGTTGAGATAATGTAATGTAATGTGTATTTATATAGCCTAGCACATTTACCATGTATAGCCATACACCCAAAGAGCTTTATGATTATGATGGGGTCTTTCCACACCACCACCAGTGTGCAGCATCCACTTGAATGATGCTACGGCAGCCACAGGAGAACGGTCACCACACATGCTCACCACAGCCAATTCTTTGGATGGGGATGATTGACGCGCACACACACACACACACACACACACACACACACACACAACAATAATCTGCTGCTTCAACCTATATAAATACTGTCTTTCTAAAACTTTTGACACCTCTGCAGGTACTTTTATCATTATAAAACACCACCTTTACCATGGTGAGAAACTAGTGTTGTCCACTAAGTGAACACTGATGAAGTACTGCACACTGATGAAGGAAAACCCAAACATTCACATACTTTGTCATTAAGATGAGCTGGTTTCTTCATGCAGAATAAATTTGTGGATTGAAATTATTATTATTATTATTATTTTTTTATATGTTTAGTGGAGGTGGTTTATTTCTTGACCAGAAGCAAAGAGCAATTAGATTCTAAGCTCTTTGCCAGAAGGGTGAAGTGTATGTGTTTAAAAAAAATAACAAAGAAATAAATGTTAATGACAAATTAATAAATAACAAATTATGACAATAAAAAGACCCAAACCTTTTTTAATTGGTTTATTCAGAAACATTTTAGTACAAAATGTAATTTGTACAACTAATGTACTTTTTCATTATCGAAACCAAAGTAAAGCCGTTTTTTTCCAAACGGAGATTTGATTGGTTAACGGGTGTCGTCGTGACCTCTGATTGGTCAAGACTCAAAATAACCGCCAATGGTCTCCGGGCGGGAGCGTTTCTGCGACGTCTCGCGCGTATCCATTTACGCTTTGTACTTTTGATTTAACCAGTTTACTCTCGTCAAACTAAGATTCATTAAAACAAATTTCTAATTTGCTCTCGTAAAACGTCAAAAATGTCGGGTTTAGACATAGTCTGTGAGAAGATTCACCAGGGTCACGGGCCGCGCTGGGAGCTGAACGGTATTTGCGTCGCGTGTGTGGTGGAGATGATGGACAGAGCAGATGTGTCGGTATGTTCATCGTTATTTGTATAAAATGTCAAATAAAAAGTTTGTTGACCGCTTTGTAGCAGATCACTGGTCACGAATGCTCGTTTCCGCAGGCGGTGCGGAAGCGCGCGGCGCTCGTGTCCGCCATGCGCGTGGACGCGGTTTGGGAGCTGCTTTATGGCGAGGAGGACCTGAGAATACACTTCGTTTCATCATTACTGAGTAAAACACCAGCAAACGCACACTTCGTAATTGTTTTTTTAATGGCAACTTTAACATGTCATTTTAAACTGTACATTATATTTGTTTGTTTCTCAGTGTATATCGATGTAAAAACAAATCGCTTATAATAATAATGAGTGGCATACAGCCAAAGTGAAATAAAAATAAAGAGGACACAAATAAATAATGTTAAAAAGCAAATCACGAAACAACATTAAACATGATACATTTAAGCATTTTAAAGCCTCCTTTTTATTAATAAAACAAAATTGTGTTTAAATATAAGTTGTTTTATTTTTCTGTTTGCATTTATAGATGCAAAACTCTCAGTTAGAGTTTATGCTTAAGCTTGCTTGACCATATTCATAGTTGACACTTTTATGCAACATGACTTTCAAATGTGGACGTCACGTTAATATTTTATCAGACTAATAATAAGACTCGCCAACTAATAATTTATAAATTCAGGTAAATATTTACAGAAAAAGCAGGATTTATCAGTGATTATTTTAATTTTGTTGTTTAAAATGCTCACAGAATTATTTATATAATATTTATTTTGTATTTATTTGTTTACAAATTAAGGAGGAGACTATAAAACAGGCTTTTTATAAAATAAAATTGCATCACAAATAGCACTGGTGCAGTGACGGAGCTTTTAGATACAGATAGGGAAAATGCCACAAACATGGATAACTAGGGTAAAAACACATAGAGATGTTCAGGAAACTGCCTGTCTGTCTGTCTAACTGTCTTTTCCTCACTGTGTTGTTTGTGTGTTTGAGGATTGTTGTTCAATGCTGTGGATTCGTCTCTGCTGGACCAGACTGTTCAAGGTGATCAATCACATCTCTTTAAATTAATATATGAATTATTCAGACTCCAGCTGTAGTCTCTGATATTATTGTACTAGTGCCTACAGGACACTATAATTGATTTATGTAAACGAGGACTGTAAAATAATGTAAACGGTGGTATACCAAATAATTCTTCATACATTGTGCTACAGTAAAACCGATAAACGTTGTGCAGCCGACAAATCTGCAGCAACTGCGTGATGCTATCATGTCAATATGGACCAAAATCTCTGAGGAATATTTTCAGTACCTTGTTGAATCTATGCCATAAAATGGGTTTTCAAACTATTAGGACACACACCCTCCCCCCGAGTTTGTCCAATTTCACTCGTGCCCACCCCCCAGGCACCCCTCCCCCGAAAATTACAATGCATGTGCAAACATCATTCACATATTACTTGCTGCATTTAAAGTGCGTAGAATTAATTACATTGAAACATAAATATATAGCTTACCTGATTCAGTGTGATGACTAAGCCTGTTTCTGTGAGGACAACAAGCTAATTTGTGGTAGGATTCCTGACACGACTAACAGTAAATCATCTTCCTCTGTCAATAAGCGTGAGCCATAGCATACTTGCTTTTCATGTACGTACAGAAAATGCTGCTTCACAAAGCCAAGATAGCATAGCCCTGACAGTGTGGTTGAGTCAAACATTGAGTATGTTTACATGGGCAACAAAACTTTATTACGATTTTAATATGATTAAGACAATACTCTGATTAAAGGTGCAGTAGGTGATCTGCCAAAATGCTAACCGTTTAGCATATGATCTTTGGGCGACAGGGGAGGAACTGTGTTTCAAAGCCACACCTCCTGAAATCGAGCGACATGATAGCAGACAACCCACTAGTTCATGTCAATCGCCAGTTAGAAATGTAGTTAGTGGTGGCCAGCGGCGTGCAGGAATTATACTCATTACTAAGCCACACTTACATGCTTTTTCAGAGCTAATATTCAGAATAGCGTTAAACAATATAGGGAGGCTGTCATTGGTCAAACATGAACCAATGTGAATATAAAAGCAACTTCAGCTCAGTAAAGCAGGCTAGGTGGAATAGCGCTATTTACTGATGTTTTGTTTTTAAAGAAATAAAAATTACATTATCAATGCTGTGAAAGGTCTCTTATGAAACTGAATAGTCACATCAATCTTTCTCCGGGAGATTTCAGTGGCTGAACAACACTTCAGTGCAGATAATCCTTTCATAAAACAACACAATCTATATCAGCTTTGGGGGACTAAAATATTTTTAAAACAGAACAATACCTGTCTAACAGAAATACTTCAGTCATGGTGTCGTCCTTACTTCAGCGTGCAAAAGTAACTCCAATATTGATTCAGGATTTTAAAAAGTTTCAAATTAAGCATTTGATTTTATCGCGACTGTGACTGTCACATGTGCACGCGCTAATGGCGGATCTGCGTGAACATATTAGCAACCAATGACTATCAAAGTACAACATTGTTCAGTCAAATAAACAGTGTTCATGTTGTTTTCAAGTCACACTTGCAGGTTATTTCAGACCGAATGCCATGGTAAACAATATAGGCAGTGTGTCACAAGTTGTCACTGAATGAATGTGTGAATATAAAACCAACTTTAATTACTTTAATTAACCATATGTAACTGTTTTGCCGAAATCATTGCTGCAATCAAAAACGAGTAATGTATATGATTCAGCATAGCCTGAACTTACCTGATATAACATGAGAACTCTAGTCGAGCATTTATAATTAGGTCGTCACTTCATTCAGCTCCCTTTTAGCCAAAGATGTCTGCAGTCGGCATTGAAAGCAGTGTGGTGTATGGTAAAAGTTAAGTAACCGGGGACCCGTGTGACGTCATGTGTGACGTAGGTTGGTAATTCGTCTATAGCAGGGGTTCTCAACCTTTTGCAAGCTGGGCCCCCCCAAAGCTGGTCCATTGCAGTTGGGGCCCCAGTGCACACCCACCCCCACCCTCACCCACATTATTAATATTATAATTATTATCATATCAGTAGCAGTAGGTAGGCCTATCATCATTACTAGGCTATTGCTTTATAATTATATGACGTTACATATTTCATTGTTGTTGTTATTGTTGTTGTTATTATTATTATTATTATTATTAATTATGATTGTTATCATCAGTATAGGCCTATTATCATTACTTGGCTATTGCTTTATAATTATATGAGGTTACATATTTCATTGTTGTTGTTATTATTATTATTATTATTATCATCATCATCAGTATAGGCCTATTATCATTAATAGGCTATTGCTATAATTGGGAATTGGCACCAGACCTCTGATATTAATTTATGCTTTATTATTGTTATTCCTAGGCCTAATAGTAGACATCATCTGCATTTTTTACAGAAGCTTGCAGATAGGTGATGTTAGACATGAGCCTGCTTTGCCTTGCTAAAATCCTCAATTCTTGGCTCAATTTTTGAGAAACATAGCCTCAAATCATCCTCGATTTGTGTACGATTGCGGTATTTTGTTCTGAGTGCAGTCATTATTGAGAATCCTGCCTCACACAAATATGTCGACGCGAAAGGAAGGAGAATCTTAAAGGCGACGTTGCAGAGTTCAGGATATTCCTGCATCAATGCTGTCAGTGCGCAGAAGCAGCTGTTCATGCCTTGACCCCATCTCCTGGCAGAGGACCCCAGACAAGCGAGTGTTTAGCGGCCATGATTTGATGAGATTTATAATTTTCACGGATTGGTTCAGCACGAAGTCAAAAAAAATCTGCATTTTTTTTAGCGGCTACTAAGAGACTGACCGCCTGTGAGTGCTTTTGGATGGGAGAGGGGCTCACTGCAGCAGCCGCTGCTCGTTGAGCACAGTAGGCCTAACTGCAGAGTGATGCGTGCTTTCGAGTCTCCAAACACCACAAAAGTCTCCAAAAACACCAGTAAAAGTCACTGGATTTGTCGCTTTTGACAAAAAAAAAAGTCGCCAGGAGGATGATTTGTTTGTGTTATAATCAGTGCATGAAGTGGGGGGAAAGGTGGCGGTACTATTACCATATTAGAGCATAAACAATTTATTGTTATTTATTTAAACATGTTTGTGTGTGCGTGGCTGCATGCATGCATTTCACAAAAACTAAAGGAAAGCTTTAACTGTAGCCTATATTCTGACTAGTTTATTTGTTTTATATATATATATATATATATATATATATATATATATATATATATATAAAATTAAATACAACCTCACGCTTTATACGTTTGCAGCCTCTGCAACTTCCGTCCGTTATAAAAATTTATTTGGATGGTTGATTTTCTACATTTTTCGCATCCGTAGCAAATATTTTGAGGGGTGTTTTTGACAATTGAGAGCCACCAAATGACAAATATGAAAATACGAATACGACAGTTTTGCAAGGACCTTAAAGTTTTGAGGCTTGTGCAGCTTCTCAAAGAGAAATCAAACAAATGAGCGCTGTTTTCTAAAGTCTATGAGCGCCAGCACACACAAATAAACTAAACTGACATACTGCAGTTACATTTCAAAATGTGGTGTTTTTATATTTATAACATTTGAATACAGTTCAGCAACATATCACACGACCTGACAATCAAGAGAGTTGACAATTGATCATCACTTAATTTACCATCACCTCACGATTGAACATGTGACACTGATTTCATATGACAGTTCAACAAACAAGTTATTAATATTAAGTCACTTATATTTTTGATGAAATAATGACAGTTTTGGTCTATTTTAGCAGCGAAAATAGATCCGATGAACATACCTGTCAACATTGAGATGTGAAAAAAAGGGATATGCCCACCATAATAAGGGATTACCCCGACCCCCCTTTTAAAAATCCCCAAATTACTAAATATGTTCATTTTGAGCGGTTTCATTGTAAATAAACAGTTAAATGGTCAATAATATGTTTTATTATTATTTACAAGAAAAAATAAATAGTGTACAATAGTGTTAACAGTTCAGCTTAATAAAATTAATAGCTATTATAATGAAATAGAATCAAGTTATCAAATCTCATTAACCTTTTCTTCACTGTATAACTTACACATTCTGATTAAAGAGCAACGAATTGCTCAGAGTCTGATCTGAAATGATGCATCTGAACAAACACCTAGAGCAAAAAAATCAGGAGACTAAGAAAGAACACAATATATACTGTGTGTGTGTGTGTGTGTGTGTGTGTGTGTGTGTGTCAGTTCTGCTGCAGATAACGCTGGATGTGCCGAATCAACAGTTCCTGCTGTTCATCCTGGACCAGATTCACTCACGGGTGTGAACACACACACACACGCGCGCACGCACACATAAGCAAACATACACATACTTACCACATATACACTTACACAAACAGAAAGACACACTCACTCATACACACAAACAAACTCACATACACACCACACAGACACGCTTATACACACCACACAGACGCACACACATTCACTCACTAACAAACACATACACACCGCACAGACACACATAGAAACACACATAGACACAGCACACACATATACTCACAAACACAAACAGAAAGACAAACTCACCACACTCACAGATTGTCAGACACATACACACAGTACAGATGCTCATACACACAGCATAGACACAAGCACACACACGCATAAGCAAACATACACATACTTAGCGCTCACACACACACACACAAACACACACACACATACACAAACAGAAAGACACTCTCACTCATACACAAACTCTTACACATACACACACACACTCACAAACACAAACAGAAAGACTAACTCACAGATTCACATATGCTCTTACACACACAGCACACACACAGTCTCACAAACACAGTCACACTCAC
>CAIGQZ010034990.1:7126411-7137188 GCA_903798205.1 Danio tinwini | reverse complement strand
ACAGCAGCCCACGCCTCGACACGGTCAGCTGCGCACACACACACACTCCTCATGTCTGACACTTTTCTTTTTTTTTCAACTTAGTTTTTTTGTTATTAAATTTTGTTACAAAACTCTCATGAACATTACAGGATATCAAGTTTTATATCATTACAAAGTAGACTTTCCCACCCCTGTATTCCCCCCCCCCCCCCCCCCCCCCCCCCCCCCACAAAAAAAAAAAAAATAAAAAAAAAAATAAATATATATATATATATATATACAAATACAGAAAGAAAATAAAAGGAAACTAGAGATTACAGAATATCCTTTACCAATGTATATTAAGATTAAACAAATAAACAGATTGAAATTCAAGTAACAGTCATTAATACATACTATTCCACTTTATCTATTTACAAATTGCATAAAAGGGGACCACACCTTTTTAAAGTCCTCTGCATTACCTCTTATTGCATATGTTTATTCAACATGCAAGTGCAAGGTTATCAGACATTTCTTTAATCCACTGTGAAAGAACAGGTCTCTGGATGTTTTTCCATACTAAAGCAATCACACGCTTAGCTTGTATTAGACTAAAATTTATGAGCTTCTTTTTGCTTGCGTTGATCGACACATTTTAAGGATATATATGCAATAAACAGCTTTGATTCCATAGGAATATGTTCTCCTGTCATGTCTGACACTTTTCTAGTTTCTATTTCAGCTCTTCAGGAAGTTTATTGATATTCAGGTAGATTGTAATATATTTGAAAGGCCATCTGTTACCGTGTGTCAACAACTGAAAAACACCTGCATTCAGATTCAGACCATAGACTGTAAAATATATGGACGTAGTATCCGTGCTGTCACCTACAGGTTTCTGAAGAGCGCAAATGAAGCTACAAGTAGGCGTGGCCAATCGTCTCAATTTTGTCATCGCGACTGACCGGGGGTAACCGAAAATGGGCAAAGAGGCGGACGCCTGTTAGCATTTTGTTTAAACAGGCTTTTCTTAAGGAGAAACGCTTAACACGTCGTTACCTGAGACTTATTTGTGTTCTGACCACGGTTCGGTTGTGTACTATATCAAGTGTTTAGTCTTTTAAAAACACTGTTGTAATACATTGAGCCACTAAATATTGTTCTTATGACGTTTTTCTACAGGAGGAAAACGCAAATTACTTCCTAATACTTCAGATATAGTCTGTGTTAGTAAATGCAAGGCTATTGATGAAATTCAGGTATAACACTGTATGACAACACTTCAGATGACTGTTCTAAAGCCTACATGTAACCCCACCGGTCCTACGCCACCCAACCTGCTCCAAGCTGGTATCGAACCGGCGACCTTCCGCATGGGAGTCGGTTGCTCTAACAAGGAGGCTAAAAACCATGGCCTCTAGCGTTTGTCGCTAGAGCACCTTTAGAGGTCAGAGGAGTGAGGTTTACCTGCACAGCACTTACTTAGGCCTCTGTTACATACAGCTAATCAATCTGTCAGATTCTGGAGTGCATTACAGGTCTAAAGAAAAATATAAATGATCTTAAGCCATATAAAATACAACAAAAACACGATGTATATGTCGAGTTCAGCGTCTAATCAGCTGGAATCAGCTGAGGTGACGGCGACCAGCGAGACCTAGCCACGACTTTTATTATGCAGACTTAATATAAATGAAAGGAATGAGTTATACAAAATTTCACCCCCTCACAGTTGTCATGAAGTGTAATATTAGCTATATACACCAAAATTGTGTTTTGTACCAGGCTGTAAACACCTTTTTTTTGTAAAATTGGCCATTTTAACATTGGGGTCAATAAAAATGTGCTCTATTATGGAGCCAGACCTAGCGGAATTTCAGTGAATTGCAGTTTCAGTTACTTCCATTAGCTTCATGAGGGAGAGCGGGATGTTGCCACTTGGTTCAGACCTTCTAAACCGCATTCACATAACTGCCAATTCATCTGAAACATACCAAGGCTACCGACTGAGAACAAACAGTGGCGTAGCGGACCCGTGGGGCCCCGTGTGATATTTTTGTGTCAAAACGTCATGGAGAAGTGATATCAGCCATTGGCGGCAAACTGCGGAGAAATGACTGGAGCCTCTTTCACGCGCTCTAGGTGTCGCGCGCACTCCCTCTCTCTGCCTTCACGCGCGCTCTCTCTGTAATGGCGCTGTGCGTATTAGTTCCCCGCATTCAGAAGTTAACACCCAAATTGACACAGGTAATAAAAAGATTCAACTTCAGTCATGTTCATGTTGTGAAACACTATCGAAATGTCCACTGTTGATTATATTATAGACTTTTGTTTTCAATAGCGATTTTAAACCTTTTAATAGAGGAAGTCCTCGGCTCTGCATATTATTATTCAGAAATAGTATTAGTAATAGCACATAGTTTTACATTAGGAAATGCAGTCTTGAATTTACAAACAGTCAGCAAGTACCGGAGAACAGATGTAACACATTGATCAAATTTAGTCACGTTAAAAGTAATATTCTACTCGTTTAGTTTTGTCTTCATTCATTTTAGATGTCAGTACCAACATACGAGTCTTCAACACATGATTTTTTTACAACATATTTTTTTAACATAATAGTTTAACTAATTTCTAATAACTACTTTTTTATCTTTCCCAAGGTGACAATCAGTGCAAAATATTTTACTAGTTATTTTGCAAGATAGTTGTATTCAGATTAAAGTGTAATTTAAAGACTTCACTAGGTTATGTTAACTATGAAAGTTAGAATAATTAGTCAAGTTATAGTATAACTGGTTTGTTGTGTAGACAGTCAAAAAATATACAATTAATATTTCTCAAGGAGGCTAATACTGACCTTAAAATTGTATTTTTAAAAATTAAAAAACTGCTTTATTTAAGAAATAAACTATAAGAAAATACTTATTATTTATTATTACTTCTTTTTTACAGGAAATACTGTGAAAATATCCTTGGTTTGTTAAAGATCACTTGGAAAACATTATTTTAAATTAATGGGAGGGCAAAAAAATTGACTTCAAAATTTACAGGTGTAAAAATGTGCCTTGATGTACTTGAATGTTAGAAATGTGTTATCCACTACAATACAAAGTTCCTTGTCAAATAAATTAACGAGGAAGATTATTTTGAGTATGGGCTGCATGGTGGCGCAGTGGGTAGCACGCTCGCCTCACAGCTCGAAGGTTGCTGGTGTGAGCCCTGGCTAGGTCAGTTGGCGTTTCTGTGTGAAGCTTGCATGTTCTCTGTGTTGGCGTGGGTTTCCTCGGGGTGCTCCGGTTTCCCCCACAAATCTAAAAACGTGGTGTAAGTGAATTGGGTAGGCTAAATTGTCCGTAGTGTATGTGTGTGAATGAGAATGTATGGATGCTTCCCAGTGATGGGTTGCAGCTGGAAGGACATCCGCTGTGTAAAACATATGCTGGATAAGTTGGCGGTTCATTCCGCTGTGGCGACCCCGGATTAATAAAAGGGACTGAGCCGAAAAGAAAATAAATGATTATTTTGAGTTTAAGTTATATAATAGGTCTAGAACCGCTATTGCTTGTAACACTCACGCCAACATCCCCGGCCCTCGCTCTTCAGTTTCTGTTCGCTTGTAACTGTTTGCCAGCCCGCCACCAACACCAACACCCCATCCATTTCGGTTCTGCGCTCGCGTCACTGCAGCTAAAATATATACAGATGCAGACGTCCCAAGTCTGCTGGAAGTTCCGGGTATCCCGCAAATGACTCCCGGATGCCTGCAAACGAATGATAATCTCCCGGAAATTGCGCGTCTCCCGCCCGGTCCTCAAATACGTCCCGCATCTCTCCCCGCTCTTCAGATGCGTCGCGCACATCCCATGCTGTGATTTTTGATGCTAGCGGAGCTATCTCCGCTATCTAGTGTCTAGTTATGACCTCTCCCGGAGGCTCTGCGAGTCTTACGCAAATTCATACCGGCTCCGTGATCCCCCAAAATGAATTAAAATACCCAGAAATCTTGGCGACGAGAGTGAATGAGCAAGTGAACAGATCGCAAGAGCCACATTAATGGTCTAAAAATTATATTTGATAGGTTACATGAATAGAGCAATATTGAAATGGTCAATATATTATATTATTTTTTACATATAACATCTGAAAGTTCTGTTTTTGACAATATTACGAATTCACTAAAAGCTGGCTGGAATTATTAGATAAATTTTTTTTTACATAATTATTTAATAATAAAACTTCTTGTAATACACTCATTGCTATAAGAAGTAGTTTATAGGCCTATTTCCTTTTAGTAAACAAGTATTAGATTTATAGATGTGCATTTTAACTCATTTTCATCTTTCATCATTTGCAATGTTTCCAAATTGCATTGTTTGTAATTTTACTTTGGCGGTTCATTCCACTGTGGTGACCCCTGATAAATAAGGCACTAAGCTGAAGTAAAATGAATGGATGAATTATTTTCTGTAAAGCTGCTTCTGGTCATGACATGTTCACATCTAAAAAAAATTGAGACATGTTTAATAAATGTCTCAATAAATGGGCCAGACATTTCTGACTTTCCATACCAAGAGGCTCAGGAAATGTTCTTCCAGAAGCCCATAAAGATTGCAGAGACAAAAGCTGCACAGTTTGTCAATAAAAAAAAGATATAAAATAAATGTTCATTTATAATTTACAAATGGTTGTACAGTTCAAATAGTTGTTCAGTTATTTACTACTGTCGTTATTTACTACTGTCATTAAAGACCATGATTCCTTGTGTCAGTGTGAGTCTGAACACCCTGACACAAGTGTCATTGGGGCTGCGTTGCGCCGCAGCCCCAATCCCGCCCTCTAAAACTGTAAACCTAGGGGAAACACTGCTATACTATACTATACAATACTATACTAAACTATACTAAACCATACTATACTATACTATAACAAAGACTATAGAATACACAAGACGTGTCGCTCGTGTAGTTTTGCATGGGGAAAAGTGTAACAGTCAATATGGCGAATGAAGCTCGTCTACTTGTGCAGGAGCCAATCATCGATTGCTATAGACTAACGATTGCCCGGGGGAGAAGCTCAGACCAGGCGTGTGCTTTTACGACAGTTTGGTGGTAAACAAGCACACTGGAATCTCAGTGAATACTTGCTTCACAGACATAAGAAATATATCTAAAAAAAGCTTGAAATCTTTTTTTAAATGAACCAACTATCTTAAAAACAAAAGTTTTTTGGTTTTGTAATCTGTGTGAAATGCAAGGTACAGTCTGTCTTTCAAACGCACATCACATGACAGCAGCAATTCAAACGCCCACAAACTTAATACAGGGGTGTCAAAGTCAGTTCCTGGAGGGCCGCAGCCCTGCACAGTTTAGTTCAAACACAAAAAAACTGCCAAAATGTTAGTTAATATTTTATTTATTTTCAATTGATTTAAATCGAAATTAACCTAGTTACTTTAACTGTCATATGTCTTAACCATACAGCAACCAACACCAGCTGTCACAGAACCACAACATAACCGGATCACATCGAAACACTGCCCCTCTCTCAGCCTCACACTGTAATGTTGTGTATATTACACTACCTATTAGAGTATGTTTTACTGTCGAAATGGGGTATAAATTCGGCCCATTTAGCATTTATTAACATTATTAGGTGCTTCTTGTCAATCAGACAATGCTTCTCTGTTTGTTCAATTGCGAATCAATTGCGAATAAATTGTGAATAAAAGTGTCATGATAAATTGCTGTGAGTTTAACTGCAGGCGCTGTGTGATGCGCGTGCATGTGAAGTGGAGTCAGATTTCCTTCATCTCTTACACGTGGGCCCATGCGGTTTGCACTATGCACTGGTTATTAATAACTGAATGGAGTATGAGCACACAGTTATGTTTTGTTAAGTAAGTTGCGTATAAAATTAACGCTTCAAAACCACCCAAATTTTGTCAATCTACCAATGCCTTTTTTCACCTGCTAATCTAATTTAAAACCAATCAAATTGGGCAGGAAACCGCCCAATCTGGCAACACTGATAACGTGATGATGTGTGTATTTGTGTTAATATGCCATTTAAAAAAAAACCCACTAAAAATAGAAAGTACTTCAATTTTACCTTAGTAAAGGTGTAAGAACCAAAACAAACACACTGAAAACTGTTCAAATAGAAACTCAGCAGCAGAATTAGTGTGTAGTAATGTTGTGTGTTTGTGTGTGTGCAGGTGTCAGTGAGCGTGCTGAGTGCAGCTCTGTCCTCATGTCCTGCGCTCTTCTCTCAGTCTCTACCTTTCCCTGTCCTGCACTTCCTCTTCTCGCACCCTGAGCTGACGGAGCATTTTGGTGCGCTAGCATTAGCAGAGCGACTCAAGCATACATATGAAGAGGAGGACAAGGAGCTGCTGAAGCTGCTGCACACACACCCGCCAGCACTGATGGCCACTCTGGTGACACACACACACACACAAAATACCAGGGTTTCCGTGGGTCTTAAAAAGGTCTTAAACCAAGACAGCAAGTGACCAGTTCATGTGTCAGAAATATGTCAGTTCATATGAAAATTGAGTTTGTTTTGTGACGCTTCACTTATAGAAACTCTTATAGACTGATTTCATGCGACTGATTTCAGGCGAATCAAGGCTGTGGTGGGAAGACACTCGGAAGTATCGCCTGGAGTTACAAAATAACATTGTGTACCTGGCTGTATAACTTATCAGCTAAGAGAAAGTGACACAAATTTATAATTTCACTGCCTACCGAGTGAACCGACGGTCCAATCTGAATGGATAGTGAAAATACAAAGGGATATTGGACCTCATATTCAGCTAAGTTAAGGAAAAAGGCACTAGTTCGCTAATGTTTTCTTTCCCAAACACACGTTTTAGATGACATTTATCAAAGTCAAGTTAATGAGCAGATTCTTTCACTATATTCAATTCATCTTTATTTGTATAGCGCTTTTACAATGTGGATTGTGTCAAAGCAGCTTCACATAGAAGATTATAGTAAATTAAAAGTGTCAGTTCAGTTTCCAGGGTTTAAGTTCAGTTCAGTTCAGTTTGGTTTAATATTTGCTGCTGAGTGGCCAAACACTGAAGAGTTATCCATCGATGTGCAGCTCTACAAGTCCCGAAC
Source organism: Danio tinwini (assembly GCA_903798205.1). Classification (NCBI taxonomy): domain Eukaryota; kingdom Metazoa; phylum Chordata; class Actinopteri; order Cypriniformes; family Danionidae; genus Danio; species Danio tinwini. Next base: position 7,130,097 of record CAIGQZ010034990.1, on the reverse strand, counting down.
CATGCAAGCCAGTGGTGACAGCGGCGAGGAAAAAACTTCACCAATTGGCGTAAGTGAAGAACAAAAACCTCGAGAGAAACCAGGCTCAGTTTGGCATGACCATTTCTCCTATAGCCAAACATCTTGTGCAGAGCTGCAGTCTAGGCGCCGGAAGCTGGAGAATGCTGGACGTCAGCAAAGACTAACCTGTCCCTGGAGGTCACAGGAGTCAGACACATGCTCTCTACTCCTCCATGACCACCACAGCTGCTACTCAGGAAACGGCCCAGGATTGTGGAACCTTGGGATCATCTTTTCACAGGTCTTGGATTGCATCAGTGGCGCTGCATAATCTCTGGGGGTCTCGGGATGAGTATCCCCATGTGGAAATAGAGAACAAAGAGAATAATTAGCGTAGCTGCTGTTCATAGTGTATATAAACGAGATGTAAGCGCATTCATGCATCATACCGCTATGTATGAGTGAGTGTATGCTTTACTAAAAAGATAGGTCTTTAATCTAGTTTTGAACTGCAAGGGTGTGTCTGAGCCTCGGACATTATCAGGAAGGCTATTCCAGAGTTTAGGAGCCATAAATGAGAAGGCTCGACCTCCGTTACTCGACTTTGCTATTCTAGGTAATACCAGAAGCCCTGAGTTTTGAGATCTTAAAGAGCGGGTGGGATTGTAGCGAGACAGGAGGTTGGTTAGATAAACAGGAGCTTGATTATTTAAAGCTTTATAGGTAAGAAGTAATATTTTAAAATCAATAAAAAACTTAATAGGCAGCCAGTGTAAGGAGGATAAAATTAGGGTGATAGGATCATATTTTCTAGACCTGGCAAGAACTCTGGCAGCTGCATTTTGTACTAGCTGAAGTTTGTTAATAGAGGATGCTGGGCAACCAGCGAACAGAGCATTACAGTAATCCAGCCTAGAAGTCATAAAAGCATGAACTACCTTTTCTGCATCTGAGATGGATAGCATACTTCGTAACTTTGCAATATTTCTCAGATAAAAGAAGGCAATTTTTGTGACATGGGATATGACACCCAGATATTTTATAGAAGAGCTAGTGCTAACTTTGTATCCCTCTAATTGTAGGTTGAGTTGTGAGATCCACTGTGTACAGGATTTAGGTCCAATAAGTAATAGTTCTGTTTTGTCTGAAGTTAAGAGAAGAAAATTGTTGGTGATTCAGTCTTTAACATCTTTAATACACTCAGAAATGACTGTGATTGGCTGTGAAGGTCATCAGTTCACTGCACTCACCACTGTTTACCGAGTGCAAACACAAATGAGCAATCGACTGATCATTGCGGCTTTAAAGTGCTCCAGTGCCCCTGTATTTGAGTTTACACTCGGTGAAGAGCGGCGAACTGATGACCGTCATGGCCAATCACAGTCATTTCTGTTGAGCACTGGTGAACACAATGGCAAATCAGCGCTGTTTATGAACGTGCTTAGTGGTGCTTAAATGTTAGCGGGAAATGAACATTTTTAAAAATTTCTGTATCGCGACAACACTATTACTTAAACATGAGGGTGTGCTTCAGAGGACTGCATTGTTTTATTGCTTACCGGGTTACATAGGCTGAAGCAGGGAAGTGTCCCCACAATGTTTACTTAGTGCCATGAACTGAAGCCTAGGAGGACACTTTAGCGTATTACTCTTAAAGAAATTGTGATTTTGTTTGATGCCTAATATGCTTTTATTTATTTAAATTAAACTGAATGATATTAAAGTGATGTTTACACAATATCTTTCCTTTTTTTTTGGCTCCAAGTCATTTGATTTTAAGTATCTACCGATACCAAAACCCTATCTGATACTTGTATAATACATAAAGGCTTAGTAGAGACATGGGAGCTACGGACGAACTCCATATGCCTGTGGTGAACGACACATGGGGTACATCTTATAACAGGACAAGTAGTTTGTTAGAAATCTTCTTATGAAGGGCTGGCAGAGCTTTCTCGGTGAAATAGGGACGAGATGGAATTTCAAATTTAGGTTCTACGTTTGTTTTTGAGGAGTCTTATCCTTTGTTGTGTTAAATGTAGCCTTTCCACTTCTTGCAATGTGAAGTTTACATATCTCACAATGTTGGCAATGGCAATGTTGTCGTCATCAACTTCATAATACTTCCACACAGCAGACATACTCGCACTTTCCTCTTCAAGCTGCTTCCATGTTCTACTTTGCCGGCATTTAACCAATAGCGCCTCTGCAACAAAGTGATGTCATGCCGCACATGTTGTTGTTTCTGTGTGAAGTCAAGAAAGAGGTCTAAATCTGTGCCATTGCATAACTATAGATGTGTCAAAAAATAATGAGATGTACACATATATAGTCGAGTCCTGATCGGGAGGTAACGTTCAGTTCCGATCGAGTCTGAAACTCACGTGATCAGATATGGACATCCCTAGTTGCAATGTTTACAGTGCTGAGTCTATTCTTCCGCGTTTCTTCCCACCGCAGCCTCACTTTCGTTTTTTTTAAATGGCGGCTGCGTGAAATAAGCGTATACCGCTACATGTAACATAAACCCCCTTAACTGTCATTTCTCTAAGTATAGTCTAATCTTGGGAAAACTCGACCTTAGGAGTTTCACAAACACAATTAGTAGAATATGGATTTCATCATCATGTAAGACATGTACCCATTATATATATTTCAGTAGATATCTTTTCAATCATGTGACTCCTCCTCAGCGAGTTGTCTGCTGTGAGTGTGTTTTAATATCTCTGTGTATGTGTGTGTGTGTTCAGACAGTAGCGTGTGACTCCTCCTCCTCTTCAGCGAGTGTGTCAGCTGTGTGTGTGTTGCAGTGTTTCCTCCAGTCAGCCGACAGCAGCATCATCATCAGCAGGAGTCCTGATCTCTGTGTGCAGATGAGACTGCTTCTGCTCAGCGTCCTGCAGAGAGACACACACACAGGTCTCACACACACACTGTAATGACACTCCATTATTCAAGCTTCGGTGTGACGAGACGGACTCATCCACATCCTCATATTTATTCTTATTGGGTCTTCAAGGCAGGAATAATCTTTAAACTTTATACACCTACACCATACGGTCAAAACCTTTATCACTCCGTCTCTCACTCTTCTCACCAGCCAGAAATGATATCAGTCATCAATACACACAGATATAATTAAAACATGTAAACATTCTTATGATTGTAACCAGTGCAAATGCAGTCAATCATTTTAACCATACTGAAATATGATCAAATTTGCACAATATACTACCTGACCAAAGTCTTGTCGCCTGTCCAAGTTTTAGGAACAACAAATAATAACTTAACTTCTAGTTGATCATTTGGTGTCAGAAGTGGCTTATATGAAAGGCAAAGTCTGGCCATTCTCCTCTGACATCAGGCATCAACAAGGCATTTGTGCCCACAGAACTGCCGCTCACTGGAGATTTTCTCTTTTTCTGACCATTTTCTGTAAACCCTAGAGATGGGTGTGAGATCAGCAGTTTCTAAAATACTAAGACGTCTATTATATAAAGATATAATGAAGCCCCACCCCTTTGCTGTGTTTCAGATGTGCTGACTGTATTGCTGGAGCTGCTGTGTATGATGCAGAGTGGACACACTGACTACACACTGCTGTACCACAGTACGACACACACTGATTACATACTGCTTTACCACAGTACGACAGACTACACACTGTTATACCACAGTACGACACA
>CAIGQZ010034990.1:7104845-7121411 GCA_903798205.1 Danio tinwini | reverse complement strand
ATTAATGCTGAGTTCTGAGTGTGTCAATACCACTGGTGTGTGTGTGTAGTGTTGTGCTTGTTCTCCTCCTGATGATCTGAGGACAAAGATGGAGGCTTTAGTGGAATCACTCACACAACTTCCACCCAGCGAGACCTCCAGCAGATGCATGCTGTATCCTTACACACACAGACAGACAGATAAACAGACACACACACACACACAGAAACTCACATATCCACAGACACACATTAACACAACACTATCTTACACATAGACACTCTCTTGCGCACACACACACACACAACACACTCTTAGTCACGCTATTACACAGATAAGCACACTCACACACACATGTACATGCTCACATAAACTCCTACCCACATACACACTTACACAATCTCACTTATACACGCTCTCACTCACACACATTCTCACACTCATACACAGACACATCTGCATGTCTGAGCAGTGTGTGTGTGTCCTTAACTCACTGTGTGTCAGTCGTGTGGGTCATGTCTTCATCTGTCTCTCTGACTTCACAATCTCACACTAACACACACACACACGTCTGCAGTTTGTCTCCTGATGAACAGATCTGCAGTGAAATATTGATGGGTGTTTTTGTCTGCAGTAAAACCGTGTTATTGTTCTATCTGTAGACATTTAAATACTTTATTAATATTCATTATTATTTATACTAATTAGATACTTATTTTAGCATAATTATAAGATATTAATTTAAGAGTGTGTGCTGATGAAAGCTGTCAAATTAAAGGCAACAATCACTAGTTGTTGCAGCAAAATATTTCATCTTTAGCGTTCATTTTGATTATTATTTCTTTCACTTAATTTGTTTTTGCCAAACTTTATTAAAATTAGTTTTTACTTATGGTCTATTTTTTATTATTGACCAGGATGTCGATGGTTTTTGTGATAATTTTTGTAAACTCTTGTTGATTAATGTTAATTGTATTAATGATATATTAATGATATATTCACCTTATTTGAGATCATTATTTAATGATTTTATATTTTGCGAGGTAAGAAAATGCTTATTTTGTAATTATAATATTAATGGGTGCATTTTCTGTAAGTTGTGTCATTTCTACATAAATATCTGTTGTGCTTAAATGACTGTAAATTACACCCACCAGACACTTTATTAGGTACACTTGTGCAACTGCTCCTTAATGCAGATTTTTAACCAGCCAATCACATGGGAGCAACTCAATGCATTTAGGCATGTAGACATGGTCAAGACGATCTGCTGCAGTTCAAACTGAGCATCAGAATGGGGAAGAAAGGTGATTTAAGTGACTTTGAACATGATTGTTGGTGCCAGATGGGCTGGTCTGAGTATTTCAGAACTGCTGATCTACTGGGATTTTCACGCACAACCATCTGTAGGATTTACAGAGAATGGTCAAAAAAAGAGAAAATATCTAGTGAGCCGCAGTTCTGTGGGTGCAAATGCCTTGTTGATTTTAGAGGTCAAAGAAGAATGGCTAGACTGGTTGGAGCTGATAGAAGGGCAACAGTAACTCAAATAACCACTTGTTACAACCGAGGTCTGCAGAAGAGCATCTCTGAACACACAACACGTCGAACAGCAGAAGACCACACCGGGTGCTACTACTGTCAGCTAAGAACAGGAAACTGAGGCTACAATTTGCACAAACTCTCCAAAATTGGACAATAGACGATTGGAGAAACGTTGCCTGGTCTGATGAGTCTCGATTTCTGCTGCGGCTTTTGGTTGGTAGAGTCAGAATTTGGCATCAAAAACATGAAAGCATGGATCCATCCTGCCTTGTATCAACAGTTCAGGCTGGTGGTGGTGTAATGGTGTGGGGGATATTTTCTTGGCACACTTTGAGCCCATTAGTACCAATTGAGCATTGTGTCAATGCCACAGCCTACCTGAGTATTGTTGCAGACCATGTCCATCCCTTTTTGACCACAATGTATCCATCTTCTGATGGCTACTACCAGCAGGATAACACACCATGTCAAAGTGTGAATCATCTCAGACTGGTTTCTTGAACATGACAATGAGTTCACTGTGATCTGGTGACTGTGGAGACCATTTGAGTACAATCCAATAAAGCACCTTTGGGATTTGGTGGAACGGGAGATTTGCATCGTGGATGTGCACCGAACAAATCTGCAGCAACTGCGTGATGCTATCATGTCAATATGGAGCAAAATCTCTGAGGAATATTTCCAGTACCTTGTTGAATCTATGGCATGAAGGATTAAGGCAGTTCTAAAGACAAAAGGGGTGCAAACCGGTACTAATAAGGTGTACCTAATAATGTGGTATACTTTATATGTAAATCTTTAAAAAAAAAAAAAAAACACTGATAACGTAATGTGCAAACAGTATTTAAATTCATGTAAATGTATTTTTATATATTTATGTCAGCTAAAGTTAAATTGTTTAAGTATGTAATACCCCTTGATCTTGTGGCAGTGAATAAAAAAAATATTTAAAAAAAGAAAGCCTAAAACAAGCACAGTGTTGATGATGCGATTATGATGTCAGCGTGTGTTCGTCCCTCTCAAATTGCTTTGTGGTGAAGCAGGCAGTGCACGGGAGGTCGAAAAAAACCAAGTTAAGGAGGACTAAGCAATGTCTGCGAATTCAAACAAGCAAAAAAATACAGAGTAGATCTCAGGGAAAGAGTTGGGAATGGATCAAGATTGGTTGATGATGGTGAAGAGGAGGATCAGGATTATATGAATATAGGATGGACACAGATAGAGGACAGATCTGAGAAGAAAGAATCTGGAAAGAGGAATAAAGGTTGGCCTGCTAGTGAGAAGGAAGGGGTTGGACGAAAGGTCAAGAAAGGATTGAGGATAATATTAAAACTGAAATATGTAAACCCAATGATGTTGACTCATGAATTAAGGAAACAAGAAGATGAGACTCGTTTCCACTGAGTGGTACAGTACGGATCACCTTTATCAGACTTGCGTTTTCACTGCCAAAAGGGTACCAATGTTGGGCATTGTGTACGACAGAAAGTTTCAGTCAATGTCATTCTCGCTTGAGTAAATGTCTACAGTAAAGCTCTACGGGTCATTCACATATCATATGAAGATCACTTCTCACAAAACAGGCTTTATACACAAATACTTGTGTATAAATGTTCACTACTCATGTTCATGCAGATCAATGATCTGGTGCGAAATAGCCTGTAACGTCTGCAATTATTCATTTTCTTTTCAGCTTAGTTCCTTTATTATTCAGTGGTCGCGACAGCGGAATGAACCGCCAACATATCCAGTATATGTTTTACGCAGCGGATGCCTTTCCAGCTGCAACCCATCAATGGGAAACATCCACACACACTCATTCACACACATACACTACGGACAATTTAGCTTACCCAATTCACCTATAGCGCATGTGTTCAAACCAGCGACCTTCTTGCTGTGAGGCGACATTGCTACGCACTGCACCTCCACACCACCCATCTGCAATTATATAAAATAATAAATAAATGCAACATATATGAACACATGACCAGGTTTGTTTGAGCTTGGGTTGACCATGAGTTGTTATTATATGTATATATTATTACGGTGTAAAGTCTCAGCTGTGTACTTAAAAATGGTGCTTCCTTTGTTTTCATTCTCCTGCTTGTGTATGCGCTTGTGACGTTTGTCTGTAAACCAATAGCATTCAGCTGTGCGTCTAGCTCCACCTTTTTGTACCCTTTTGTTGTGCTAGGTATCCTTTGGAAATAATACATCAAATTTGGTACGGTTTGCTTTTTGGTACCTTTTTACAGCGGAAACGGAGATAAAAGCGTACCGACCTGTACCACTTAATGGAAATGCGCCATAAACTGAAAGAAAATTAATGAATGAAATGATATCTAAGTGAAAGATCACTAATGTGGTAAATCTACACAACATTAGGTGTATAACGCATGTTTCAGATAATTTCACTGCAATTTTATGACCACAATAAATAAAAATAGTGAATTGACATTCAATTATGCACTTTTGTGCTATTTATTTAAAATGTACACACTGTGCGCTTTTTATTACTGTTTTTTACTGGTCATTTATAGAATGTAAAAATGGAATAGAATCAAATTTCATTTTTAAAAAAATGTGAATTATTTAAAACATCGGGGCCATTTGATGCCAGGTCCCCATCCGAGCATCACTCTGCCGGTGTCCACTGTGCAAAAGAACAGACCCAGCAAAGCAACCATACCGAAAGTTCCACGGTGGCGCTTTTGAGGCTCTATAAAGACAGAACAAGACACAAAAACAAGTCCAAATATTTCCCAAATGATGTTTAACAAAGCAAAGAATTTTTCAATTTCTTTCACAGTATTTCCTATATTTTTTCTTCTGGAAAAAAAAAAGTCTTATTTGCTTTATTTCGGCTAGGATAAAAAAAATTAAGGTCAATATTATTAGCTTCCTTAAGCATTTTTTTTGATAGTCTACAGAACAAACCACTGTTAAACAATAACTTGCCTAATTAACCAAGTTTATTCTTTAAATGTCACTTTAAGCTGAATACTAGTATCTTAATATACTAGTATCTATATCTAGTCAAATATGATGTGCTGTCATCATGGCAAAGATAAAAGAAATCGGTTATTAGAAACAAGTTATTAAAACTATAATGTTTAGAAATGTGTTGGAAAAAAAATTTGACTGACTTCCAGTAGAGTATCCTTGAGCGTAAAGCACCCGACTGACAATCCAGATCATCCCTAACACACTGGCCAGGCGCTGAGAAGCAAACACAACAGTTAATTTATCAGGTTGTGTGGATACAAGTAATGTGCAACACGTCCAGGTAAAAGAGTTAAAGGGACAGTTCACTCAAAAACCCTTCCGACTGCAACCCAGTGCTGGGAAACACCCATACACACTCATTCATACATTACGCCCAATTTAGTTTATTCAATTTACCTATAGCGCATGTGTTTGGACTGTGGGGGAAACCAGAGCACCCGGAGGAAACCCACACCAACATGGGGAGAACATGCAAACTCCACACTGGAATGCCAACTGACCCAGCCGGGGCTCGAACTAGCGACATTATTGCTGTGAGGCAACAGTGCTAACCACTGATCCACTGTGTCGCCCTAGGGCTGAACAATAAATCCCAATGTGTGTATCCACAACAGTCACTTATTAAATTATTTATTGCAGATTAAAAGATAAATATATCATTAAATATTATTTATACAATGATGACCATGTTATTTTAGGTCTGATGGTTTAATTTGACCAGGATGTCGATCATTTGGTGACACTGTGGCTCAGTGGTTAGCACTGACACAGCAAGAGGGTCGCTGGTTCAAGTCCAGGCTGGGTCAGTTGGCTTTTCTGTGTGGAGTTTGCATGTTCTCCCCGTGCTGGCATGGGTTTCCCCCCGGGTGCTCCGATTACCCCCAAAGTCCAAGAACATGTGGTACAGGTGAATTAAATGAACTAAACTGGTCATAGTGTGTGTGAGAGAATGAGTGTATGAGTGTTTCCCAATACTGGGTTGTGACTGGAAGGGCATCCGCTGCCTATAACAAAGGCTGGAATAGTTGGCTGTACATTCCGCTGTGGCGACCCCTGAAATAGAGACTAAGTCGCAGGAAAATAAATGAATAATGAGTTAACTTAATTCCTTCATGTTGCCCCAACACAAATTGATTGTGTGGAATTGTTTTACAGTGGATGTATGGACCAATAAACTGAGTTTTGCCTTCAGATTGTTTAAAATAATTTAATAAAAAAATCACAGATCATTTAAAATCTGTTTTCTGTAGGCAAGATAGTCTCATTACAAAATGCTCCGTTTGATTAAACTTCGAAACAAGACACAGCTAACTGGTTTCCAGCATTTTTCAAAATATCTTCTTTTGTGTTTAACAGAAATGCTAACAGGTTTGGAATAAGTAAAGGTTTAATTAATGGTGACATAACTTTCATTTTCAAGTGAACTGTCATTTTAATAAAGCTTGAATCTACTCACTGGATGCCGAATCCCACCCACAGATAAATGAAAGAGGAATGGAGACAGGATTTCAATACTGTAAGAATATGGAACAGAAGAATATATAGTGAATGCTTTCGGTTTCATGCTTTACTTCATATACAGTAAATCAAACACAAATTCTACTTTAAAGATATAGTATATCTTTCCCTGCCAGCATTTAATAATAATAAAAAAATTAAAAAGCTGCAGCCAGCATTTTTGTTTATTTTCACCTAAATTTGACAGCCCTCTTAATATTTCTAGCTAGGAATATATTACCATATTATAGTATATCAAAATAAAGAAACAACCATTTGCTTTTCAAACAAAAAGCATTTATTTTATCTTCAATTTATCTTCATCTTGCTCATGTTTTATACCCACTTCCATCATGAAAAATGTAAAGAAAAAAAAATGCATTTTTCTAAAGTAGTGCACATAAACACAACAAACGTGTGTGTGTGTAAAACAAATTTGCAACATTGTGCAGATCGACGATTGGGTGATTTTGCTGTGATTAATACACTCAACGGCCACTTTATTAGGTACACCCGTCCAACTGCTCGATAACGCAAATTTCTAATCAACCAATAACATGGCAGCAACTCAATGCATTTAGGCATGTAGACATGGTCAAGACGATCTGCTGCAGTTCAAACCGAGCATCAGATGGGGAAGAAAGGTGGGTGCCAGACGAGCTGCAGTGAGCAGCAGTTCTGTGAGCGCAAATGTCTTGTTGATGCCAGAGAATGGCCAGACTGGTTCCAGTTTATAGTAAAGCGACATTAACTCAAATAAGCACTCGTTACAACCGAGGTCTGCAGAAAAGCATCTCTGAACATACAACACGTCCAACCTTGAGGTGGATGGGCTACAGCAGCAGAAGACCACACCGGGTGCCACTCCTGTCAGCTAAGAACAGGAAACTGAGACTACAATTCACACAGGCAAAAACGTTGCCTGGTCTGATGAGTCTTGATTTCTGCTGCGACATTCGAATGGTAGGGTCAGAATTTGGCATCAACAACATGAAAGCATAGATCCATCCTGCCTTGTATCAACAGTTCAGGCTGCAGGTGGTGGTGTAATGGTGTGAGGGATATTTTCTTGGCCCATTAGTACCAATTAAGCATCATGTCAACACCACAGCCTTCCTGAGTATTGTTGCTGACCCTGTCCATCCCTTTATGACCACAGTGAACCCATATTCTGATGGCTACTTTCAGCAGGATAACACACCATGTCATAACGTGTGAATCCTCAGACTGGATTCTTGAACATGACAATCACTGTACTCAAACTGTACTGTAATCAAATGGCCTCCACAGTCACCAGTTCTCAATCCAATGGAGCACCTTTGGAATGTGGTGGAACGAGAAATTTGCATTATGGATGTGAAGCTGACAAATCTGCAGCAACTGCGTGATGCTATCATGTCATTATGGAGCAAAATCTTTGAGGAATATTTCCAGTACCTTGTTGAATCTCTGCTACGAAGGATTAAGTTCTTAAGGCAAAAGGTGGTCCAACCTGATACTAGTAAGCTGTAAATAATAACGTGGCCGGTGAGTGTATATTACACTGTGACTGTGTGACATAATATACCTAAAACATTGATTGTTATGAAAAGTGGTCAATGACAGGGAAGCGTTTTCTCATAATTGACGAGTTCTATGGCAAGAAAAGAGTTAAATCTGTGAAATCACAGATGAGAAAAGGTCCAACATCATTACAACATTCACTTGAAATGTAAAACATTCAGGGTGCTGACAGTGACTGTAAAGTAAATATTTCTCAATGCATACATACGTGTTCTGATGACCTCGCTGAATACAGTTGAATATGCGGCCAGTCTCTGGATCATCACTGTACATTGTTGGATACTGGGGGGGGGGGGAAACTCTTACTTTAGGAATGCAAAACTTAAAAAAAAAAAAAAGTTTATAAAAAGAAAGGTACTGTGAAAGTGCAATTCATTGTATGATTTATTACAGTATTATATAATATTGGTTTACTTTGCACAATTTTGTGCAAACTTTGTTTTTGGTTTCTCTTTTTGCATGTGTGTGTGTGTGTGTATATATTTATATATATATATATTTTTTTTTTATTAAAATTTTTTTCTGCTTACTCTCAATTAATCTGGGGTCGCCACAGCGGAATGAACTGTCAACTTATTCAGTATATGTTTTATGCAGTGTATGCTCTTTCAGGTGCAACCCAGTACTGGGAAACATCCATACACTCATTCACACACACATACACTACGGACAATTTAGCTTACCCAATTCCTCTTTAGAACATGTGTTGGACTAGGCATGGGACGATAACCGTTTTCAAGGTATACCGCGGTTTGAAAAGTCAAGGTTTTAAAACCGCCAAAATTTTCTGATATATCGTTTCTTTTTTTAGGACAACAGTATCTTCAGCAGAAAAAAATATTCAAAGATGCCGTTTTAAATTGTAAAGAAATCAGTGTATTTGAAACTGATGAAGACAGCAGGAGTCAATGATTCATTTGCATTATTCAGCTCTAAGAATTACTGCTCCAAAATGTTATAAATCTTTAAAAAAATAAAATACTGTTTTCAAAGGGAAAAGGGGTTTTGTTTTTTACCCAGACATTTAAAAAGAATATATTTTAGAGCAGTAATCACAATACCGTGAAACCCTGATATTTTTATCTAAGGTTATCATACCATCAGAATCTTATACCGGCCCATGCCTAGTTTGGACTGTGGGGGAAACCGGAGTACCAGGAGAAAACCCACGCCAACATGAGGAGAACATGCAAACTCCACACAGAAATGCCAACTGGCCCAGTCGGGACTCAAACCAGCGACCTGCTTGCGGTGAAATGACTAACCGCTGAGCCACCCTGCTGCCCCTCTTTTAATAACTTTTAAGTATTTTTTTATGTTTTATGTATGTTCTCAGATCCCTTTTTGGTACACCTATATAACATTTTAATATTCAAATATATTTTTTATCTTTTGTTACATTTCTGTAACAAGCTGAACCATGAATATGTATTAAATGTCACATAATCAGGGTTTCCGCAGGTTTTACCAAGTCAAATTTAAGACCTTTTTAAGACCATTCTGAATGAAATTTCAGACTTTTACAGGGCAAAACGCTATAGTATTTTCAAATCTAAAAGTCTAAAAGTGCGAGCGGTTTTTCGCTTTCTCCAGGGAGCTCGCGATCACGTCTAGATTTAATATAACGAACTTCTTGAGCTGATAATAATATTGTGTGTGTGATTATTGAAGCGTCTTCGACATCTGATCCATTCAGAAAGAAAAGGACAAACGCGAGAGAAGCGCGGAAAAAAGGAGAAGCCCGACAGGATTACAAGGATTCCCGACAGGAGCAAATAGTTTCAGCAACCTGAATCATGAACAAACTGCCATGTTTATCATCACCTTTTGGACTATTATGAACTCTGAATGATGGAAATTCTCTCTAACAGAGGCTTCATGTGCTGCTGAAGATTATAGACACAGATGAGAGGTTAGCTCTGACTGTGGGCTACTGTATATGTTGCGTGTTGTTTTTGAACTCAAATAAGGACTTAAATGTCTGCTGTGTGTAGTTTATTTGTAATTGGTAACATATCAGAGACTGTAAGAGTCTGTATGTGTTCATATACAGTATGTTGCATTTATTTATTTTATATAATTGCAGACGTTACAGTAGGCTGTAACACTGTCATTGATCTGCAGTTATAATCAAATCATGTTCATAGAAATGTTAGTAATAAACATTTATAAACAAGTATTAATATGTTTAAAGCATCTGTTTTGTTAGAAGAGCTTCTCATATAATGTGAACGACCTGTACAGCTTTACTGTAGACATTTATTCGAGCGAGAATGACGTCGACTGAAACTCTCTGTAGTACACCACGCCCACCAAAAGGGTACCCTTTATAGTGGAAACGCAAGCCTGATAAAGGTGACCCGTACCGACCCAACCCGTACCGTACTGTACCACTCAGTGGAAACGAGCCATATGTAAACGGAGAGAACATTTTCATTTTGGGGTGAACTACCCCTTTAATGCTTGCAAAGGAACTAGTCTGATTGGCTGTCGATTTTTATCATCAAAAATCTTTCTAGGCAGTTCCAACGATATCGTTTTCCCTATGGTGTAGTACAGTGGACTGTATGTTCACATAAGCTCACTTTTTCGATTGCAAGAAGTTAGTAAACTGCCCTATTGTGCGGTGATTAGTGTTTCCTTACCGGGACCTTGTACTTCTTCCGAGCCTTCACGACGCCATGAGCCAGATGAACCATCAGGAGAAACGACGCCGCTCCGGTTAGCGCCACATATCCGTACTCTTTAGATAAAACCACCATCTTCACGACTGAGGAGAAAACAACACACAGGATCTAAACGCTGTGTGATAGATAACAAGTGCACAACAGCTTTAGAAAATGTGTGACCGCTGGAATAGCATCCGTGTAATGTCGAGTACAACAGTAGCCTATGACATGAATTACAATGTGCCAAGTCATCTTCCTCTTATAAAGCAAAGCAAAGTCCCTTTCAAGGATAGATTTACTTTTTGAGCGAATTTGACATGCACATTACATTAATAAAACGATAGTAGTCTACGTCTAATATAGTTGCAGAAAGGTTAAACAAATCATTAGCTAGTTGTCGAAACTCCGCAGTTCAAACACGCATGCACAGAGTTAAAGCGAGGTTTGCACCCGCAACAGTGCTAAAGCAATGAAGTTAACTGCATTATTTTAAATCGTTCACATTGTTTTATTTAGTGCATTTATTATGGCTAATTAAATACTGCTTTAAAATATTTGCATATTTTATTTACCTGTTCTGAGCTGGCTATCTGTAGGGCGAAGGCTGGAAGACAAAAGATTACTACTCGGTTATGGGTAAAAGGTCAAACTCCACAAGTCCACCAAGACAAATGGGCGTGTATCGTATTAAACATTAAAGTATACAATAAGACATGCATATGAATTCAAAGGCTAGGCTAGCTGTAATAATATAAAAAGGCATTCATTTACACTCACCGTCCACTTTATTAGGTACACCTTACTAGTACGGGCAGGGGGCGTAGCGGACATTTTAAAAGAGAGTGTGTGTGTGTGTGTGTGTGAGGGAGGGGGGGGGGGGGGGGGGTTGTAGCTGTATGAGATCCCAAAGTTTACGTTCATATAATTATTAATCACCTGTTTCTAAATGGTTTGTTTCTTGAAGTGAGAGGGACATATCCATTTGTGCCCAAAGAACTGCAACTCACTGGAGCCCAATGATGGGTGTGTGTCTGAAAATCCCAGTAGATCAGCAGTTTCTGAAATACTTAGACCAGCCCGTCTGGTATCAACAACCATGCCACATTCAAAGTCACTTAAATCCCCTTTCTCTCCATTCTGATGCTTGCTTTGAACTGCAGCAGATCGTCTTGTCCATGTCTACATTTCTACAGTTGCTGCTATGTGACTGGCTGATTAGAAATTTGCGTCAGCACCTTTTAATTGTCTAACCATAATAATATAGCCTACTTTTTTATATACATAGCCTAAAATGTACATTTGCAAACCAAAAAACTTTTTTTATATTTTGCTTATTGAAATGCAGTATTACTTTAAATTACTCTTTTCTAACTCTTTTACAAAAAAGGCTTTAATAACAACTGAAATTTGTAAATTATATAATCTTTTTCTTTAATGTGTAATGTATATACCCCAGTTTTTTTTCCTTTCCATTTTCTTTATAATGTACTGTGATTGTATATTCTCACTTTTTGCATAATAATAATAATAATAATATTATATATATATATATATATATATATATATAGCCTAATTTGATGTCAATAGAAAACAGGAACAGCAAAATAATCAAAACTATAAAATTTGCAAGGAATATAAAATGTTTGCTACACACCCTTAAGATTATATATTAGAATTTAACTCTACCCTTTATACATTATATTCTATTCATACTATTCTATGTACTATTGTGTTCTATTCTATATAGTATTTCAACAGATATAGCCCTGCATACTATACGGCATCATAAAATTAGTTTACACTCATGATATTCCTGTTCACGAAAGTCTTTACTAAGAGGCGAAAGATTACTCGTTATGAAAAGATACATGAATGCACTGATATCACCGCTTATGAGCAGTACATACTCCAGTAAAAACACCACACTTCTCAAGAACGGTAGGAACCAGAAGGACACACTCTGTTCAATCCCTGTTAAATTGACAGAGACCAAAAGAGGGCGATATTCTGCTTCAATGAACACAAAAATCCTCAGAATCTTGGAATATTTAGCACATAAAAAGGAAATCTATGAATAACATATCGCTTTGTGTGTTGAGATAACAGGCAGCAAACCTCTGTCTTTAGTTACAAAAAAAAACGGCAATCTGTCAGAAACGTCACATTGTTTTCCCCCCACTACTAACTCATTATAAACCAGCAAAAATCACTATACGCTTAAAACAAACTTACGTCACAATCAAACAACTACCACAAAACTGTGGTAATTTACTGTTAACTGTAAATACAAGCACATCAAAGTAAAGATTTATGCGATATGAGGTCAAACATGAGCATATTAAGATTCTCTGTTTCTTCTTTATGGTTTTAAGGCAGATTGTATCATTTTTGTAGCATTACTTGCCTTTTCTGAACCATCTTTTATTCTAAATTTTGCCCCGTTTCCCTTAAAAAGTCCTATAAAAGTCCACTATACTTCTGTTTATATATTTAAACTTCTAAATATTGTAATATTAAGCAAGCACAAAATTAAATTTATAAACTGTTTTTAGATTGAAAGCATCACTTTCTAACTTATTTGTGTGTTGAGTTAAAGTAATTCACTTAAGCAGGGAGTCGAACCCCTCTACTCACAATCGTAATGATGATGTGCTATTTATTTGTCACATATACTTCCATGTATTCACATACACTGACATATAGCGAAATTGGACCGGCAATCAGTCACATGTGTACTTTTTTTACATTGACAATTCAAACAGAATTTACAAAAACTTCCACGGTTGTGTCTATCCACATGAAAACATACCATAAAAATGTATAATTTAATATATTATAATGTATATTTGGCGATACGGTGGCTCAGTGGTTAGCACTGTCACCTCACAGCAAGAAGATCGCTGGTTCGAGTTTCCCCCACAGTCTAAAGACATGCGATATAGGTGAATTGAATTAACTAAGTTGGCCGTACTAGTGTATGAATGAGTGTGTGGATGTTTCCTCTTACTGGGTTGCAGCTGGAAGGGCATAGGCTATGCAGTGTAAAATATGCTGGATAAGTTGGCGGTTCATTCCACTGATGAATAAGAGACGAAGCCGTTGGAAAATGAATAAATGATATAATAATAATAATAATAATAATAATAATAATAATAATAATAATAATAATAATATAGTGTTCATCTGAACTGATACTAATTTTAGTGGTCTAACTTAGTGGTCAACAGTTTTTAAGCACCTCTAAAAGAAAGTAATACTCCATGACTGACACCTTGACACACATTAATTCACAAAAGTTGGTAATATATATACACAGAGAAAATATTCATCTGGTATGTTAAAATGTTCTAATATTTAACTGTATAAATATGTCGTGCAGGGCATCGAGAGTATCTAAGAATTAATCAATACTCATGACATTCCTCTTCTCGGAAATCTTTAGTTAATGGCGCAAGATTTAGTCGATACAATAGCACTACGTACTCCAGTGAAAACACCACACTTCAAGAACGGTAACCTGAAGGACACAATCTGTTCAATCCCTGTTAAACTGACAGACCAGAAGAGGGCGCTGTAAATACAGTAAACACAAAGGAAAGCTTTGCAGAACTCTCCAATCGAATTGTTACAATCGTAAAGAAAGTGCAATGCGTCAGGAAAATGCATTGTATATTTTAGCACTACTAACTCAAACCACTAAACGTAAACAACAGATACTTGCAGTTAATAAACAAACAAACAAAATAATATTACGCAACGTAAAAACCTACAACAGTGATTTACAATAAATAGAGCATACAGCATACTTAAATCAATTCATCATACATTTAATTTAATTCTGATTTTCAGCAGACCAACCTACAGTTAAGCAGGACATCAAAAATTAGCCAGTAGTCATGATGTTCCTCTACACTGAGATCTTTAGTAAAAGGCGAAAGATTTATACGATATGAAGAGAAACATGAGTGTGTGTTTCTTCTCAA
Organism: Danio tinwini; assembly: GCA_903798205.1. Taxonomy (NCBI): domain Eukaryota; kingdom Metazoa; phylum Chordata; class Actinopteri; order Cypriniformes; family Danionidae; genus Danio; species Danio tinwini. Next base: position 7,107,166 of record CAIGQZ010034990.1, on the reverse strand, counting down.
GAATGGTAAAAACGGACTTTCAATCTGTTAAAGTGACACCACATTGCTTTTTTTTGTGAGCACAAAGGAAATCTTTATATTAAGCTAGCACACATTATAATGTATAATTTTTGCACATCTAACGTGTAACTTGTAGCTGTTGAGCTAAGAAATTTCCTTCACCAGTAGAAAATCAAACCTGTCTTTATACGATCGTAAATAAATGGCAATCCGTCTGAAAAGTTACGTTGAATTTGTTTACACGCAACAAAAGTACAACACACACAACAGAAACATTCACATTTACAGTTGACGTCAGAATTATTAGCCCCTCTTTGATTTTTTTTCTTTTTTAAATATTTCCCAAATGATGCTTAACAGAGCAAGAAAATTTTCACAGTATGTCTGATAATATTTTTTCTTCTGGAGAAATTCTTATTTGTTGTATTTCGGCTAGAATAAAATCAATTTTTAATTTTTGAAAACCATTTTAAGGTCAATATTATTAGCCCCTTTAAGCTATATTTTTTCTTGATAATCTACAGAACAAACCATCATTATACAATAACTTGCCTAATTATCCTAACCTGCCTAATTAGCCTAAACCTTTAAATGTCGCTTTAAGCAGAATAGTAGCATCTTGACAAAATATCTAGTCAAATATTATTTACTGTCATCATGACAAAGATTAAATAAATCAGTTATTAGAAAAGAGTTATTAAAACTATTGTTTAGAAATGTGTTGAAAAAAAAATCTCTCCATTAAACAGAAATTGGAGGACAAAATAGAAAAGGGGGCTGATAATTGTGACTTCAATTAATTGTGGCTGTATAATTCTCCACATCTACAACACCACATCTATATTAGCCTAATTCTTATTCTACTATTGGCTGATTTCAGAGAGGTTGGGAATCTATCTCTAATCACTGGTATACTGTAAAACATTTCACATTGTTAAACTACAAACTCACAAAGTTCACTAGCTGCCTTAAAAAGTGTCAACTCTACTCAGAGAGATTATTAGTTTCAACTTAAGATGTTGAGTTTCACAATATATTTAACTAAAACTCAACATCTTAAGTTGAACATCTTCAGTTAAATCTCTTTAAGTTGAGTTGACTCACATTTTCAAGGCAGCTAGTGAACTTGAGATTGTAAGTTTAACCAATGTGAAGCATTTTACAGATGTGTCCGCGAGAATAAGACATACACAAATGTACAACACTGGTAATAACGTTTTATTTTCGGTTTCTTCACAAGTTGATGTCAACGACTGTATTGTTGATAAAGCTGCCGCCATCTGCAGACTCTCCTCTGCGCCCCAACCTAGCCTGCGCACGCGCATTTTCATTTCTTTGCGTCATTACGCTCCTACGTCTGTTGAAACAACCGTCAATTAAATGTTTACATAAAATAATTGCAGAAATAAATCTCACATGTATTACATGGTTTATTCGCAATTCCGTTGTCACATTTATTTACTGTATCTAATATCACTGTCGGTGAAAGAGGTTTTCTACCATACAGCAACTTGATTCGAAGTGATGACGAAACCGGGAGTAAACTTTCTTACCCACAATGCAACTGAGCGCAGTTCTTTAAGCTATGCATTTTCTAATTTTGTGAATGCACACATGTTTTTTGTTTCTCTTTTTAGTGGCGTATTATATTAAACGCGATTTTGCCTTGTAGAGTTGCATTATAACTGTGGTATTGACGTATGTTTAGTTGCAACCCTTATTGTGAAGTATGTTCTCCTCAGTTGGGTCCGTACTAGAGGCATTCCAGGTTAGTACACTCATGTTTCTCTTCAGATCGTATAAATCTTTCGCCTTTTACTAAAGATTTCCGTGGGGAGGAACACAATAAGTATAAACTAATTTTTTGATGCCCTGCTTAACGGCGGGGCTTCCTAATATTGTAAATAATAGAACGATACTCAATTTAATACAATGTGTTGGTCAAATTGTTTAACTAATAGATTAAAGATTAGATACATACTAAACAGAGGAAAAATTATTAACAACATTAAAAAGTATTCAAATGATTGCGAATTATATTTTAATTCTCAGTATTGCCTGTACTAAACCTCATAAGTTAATTTCAATGCTTATTTTGATTTGCAAGTTTTACTGTTTGACGATAAAAACAGGTTTCAAAAACTAAAGGATTCAGGTAATTTATTTAATCTCGATTAGATTTATGACAGCAATTGTCACGATGTCTCCAGCTGACGACGTCGCTTCATAAGAGGCAGCTCTGGGCATTCGGTACACGCCCTAGTTCCCTTGACCCCGCCCCCTTGTCAGATCAGGGCCAAAAAGGGAAACGCACAGAAATG
>CAIGQZ010034990.1:7067235-7084845 GCA_903798205.1 Danio tinwini | reverse complement strand
GTTGGGCATTTTACTTGCTTTGATGTTGATTTATTTAGCTTAATAAACAAGATATTGTGCTATGTTTTGACAGGATGTCCAATTTACCAAACCTTTTTACAATAATCTCATACAGAGATAAATATGTTTATTCAGCTAAAACTGAAGATGTGTTTCAGCAGTGGGCTTTGAGAGGTGTTGATTTCGTGTTTTATGCATTAAGCTGCGGTCACACTAAAGTTTGTGCGTGCAAAATTCTGTCGTACGGCGCTGCGAAAAGGGGCGGGATTAAACATTAATTAGATGATCATTATAAAAGCAAACGATTGCTTCATTTTTTTAAATTCTGTCCAGAGAAGTCATGTTTTGATCCTCGATTGGTTTTACGCAGTCAAGTGAACTTGACGCATGAACTTGCGGTCTGTCTGGCGCATTCGCGTGCCTATGAATGGAAGTCTATGGGGAGAAAAGTGCAGTGTGAAAAGTGCAAATACAAGTCGGTTTTAAAGTGAGCTAAGATTTTTGAAGTACAATTAACATTTCTGAGGGATCGTAATGATCTATTCAATTCATATTTAGACCCTTCTCCCAAATCTCAACACATAAAGGTGTAAGTTATTCATATATGTCAGTCCAAATAAGTGCTCTTTACTTTCAGTTTTATGTCTTGAAGATTCTGTGGATTATTTTTGTGTTCACTGAAGTAGGATAGCGCACCCTTTTGGGTTAAACAGGTTGTGTCCTTCAGAATACCGGTTTTGAGAAGTGTGGTGTTTTCACTGGAGTACGTGATAGATCACCATGAGTGTTCATTAATTATTTAGGAAGCTATGCTTAATGGCGAGTCTTATTTAATGTAGTAAATGACAGTTGTATACTACCATACTCTATTCAGCATTAGGAGGTTGTGTCCGTTTTAAGAAAATAGGGCGTTTTCACTGACTGGAGTACATACTGCTGTTGAGGAGAAAGCTAGTACGCTCATGTTTTTCTTCATATCGAATAAATCTTTTGCTAAAGATTTCCAGGGAGGGTAACACCATGAGTATAAATACGTTTTTAGATGCCCTTCTTGAAATGTGGGGCTCTCTAAAAGTGCTCAAGAACTTGAAACGTAGTGCAGTATACTATCTGGGGTAGAATAATCTTTAAGAATAAGCTATTATAATAGTTAAATATCATGTCTAATAACTTTAGCTGGTTTAAATCAGTAGAAAAAATCTGACATTTTCTGACAGATTGACAATTTCTTTAAGATATAAAGACGGGTTTGATGTGTGTTTGTTTATTGAATGCACATGAAGCTACACGTTAAATTGTGTTAATATATCCAAAAGAGTTTATTACTGTCAGTTTATGTTTGCTGAATGTTCAAAGCAGATTTTGAATGTTTTCTTTGTGTTTATTGAAGTATGGAGGACAAAACTTGCAAAAACAATAATTACATAAATACGCAAAGCATAACTAAATGAGTAAATAAATCCATAAATTCCTGCATAAATAAAACAATAAATAAATAAACAAACATGCACATAAATGTATATAAAATATCCACAAATTCCTGCATAAATAAATAAAATAATTATTAGTGCGGGCATGCAGGTAAATAATTTATAAAATTACACAAATGTTGGAGGAATAAGAAAATGGTGAACTGAAAGTTTATTTTCCCCCCTTTTTTCAAACTTTCATTCATTTTTCTTGAACGTAGTTGCGCATTTACTTTTTCTCGGGTCAACGTGCTAATGTGAGGCTGTCTGTCAATCATCAGAAGCCAGTCAACAAAATCAAATGATATTTTTTTCTAACGATCAACCAATGATGGCATAAAGACCGCCTTCTGAAGATTGACAGACAGTCTCTCATTAGCATGAAGGTGTTCATTTCGTGCGTTTTATGCATAAGAGGCACAAGATTTTGCTGGTTTTACGTGAGCTGAGAGTTGAGAGTTTGGAAATAAAATTCATGTTTCTGACGGATTGGACCTGGTTGTAGCCTAATGTTCGATAATATAACATAGGCCTATTGTTCGAAGATATTTTGCCCTTTTTTTCCCAAAATCTCAACACAGCATAAGTTATTTATATATGTCGGTCCAAATGAGGGCTCTTGACTTTCAGTTTTATGTCCTAAAGACATAAAGTTCACTGAAGTAGTGTTCACTGAAGTAGGATAGCGCCCCCTTTTGGTATCTGTCGGTTTAACAGAATTGAACGGATTGTGTCCTTCAGGTTACCGTTCTTGAGAAGTGTGGTGTTTTCACTCGAGTACGTACTGCTGTTAAACATTACTTTTTAATACTCATGGTACTCATCACATCGAATAGATATTTAGCCTTTTAGAACAATAATCCTTGGAGAGGTTTATTCTCTGCTTGACTGTGGGGCTTTATAATACTGTTTAAAATCAGAATTTGAGGTGTAATCCAGTCTGTAGTATTTAGGATACACTACGCATGCTGTAATAATATAATTAAGTGTAATAACTTTATCTAGTTGAAATTAGTAAAATCAATAAAAGCAATTAAAGTTTTCTGACGGAGTAAGTTACTTTATAGGTTTATAAAAACAGGTTTGATTCACCTTTGTGTGTGTTTTTTTAATTGAATGCACATGAAGCTACACGTTAAATTATGTTAATGTTTCAATTCAAAAGAGTTTATTACTTTCAGTTTCCAAGCAGATTTGCAATATTTTCTTTGTGTTTACGGAAGTATGGAGGACAAAACCTGCAAAACAATAAATAAATAAATAAATATGCAATATGTACATGAGTAAACTAATCCAGAAATTCCTGCATAAATAAATATGAATAAACGTTTGAAAGGGGGAAAATAAACTTTCAGTTTAGCATTTTCTTATTCCCTCAACATTCGTGTAACTTATTTAATTATTTACCTGCCCGCACAATCAGTTATTTATATATTTATTTATGCAGGAACTTGTGTATATATATATGTATTTGCTCATTTATATATATATATACACACATTTGCGTATTTATTTATTGTCTGCAGGTTTCATCCTCCAAACAAAAGATTGCTCTCTAAAAAAATATGGAAAATTAGAACAAGCATAAAAATCCCTGATGAAAAAAACCTGCATATATGTCAGTCCGAAAGAGTTTATAACTTACAGTTTATGTTTGTTGACTATTCCAAGCAGATTTGCAATATTTTCTTTGTGTTTACTAAAGAAAGATTGCTCTCTAAAAAAAATTAGGAGAATTACAACCAACATAAAAATCCCTGCTGAAAAAAACTGCATATGCTATTAAGGTATGTTTTGAAGCTGGTCTTTCAATGCTAGTCCTGACAAAAAAAAATACAAGGAAGCTTTCCGATGGATTGCCAGTTTTTTTACAATTGAAAAGCCTGGTTTATACTTCTGCGTCAAGTGATCGCCGTTTATACTTCTGCGCGCTGTTTCTGTTTCTCTGCAATACACTTACGAAACGTTAGCTGGCAGTAGGTGTTTATGTTTCTCTGTGTCGAGTTTCTTCGCTGGTGTTTAGCTTTTTCTGAACACTTTCTTAATGATCAAGTGGCTCAAATTTGCTCATTTTGAGGTGGGAACCGGCGGACGTGCAACAACTTTAATCATGAGGTAAACACAAAACAACAGTCTCCATCCGGAGCTCCTTCACGGGACTCCACACTTGTAAACACTCGCTGCATCGGGCGCGCGGCTCTAACCTACTGGCGCTCTGTGAAAGTTTCTCTTCAAATGAATACATTTTTCGCCTTTACTAAATATTTCTGTGGAGAGGAAAACATGAGTTTTGATTAATTTATTGAAGATCTCTTAAAAGCAGCACTCGTCTGTAGTGGTGAAAATGAGACCGGTGACGTAATTGGGGGAAATTTGTGTTATTGAAAGTTGTTGAGGTATGGTACCTGTATGTGAAATCAGCTAGATAATTTGACAAGTTAATGAAATACATAAATGTTTATATTTTTGAAAACTGAAAATAGTTCTGCATAATGCTAGCTACACTCATTCGACTAAAGGGAACAATTAGATTAACAGGAAAAACAAAGAAACACAAACAAATTGGTGTACATAATTAATTGTTTTTTTTTTACAAAGAAAATATTAAACATTTATTTACAACCTGGATACATGACTTTTATGCCATTATTATAGTAAGTCCCGTATGGCACCTTATACTTTTTTGGTACTTCCTCTTTAACACAGTGGACAGTATCTCTGCCTGTCAGAATTTTTTTTGTAGTTTAGCTAAAAGAAATTTAAATGTTTTTTTTTCTATTTACAGTAACTTTCTATGGCTTTGATGATTAAAAAAACATATCAACAATCTCTTTCCATTAAAAAAAATCAAACCTCTGTCTTTCACATGATTGTTTACCAGGTGAAGAAAACTTTTTTTCCCTTCCTCTTACCACTCATACGGCACATACAATTAAGCACTTCTTCCTCGTTAGTATAGTGGACAGTATCTCCGCCTGTCACGCGGAAGACCGGGGTTCGATTCCCCGACGGGGAGAAACAATTTTGTTTGGTCTTCAGGTGGAGATACTTTTCACTATTCTAACAAGAGATCAAAATAAATATTTCACCTGTTTGCCAAGACATGAAAGTCCAACCTTTTGTTTTCAATAAACTGTCTCCCTGGTGACCATGTAGAGCAACATAAAAGTCCAATTTGGCACTCTACTTCCTAGCCGCTTCCTTGTTAGTATAGTGGTATCTTTGTCTATCACGCAGAGGCTGGGGTTCGATTCCCCGACGGGGAGCATTTTTTTGGTCCTCAAAAAGTGTAATATAGATAAAGAAACGTAAATATTATATAAAAAAAAAATTAAATAAAAAAATAAATCCTCTCAGGTAGGGAATCGAACCCCGGTCTTCCATGTGACAGGTGGAGATAGTTTGCACTGTACTTTTCTATTTATTGATTTATTTATTTTTTATTGTAAATATGTACAAACTTGGTACAAAAGAATACATCTCACAACAATTATAAACAACATAAAAATAAAATAAAATGAGAAACATTATTTCAGTTATACAAAGTATAAGCAGATGCCAGGGGTAGAAAAAAAATAAATAAAAATTTTATTCAATCAATTGAAATTTACGTAATGCTTCATATGTTTTTTTTTAGGTTTTCTCTTTTTAATGTTACATATTGTGTTACCATATTGTTTAATCTCCTTTATAAAATGTTCACAATTTGGCTTAGCTTTGGCCCATTTCTTGACCTGAATATGGTATTTTTCAAGTAATATTATTAGTTGTATAAGAAAATAGGTTGTACTTTTTGAATCAATTCCATCTTGTACTAAAGCAAATATGACCATATAACCCAATTTGTATTAGTGTACCAAATGTCCTTGATATAAAGTCAGATACATCTATCCAAAATAATCTTGAGTATACACATTGAAAAAACAGATGAGTAACGGACTCTTTAACAATACCACAAAAATCGCAAGAGTTTTCTCTATTAACTTCAAACCGTTCAAATAACTCTTTTACCGGATAAATTCTGTGTAAAATTTTAAAAGATACCTGTCTCACTTTATTATTTGTAAAAATTTTATTTGTTAGTAACCATACTTTCTTCCGCTCAACGTTTCCAAATTTTGATGACCAGAAGACTGCTGAAGATGGTATATGATTATTTTTTAACACATTCCTAATATATCTATTACAACATTTATCTTCAACAATGTTAACATCACCAATAAACATAACATCATCACTTATCTTTGGCTGTTGGTCTACTTTGCACTGTACTAACAAGTATCCGCTTGTTGTGTGACCATGCGAAGGAGCTTCCGGGTACAAGCGCTCTATGAAACTGAATGAGGAGACTCATCAAATGCTAATAATAAATGTTTCTAAAGCGCTGTAATACTTTCAAAAAAAATCACGATCACAATATATATGTCCATGCCTAATATCTGATGGCCAGAAAGTGATACATATTTTAATAAATTGTTACAATTTTGGTATTTGTGATGCAGCAAGCCCAGTGATTGTTGTGTACACTATGACTTTATATAAAATTCACTTTAATGTGTGACGAATAAAAAGTGATCATAAACGAATATTTAGTCAACTCAAATGAGTGTCGGCTTGGACCCGGAAACAGTATTACATACATCACCAACACGTCACCACTTAACAAGCGGATAGTGGACAGTATCTCTGCCTGACACGTGGAAGACCGGGGTTCAATTCCCCGACAGGGAGAAAAGGATTTTTTTGATTTTCAAAAAATTGAAAAATATAATTAAGCTAAAGAAATATATTATTATTTTATTAAAAAAAAAATCCTCCTAGTCGGGGAATCAAAACCCCAGGCTTCCAAAAACAAAAGAACGTGTAATTTAGTCAAAGAAATGTAAGATGTACTTTACTATGCAAACAAAAAAGCGAAACATTTCTCTTCCATGTCACAGACGCACTCTTCAGTGCTTCCTCGTTAGTATAGTGGACAGTATCTCCGCCTGTCACGCGGAAGACCGGTGTTCGATTCCCCGACGGGGAGAAACAATTTTGATTGGTGTTCAGGTGGAGATACTTTTCACTATTCTAACAAGAGATCAAAATAAATATTTCACCTGTTTGCCAAGACATGAAAGTCCAACCTTTTGTTTTGATATTTCTGTTCGAAAATAAATGAATCAAATCAAATCAAATTTCACTTTAGTGAGTTGTTCTTTTTAAAGAGCCCCTATTACGCATTAAAAAGGGTCATATTTTGGTTTTAAGGGTCTTCAGCAACAGGCTGATATGCATGCAAGGTCAAAAAAACACTTTCATTGTCTTATAAAATGCATTTATTTTTACCTTATTATCCCAATGACTCCCATATGATTTGTTTAGCAGTTATTTGTTCCCAAACCCCTCCTTAGCGTCAAGCAAATTTGCGCTGATTGGACCGATGACATCGTTCAGCGTGAGACCGAGTGAAATGCCCACCACGGCTTATCAACAATATTTAAGTAGTCAGAGTGCAGAGTGTATGTGTGAGCATACCTGCCAACACTCTTGTTTTTCCTTGGAGTCTCCCATATTTCAGACCCATCTCCCGCCACCCTCCCGTTTTGTTATTTATCCTGGAAAACTCCTGTAATTTCAACCACCATAGCAACGACAATTGGCAGAGGAACGTGAGCTTACAAACGCATTTAAATCTATAAACAAAGCAGCACGCGTCACATTTTTAACTTAGCATTAGACGCGATATGAAAATATATAAAGAGTTAACCAGATATAGTACAAGCGGTTATAACAAAACCCAATTAAATACATAATTTGCAAGCTAGAGAAAACAAGGAGGTAACCATTTTAATCACACATACTTACACTTATGAAATGGAGGAAGAAACTAGTCCATGAACTGTGTAAATTACTGTAAAGTTCCTGTCAAGCTCTGAATAATAGTCTTAAATAATAAGTCAATAGTCTTTACTGATCCTTCCTTTAACAAACAGCTGACAGATCCCCCGTTGTAAAGCGTGTAGATTACTGAAGCACTCGTCAGAAAAATGAGGGCTATAATGCTGAGGAATTTTGGCAAAAATAAACCTCAATCACTGACCTCACAGTTTCATTTTTGGGTAGAGTGTTTGTCTGTTTGTGGGAGGCAGGTTTAAATTTTCCCGGGTTTATGCCCACAACAATTGGGCGGGGCTTAAGTTTTGTATCCACGTCACGCCGAAACTGCTAAATACTCGTTATCAAGATGATTCATTTGAAGCACTAGGAGTCGACTCTTTTATAGATGAATCAAAAGTTTTAAACAGGGTGCACTTTCAGATTTAAGTCTTAGCTGGATATTTTCATTCACTTAGAGCTGTGTTACACACTACATGAAAGGTCATTCTCAAAAACACATAATAGGGGCTCTTTAAGAGATTGTCGCATTCATTGTAACTAAATCATATTCACAGGAACAGAAATTAGCTGATTCAGATGTGCGTTTGAAGCATCAGAAAGGCACAAATTCTACACATTTTTGCAGCCTTAATGCAGACTGTTAAACTTAAAATAAAGTAATCTATTGATTATTTGCAAGCACAAATGTGTGAGCATTTCAGTGACTTTTCCACATGCAACATTAACTATTTACTGTTAATGATGATACTCCTACAAACTACAGAGGCATCACCAGTATTTTGGAGCTATAGTATTGTGGTGCTGCCGAAGTACCGGTACACTGTGCATCCCTACTCCAAACTATTAAAAATGTCAATAAAAGTCACTTTTTTTTACTTTTCAGGGTCAAAGTGGTTAGAGGTAAGATCAAGGTATCATAAAGCAATTCAAAAGCATAAATAAATGAGGACAAAAATAAAAATATAAATCACAATATACGGAAAACTGCTAATTTACGGATGTTTTTTACAGAGCAGTTAAATATTCAATTCAATTCACCTTTATTTGTATAGCGCTTATACAATGTAGATTGTATCAAAGCAGCTTCACATAGAAGATTAGAGTAAATTGAAACAGTGTCAGTTCAGTTTTCAGAGATTAAGTTCAGTTCAGTTTAGCTCAGGTCAGTGTGGTCAATAATCAACACTGTGGAGCAATTCCATTGATGCGCAGCTCTATAGATCCCGAACCATGCAAGCCAGTGGTGACAGCGGCGAGGAAAATATTCACCAATTGGCGAAAGTGAAGATTTAAAAAAAACCTCGAGAGAAACCAGGCTCAGTTGGGCACAAACATTTCTCCTATGGCCAAACATCTTGTGCAGAGCTTCAGTCTAGGCGCCGGAAGCTGGACCTCAGCGAAGACTCGTCTGTCCTTTGAGCATCACAGGAATCACTCTCATGCTCTCACTCCACCATTACCACCACAGCAGCTGCTCAGGATACGGCCTGGTCCAGGATTATGTAGACCTTGGAATCATCTCGTCGATGGTCTTGGATCGCATTAGTGGCGCTGAATAGTCTGAGGGCCTCGGGATGAGTACCCCCAGGTGGAAATAGAGAATAATTAGCGTAGCTGCTGTTCATAGTGTGTATAAACAGATAAATTAAGGATTAGTAAAAGCAGCATTTTCGCCCACAAAGCGAATTGGTGAAGTTTGTTCCTCGCTGCTGTTGCCACTGGCTTGCATGGTTCGGGATCTGTAGAGCTGCGCATCGATGGATTTGCTCTTCAGTGTTTGGACTCTCAGCAGTGAATATTAAACCACACTGAACTGAACTTAAACTCTAAAAACTGAACTGACACTGTTTCAATTTACTATAATCTTCTATGTGAAGCTGCTTTGACACAATCCACATTGTAAAAGCGCTATAGAAATAAAGATGAATTGAAAGCATGAACTAGATGTGCTTTACTGCCAGTCAGAAGTGAGGAAAACTCATCTGCAGGATCGGGGCCAAAGGGCGTGAGGTAAGACACGGGTGGGCCGACATACAGCAGTCATGATTCCTCTGCCCAAATCTTTTTCCATGCCTGGACAGTGTGGGAAGACATATGTGGGATGAAGGAGAGCTTGGTAAAAAGCCCCAGCCGCACGATGTTTAAAGTCCACGCAGGGATGTTTAGATACTTTTGCAAATCAAGTGAAAAGGATGGAAAGTCTGCTATGAGAGTTCAGAGCCCTCCAGATAACAGATTAGCTAAACCTGAGCCGCTGGCTGGATGGATCCGAGTGAAAATTTTCCATCTGACTCATTTCTTCTTTATTGAAACGTTTTTTCGGAAATAATGATAGGTGTTCGGAGAATTCATCTAAAATGATCATAATAGCTTCAATGGCAATAAAGGAAACTATGAGTAAATGCTTAATATGTTGTGAATGATATCCTTTTACAAGCCTTTTATTCCAGGTTGTCATCATACTAAGTAATGCTTTTATGCTACGTTAAACTTTTCCTTTTTTTTGTAAAGATTTATTTATTGGATTTTTATGACAGTTAACAAACAAATGTAAAAAAGACAATAACAATACAAATAGAGAAAAAAAGTATAACAGAACAAAATTTATTAAAACACTAAAAATAAACCACACTGTAACCCTAATATTGTGCAACACACAGTATATGATGTGCATAAACAATATATGATGTGCATAAAGTTTTCAAATTAAGCATATAAACAGGTCAGTACCGAAAGTTGAGGTTGACAGCACGGTATATTAAGTAAAATAAACAATGATAATAAAAGGAAAAAAATATATAAAGAGAGAAAAGGGAAAATATATTAAACTAATTAGGCTCTTTATGTCAAGAAAGAGTTGTATGCTTGCTTGTGCTATATCAGCAGCACTAATGCTCATCTGGAAGGCACAGATCAAAATAAAAGTGCAGGATTGGCAACCATTCACTCCACAGTAACTGCCTCGAGTCCCAGACATTTGACATGCTCCAAGAATGGCAGCTAAATATTAGAAAATTTGATCATTGAACCTCGAAGACTATGTTTCTAATTTAACAAAAAATAAAGCATCTTTAATCCACTGAGTATGGGATGGGGGTTGAGGAGACTTTCACTGCAACAAAATGCACCGCCCAGCTAATAATCACAGAAAAGTTAATAATTCAGAAAAATAACTCACAGTTAACTCACAGTCAAGGGGTAGAGCTCCAAACAGGCCAATTAATGGAGAAGGATCAATATTAATAGATGTACTGTAATTGCTGAAAATGATTTAAAAACAGACTTTCAAAAAGGAAACAAAGCTGGACAGGTCCAAAGCATGTGAACTAGATTTGCAGGTTCAGCATGACATTTGTCAGTTTGGATCATTCTACGTTACACTTTTAACCCTTTATTTAATGGTGAATCAGAAATTTTATAAATCATTTTAATATTATAAAAAAAATGTTTCTGTTATTTTTTTAATCTATAATTTTGCATTATTATTATTGTGAATTATATATATGAGCGATATCACAAGAGTAGCAGTGCAATGTGGCTGTATATCTGCACTGGTGGGAGGTGTGTGTTGCCTTAGTGTCCCACCAGTGACGATATACAGCCACATTGCACTGCTACGAGTGTCATATTGCGTTTATACAACAGTTTGAACAATGGTGTATATAAAAGAAAGTCAAACATGGAGAGTCTAAAAACCCTTTTTTATGAGGAACTACTTTCTTCCGCCATTTATTCACATCTGCAGCTGATGTCAGATGAGTAGATTTACCAATTCACCAACGTCACTTTAGAGCTAGTATAGAATGATTCTCTAGCGTAATGTCTAAAGTGATGACAAAACAAGTGAATTTGCTGAAATTTTAAGATAATAAGGTTGAACGGCAGTCTACAGAGATATCTCCCTAGAGTAATACAGTCTATTACAGTCTACAGTATTTCTCTGTTGCAATCAGGATATCACAGTAATTAACCCCAAAAAAGAGTAGCGCAATCACTACCAGATTGCTGTTGTGTTTGCGATAAGGAAAAATGCTAAGCACATGCGGGCATTTCTTCTTTTTTTCTCCCAACACAACACACATTCCTGATACGAGTCCCATCTCACACTCAAAACACTACAATTATATAAACATACTAAAGAAAGAGATCGACTTAGAATATCACTTACCAGTATGATAATGATTTGATCTGCTGTGGTACACTGTTTTATCTTCTAAGGGCTTTTTATGTGGTCTCTGTCGCCATCTTGTGGATGTACGTCAATCGTCTTTGGTCAGCTTAGTATGGCAGGCTAATGGCTGCCGATGAGCTGTCTCTCAGAAATTAGAAATATTAAAAAATATGCACTCTCCTTATAAAAAACTGCATAGTTGAATTCTAAACAACTACATTCTCACCTAAAAAAGCCTCAAAAGTACATTATGTTGCCCAACAGCAGGAATATTTGTCAAACTGTAGAGTGTCCTCGGCTTGTTGCTGTATGTGGGCGGAGTAATGCACAAATGTGAAGTGTGAAAAGGAGGTACGAGTGCTGTAACTGGCAGAATATTGCGCGGCTATCAACCAATCAGATTTAAGAACCAGATATTACATTTTAACAATGGCTCAGCGAATGTCCAACAAAAAAATGTTTCAGGAAAAAAAGGTCCATGAACAAAGTACAAAGTTTTAGTCTGAACATTGAGAATGCTTAAAAAACAGAGAACTTTGTACAAACATTCTATTAACACGGTGGTCATGGTGGAGAGCATGAGACTGATTCCTGTGATGCTCCAGGACAGACGAGTCTTCGCTGAGGTCCAGCTCCGGCGCCTAGACTGCAGCCCTGCACAAGACGTTTGACCATAGGAGAAATGGTCGTGCCCAACTGAGCCTGGTTTCTCTCGAGGTTTTTTTAAATTCTTCACTTTCGCCAATTGGTGAAGTTTTTTCCTCGCCGCTGTCGCCACTGGCTTGCATGGTTCGGGATCTGTAGAGCTGCGCATCGATGGAATTGCTCTTCAGTGTTTGGACTCTCAGTAGTGATTTTTAAACCACACTGACCTGAGCTAAACTGAACTTATTTCTGAAAACTGAACTGACACTGTTTACATTCACTATAAACTTCCATGTGAAGCTGCTTTGACACAATCTACATTGTATAAGCGCTATACAAATAAAGGTGAAATGAATTGAATTGAATTAACATTCCAACAATGATGCTTGTTCATAAAGACAAAATTATTATCTCTTCTGTGAAATTATCATTATTTTTCAAGCGCTTAACAGAGCAAGAAACATGTTTCACAGTAATTCCTATTATTTTTAGGTTTTTGGAGAAACTATAATTTCTTTTAGTTTGGCTGGAGTCATTTTTTTAAACTGATAAGATCAATATTATTAGACTTTTGGCTACAGAACAAACCACTGTTGTCCAATGACTTGCAAAATTAACCCAACATCCCTAGTTAACCTAATTTAGCCAATTTCTGTTTAACAGAAAGAAGATTTCAACACATTTCTAAACCTAATAGTTTTAATAACTCATTTCTAATAACTAATTTCTTTTATCTTTGCCATGATGACAGGGTACCGAAACTTGTGTATAGGTAGGCCCACACGGGATCTGAGCAGAATTTCGCAGTTTTTTAGCAAATCATTGATTCTGTTTATTTACTTGTGTAAATGTGTGTAAATTCATATTTATTTAGTTTTTAAATTAATTTCAGTAATATTACTGACTAATATGAAAATATTTATATGATTTATTTTACAATATAGTTTGTAGAGGCATATTTTTAGTAGATATATGGGAGACTTGCTTTGTTTACCAAATAAAGTGGATCTTATTGGATTTGCATTGTAAACATTACATACACGTTAAAAATGTATTACTTTTTATTTCATATATTAAGGTTTTAGTTATAATACTCTCAAAATCATTCTGCATAAATCCGCAGATTTTTAACAAAATTCTGTGCAGAAATAGCAAAAAATGTCCACAGATTCCGTCTGGCCCTAGGTATAGGGTACCTTTGTAACCGGTATGCACCGGACCACAAGAAATTACTTTTTAGTGTAGTCAAATCTAGCAAATTGACTCTCATAATTTTTAAATTGTAATATTAAATGTTATTATTTACACATTCACTTCATGTAATAAATGAAATGAGTGGAAAGAGTTAAATATTAATATTCATTTACTCGTATGTAATGAAGTTCACGGCCACCTGGCCGCCGGAAAGAAGGAGGCGGAGAACCGATGAACTTTTAAATAAATATTTATTAATAAAAGGGACGGCAGCTCCTCACGGAGACTGCCGTCAAACTGAAAGCAAAAGTAACACAACATGTCCGGGCCCGGTCCTCTCTCTCTCTCTGTCCTCTGCCATCGTTCCTCCTCTTATAGTCCAGAGCTCCTTCCGTGGGATTGAAGGCAGGTGCGCGCCACAGGTGTATCTCATCTGTGGCGGGCCTCGTTTCGCTCCCACGGCTCTCGGCCACGCCCCCTCGCCACATCGTAATATTTAAATATTTTCTAATCGTCGCAAATCTAGTAATATTAAGTAAGATTTAATGATGGATATGACACATCGGATAGTTGCCAGCAAGCTTTGCAAGGGATTGAATTAAAAGAAAAGGATTTTGATATAAGCAATCTTGGGTGTTTAAATTTGAGAGAAAGACTTGTTAGTTTGATCGTCATTAGTTTGCAGATTAAAAAGAGTTTTGAGTATGTCTTTTAGTTTTAAGGTTACCACCTTGCAGAAGAGCAGCACTCATGCTTTGGGTCTTGGCATTTTTGTTACCAACGTTTTTGTTTGACACTTCACTCAGAAAAGCATAGCTCTGCTAACACTAGGGCTGACACCAGTAAGCATTTATAAAGTAAATTTGCACAAGCTAAATAAATTTGCTTAAACTAAAGTGAAATAGGGCGATGCAGTGGCGCAGTATAGGTAATGCTGTCGCCTCACAGCAAGAAGGTCGTTGGTTCGAGCCTCAGCTGGGTCAGTTGGTGATTCTGTGAGGAGTTTGCATGTTCTCCCTGCGTTCGCGTGAGTTTCCTCCGAGTGCTCCTGTGTCCCCCACAGTCCAAAGACATGCAGTGCAGGTGAATTGGGTAGGCTAAATTGTCCGTAGTGTATGAGTGTGTGTGGATGTTTCCCAGGGATGGGTTGCGGCTGGAAGGGCATCCGCTGCGTAAAATCGTGCTGGATAAGTTGGTGGTTCATTCCGCTGTGGTGACCCCAGATTAATAAAGAGACTAAGCCGAAAAGAAAATGAATGAATGAATGAATAAAGTGAAATAACACATTTCAAGTGGAACAGTGTGTCTTATTTAAACCAAGTTTCTCCAAATATACTAATTTGTAACTAATAAGATTTATTTAAATTTCTAAACTGCTAAAAAAGAAAATGACTAAGTTCATTTAAACAAATAAAGACTCAAAAGTAAAGATAATCAATTAACTTTTACTCAATGTTTAACCTAACACTCCTAAATAAATTAAGTACATTTTACATGATATTGACAAGGTAATTGTACCTGATATAAGATTGTAATATTGACTTGAAATTTGTGCAAATTGTTATGAGCATTCTTTAAAGTACATCTTAAGAGTTGTTTTTTTCAGTGTAGCACTTTCACTGAGTATGATTACACTGATACCAATAATCCGATTTTAATATAAGACAATACTCTGATTAAGGATTTACCATGTAAACATCCATTTTTGATTACCTTAAAAGGACCATAGACACATGCTTTGCGAAATCCTGAGGTTTTTTTCTTTATTCATGCAATAACTCAGTTTGTCACTGGGACATCCTGAAAGAAACGTTCCTGAATTAAAGTGAAACTGCCGAACTACAATTAAAGTCGAAAAATTACAAATTAAAATGACATGAAACTCCAGAGGAAATGTGGATAGCGCGGTGACGCAATGACATTAATGGATCTATACCGTGTAAAACGAGATCATGAAAGGAACATTCAAAAAGCAACACATATAAACACCTAAACCAAATTCATGTCTTATTCAGATTAAGGCAAATCATTAGATTCCTGATGTCCATGTTAACGCAGTCACAAGCCCCAACCCTAGAAAAAAGGTGGTTCTTGAGTTTGATGACAGCTTTTCCACAGGTTCCACAGGTAAGTTATTGGAATGGTAATTGTATAATGCAAATCTTGCATCCATGCTAATAAACAAATGATCCAAAGAAATATATTAATGCAATTTAAATATATAAAATATGAATTGATGTACACTTTAAACTTATTATAAATATATAATTATATTGTTTAATAATAATGATAAAATTTTTTTTTGTCAAATAATTTTGTGACTTAAAAGTATCGGTTCACACACTGTTTTGGCACCGGTACCGTTTAAAAAGTATTGATTTGGCACCAGTATCAAAATAACCCCAAACGATACCCAAGCCTAGATGACAGCACATTACATTTTACTGGATATTTTTCAAGATACTAGTACTTACCTCAAAGTGCAATTTAAAAGCCTCATTATAGGTTAATTGTAAGATAATTAGGCAAGTCATTGTACAACAGTGGTTTGTTCTGTAGACAATCAGAAAAAAATATAGCTTAAGGGGGCTAATAATATTGACCTTATAATGGTGTTAAAAATAAAAACTGCTTTTATTGTAGCCGAAATAAAACAAATAAGACTTTCTCCAGAAGAAATAATATTATAGGAAATACTGTGAAAAATTCCTTGCTCTGTTAAACATAATTTGGGAAATATTTAAAAAAGACAAATAAATTCACAAGAGGGTGAATAATTTTGACTTCAACTATAAATGCACAAATGTGAAGGGCAACATGTTCTGGACTATAATCCGCCATTATCTATGAACATCTGCTGGTTTATATGACCCAGATCTCTGTTTAGTATTATTGGCTTCAGGCTCAGCTCTCATGCCTGTCTGGCCCTCTGCAAGAGTGAGTTAATGCCAGTGTGGTTTGAGCATCCGCTGTCCCACTGCTCAGACCACCACATCATCATGACCTCCAGTGTGTTAAAGCAGCACACAAAAACATTCAATAAGATCACGAAAATATACACCACTGACGTTTTAAAAAGAAATTGCTCTTATGATCACCAAGGCTGCATTTATGTGACCAAAATATACAGTTGAAGTTATATACAGTTGAATTATTAGCGCCCCTGTATATTTATTTTCACTGTTTCTGTTTAACGGAGAGATTTTTTCAACACATTTTTCTAAGCATAATAGTTTTAATAACTCATTTTTTTATTACTGATTTATTTTATCTTTGCCATGATGACAGTAAATAATATTTTACTAGATATTTTTCAAGATAGCATTCAGCTTAAAGTGACATTTAAAGGCTTAACTAGGTTAATTAGGCAAGTTAGGGTAATTAGGCAAGTTATTGTATAACAATGGTTTGTTTTGTAGATAATTGAAAACAAATAATGCTTAAGAGGGCTAATAATATTGACCTTAAAAAGGTTTTAAGAAAGTAAAAACTGTTTTTATTCTAGCTAGAATAAAACATATGAGACTCATTCATTCGTTCATTTTCTTTTCGGCTTAGTCCCTTTATTAATCTGGGGTCGCCACAGCGGAATGAACTGCCAACTTATCCAGCATATGTTTTACGCAGCAGATGCCCTTCCAGCTGCAACTCTTTACTGGGAAACATCAATACACACTCATTCACACATATACACAACAGACAATTTAGCCTACACTGTATAAAAAATCTGTAGTTTTATAATTTATTTCCGGCAGCTAGGGTGCCGGAAAAAAACCCCTAAAATAATGGCCGTTAAATTACAGAAATTTACTGTAAAATAAGAGGTTAATTACAGAAATTTTAAGAAAATTTCAGTAATTTAATGTCTGTTATTTTACAGTAAATTTCTGTAATTTAACGGCTGTTATTTTACATTTTTTTTCCTGCTCCTAAACCGTAAAATTACAGATTTTTTTTTTACAGTGTACCAAATTCACCTATACCACATGTCTTTGGGCTTGTGGAGGAAACCGGCCCCCCTGAAGGAAACCCATGCAAACACGAGGAGAACATGCAAACTCCACACAGAAATGCAGACTGACCCAGCTGAAGCTTGAACCAGCGACCTTCTTGCTGTGAGGCAAACGTGCTATCCACTGCGCCACCATGCAGCCCAAAATAAGACTTTCTCCAGAAGAAAAAATATTATAGGAAACACTGTGAAAAATTCCTTGCTCTGTTAAACATAATTTGGAAAATATTTGAAAA
>CAIGQZ010034990.1:7013166-7062235 GCA_903798205.1 Danio tinwini | reverse complement strand
ATATATATATATATATATAAATAAACAATCTACCAGCATGGATAAATAAAATAAAGTAAAATATACAATAGAAATAAACAGTGTTTTATCATTTTCTGAGATGAACAGTATTCAAGTACAGTAACTGAATAATAAAAATGTAAATACTTCATTAAAATTCATCGTTATTAAAGGTAGAAATAATATAATTTCTTATTCCTGAATGCTTTTAAAATCATTATACAGTCACAGGCCTCAAAAACACATACAACTGATAAACTATAATCCAGACTCAACATTGTATATCCCGCGATGTGACAATTGCTAATGATCACATTGCGATATCGATGCTGAAACAATATTTTGTGCAGGCGTAGTATTATTTATTCATTCATTTTCTTTTCGGCTTAGTCTCTTTATTAATCCAGGGTTGCCACAGCGGAATGAACTGCCAACTTATTTAGACAATTTAGCTTACCCAATTCACCTATACCACATGTCTTTGGACTTGTGGGGGAAACTAGAGCACCTGGAGGAATCCCACGCCAACATGGGGAAAGCATGCAAACTCCACACAGAAATGCAGACTGACCCAGCCAAGGGTCTCCAGCGACCTTCCTGCTGTGAGGCGAATGTGCTATCCACTGCACTACAGTGCAGCCCAGCCTAATATTAATCATAATCAAAACTAATAATTGTTTCACAAAAACAGTAAACCATTTTAATGAAGAAACTTTTCCACTTTAAAGCACCTTTTCTGGATCTATGGATGCTAAAAGCTCTTCAAGGAACAACCGATGCCAATAAAGAGGTTTTATTTTTAAGAGTGTTACATGACTTTAGTGTTTTAAATGCGTCCAGATAAAATGAAACGAACTCAACGAGGGTTTGGATCTGTGCAGTGAATGAGATTGGGCTTTTTGGAAGAGCAGCGTAACATGAAACCGCTTGACTGAGTAGTACGTCAAATGTGGAAACGGTTCTGGCCTACAAGCCCCCAAATGAATGATAGATGTGATATTTTCCCTGCAAACACAAACATCTTCAGTGATTTCAGCTGTCGGGGGATACACTCGGGACAAAAAAACCCAGACCACCGTCACAGCCAAATGAGGATGAATTCTCTTTCTGGAGTTTTTTCATCTATTTTTACAACTTCCATTCAATTCCCTGGCTGATCGTTGAGCTCCATGTGAAGACAGGCTGTTTAGGCCGCACAAGATGATCCTGATGTACCTGCAGGTGCTTTTTACTTCTTCTTTTTTTTTTTTTTTTTACTGATAAATGCTTCACAGGACAACACAGATGATTTTTCATGACGTTTGCATTCTTTCATCTTTCCTCTAAAACCCAGTCATCAACTGAAATGAGCTTTTCTATCAGGACTTTTATAGAAAAGTGCAAAATGCATGGCTGAATCTTCAGAGCGTATTCATAATAAAGAGCTAAACCAGTTCTGCATTACTGAAGATTTATGTCTGCGATGAGCTGGAAGATGGACAACCGTTGGATGAGTTTTATAATGACGCACCAGGCAGACCTGAAAGAAGACCATGACTGAAGTGATTTTCCAGAAGTTAACTGCGCATTGAGTTTGATCATGCTTTTGCACTGAGAAACTCTGCTCAAACATCCAAACTTGGTTCCTGTCACTGCTGGTGGTCAGATATAAATGCTATAGAGGTACTATTCATTCATTCAGTCATTTTCCTTCGGCTTAGTCTCTTTATTCATCAGGGGTCGCCACAGCGGAATTAACCGCCAACTTATCCAGCATATGTTTTACACGGCGGATGGCCTTTCAGCTCCAACCCAGTACTGCGAAACACCCATACACACTCTTTCACAACAACCAATGTAGTTTATTCAATTCACCTATAGCACTTCTTTGGACTATAGGGGAAACTAAAGCACCCAACCTCCGCCAACAAGGGGAGAACATGCAAACTCCACACAGAAAGGCCAACTGAAAACGAGCTAACTTACCATAAGCGTTCATTACACTCATAATAATTTCACAAAGTTTATCTTTTACAAATCGTCTAAAAAACAAGAAAACTAAGCTAGCCGATTACCTCAAACAACCATAAATTAATTCCAGTGCAGTCTAGTTTATTATGCTAAACACACTTGCATATTTGTTTTCAGTTTTGAAGCACACTTGAAATGATCAAATTATTAAGCTCTTTAGCTTTAAGTGAGCTAATTGGCCTATCCTATGTAGAATAATTGAACAAAGTTAACATCTGTACATTACAAATCGTGTAAAAATGTAAAAATTTGAAAATAAAACTAAGAATGGCTAAGCTAGCCGATTAGCTGAAATGATATTAATGTCAAGGCACAGGCTATTTGTTATGCTAAACACACAAGCATATTTGCCTTCAGTGAAGCACTTTTGAAATGTGCTTCGTAAATTATTAAGCTCTTTAGCTTTGAGTGAGCTAATTATCCTACATGTAGATTAATTCAACAAAACATCTGTCAATCGTGTAACACAACAAAACAAAGAGCTAGCCAATTTAAGCTTTTAGCTTTAACAGAGATATTAGGCCTACATGCAGATTGATTTTACAAAGTTTTAGTCATAACATCTGTATTTTAGCTTGCAAATCCTGTAAAACGCAACAAAACAAAGACCATGTTAAGTTAAGCAGATTAGTTTAAAAGAGCATATCAGTTTATGTTTTTAACATGATGAGACCGAACGCAAGATATTTAAAGGATATTAAGACATTTATACTTACAATGGCAAGAAAAATCCTGTGTTGTGTTTGATTTCTTGTAATTGTGTACCTTAATTAAATCAGATCTAAAAGCATGACGGTTATCGTTCACTAATATATAATGGCTTGAATTGCACTGAGTATTGCTAGATTTATTGTTGCAGACTTGCAGTGGTCTCTCCCGCCAGTAGATGTCGGTGCTGCATTATCAGCGTTTAATTATCACTTTTATTCCCCTAAATGTGACGCCTGAATCCTGAACACGCACTGCGGGTCAGAACTGAGATATGTGCTTTTTGTTTGTTTTGTTTTGTTTTGACAGAAACACAGGATGACCCTGCTGAAAAATCCAGCTTAAACCAGCCTTAGCTGGTTGGCTGGTATAAGCAGGTCGACCAGCCTGGTTTTAGAGGGGTTTTGGACATTTCCAGGCTGGTTTACAGCCATTTCCAGCCTGGTCTTAGCTGGTCAGGCTGGGAGATGACCAGCTAAAACCAGCTAAAACCAGCTATGTCCAGCTTAAACCAGGCTAGTCAAGCTGGTTTTAGCTGGTTTAAGCTGGTCTTTTTTCAGCCTGACCAGCTAAGACCAGGCTGGAAATGGCTGGAAACCAGCCTGGAAATAGCCAAAACCCCTCTAAAACCAGGCTGGTCAGTCAGCTAAAACCAGCCAACCAGCTTAGGCTGGTTTAAGCTGTTTTTTTCAACAGGGAAAAAGTGTCAGTCAAAGAAATAAATACATATTTTAAAGTTTCTCTCAAAAGAAAAAGCTTAAAAAATGCACACGATTCCCCTAGAAGCAGGAGTGCCCAAACATTTTCGTATGAAGGACCAAAAACAAAATATCACTGAGAGCCGTGGACCGAAGGTAAATCCAAACTATATTACATTAGTTGCAATTTCCTAATTTATTTAATAATATTTCAAAATAAGTAGCAAACATTAGGCGACCTTAAATCATATTAACTAATGCAGTATACGTTTTTAAATGATAAATTATTGCAATTAAAACATAAACAATCACATTTATAACGCAGTGTCACTAATTAATTAAAATGTATTATTATGCTTAGTTTCAATGCGCAAATCTTTCATTGACACACTGAGCATTACACAACACTGCATTTTTATGACCCTGAATGCTCTATGCATAACATTTCTGGAATGCATTTAATGGTAAAAAAAATATTAACCAATAAAACAGACCAGACTGAGCAAAAATCACAAGCACTGGTTGATTCAAAACACCCATAAAGAACAGAATGAATATAAATCTGAGTTTAATTTAAACAAATAATTTTTTTACAATATATACCATTGAAGCCAAAATTATTTTCTTTTTCAAATATTTCCCAAACGATGTTTAACAGAGCAAGACATTTTTCAAAGTATTTCCTATAATATATATTTTTTAAGGTCAATATTATTAGTCCCCTTAAGCAGGATTTGTTTTATTGTCTACAGAACAAACCACTGTTATACAATGATTTGCCTAATTACCCTAACTTGCCTAATTAACCTAGTTAAGCCTTTAAATGTCACTTTAAGCTAAATTCTAGTATCTTCAAAAATATCTAGTCAAATATTATGTTCTGTCATCATGGCAAAATAAAGTGAATCAGTTATTAGAGATGAGTTATTAAACTATTATGTTTACAAAGATGTTGACAAATCTGTTAAACAGAAATTGGGGAATAAAAATACAGGAGGGCTAATAAAAGACTTCAACTGTATAGTTATTTTAATCAACATAGGCTCATTCTGAAAACGTAGCCCTATATAAATTTCTGGAGATTGCGAATTATGTAGCCAGAGCTATGTACAGCTGGATTTCATCTTTAAAACGAATGCTACGGGGCGGTATGACGCCGTTCCTTTTCGCGATTACCAGCTGACTGCTTACCTTTGTCAGTGGCTTGACATATACGTTGATGACTTGAGACGCAGAGTGGAGTTGACCGTGAGAACGGGGTTCGAGTCCAGCGAAGACTGGTTTCACAAAGTGGATAAGACAAAATCTGAAAAATAAAATAAACAAGTAAATAACAGAGTGAGAATGTGGTAAAATCTGAAAACATGGTAAAAATCAGGCGAGGGCTTTTCTTTTTCTGGATAGCTTTTGAAAACTGTCGGTTGGGTTTAGAGAAGGGAGCGGGTCAATCGGTGCTTTTTAAAACACTATTGGTTGGGTTTAGGGAAGGGGGAGAGTAGACGGATCGGTCAGTTGGTCAGTCAGCAAACCAGTCAGTCAGTCAGTCAACAGCGGCCTCTGGCGGATTTACGTGAGAACAGCAGGAGTCTATGGCACTCACAAGAGAAATTTGAGATCTGAAAAGCGTCCACAGCAGACTGTGGTGGATTCGCAAAAACAAAAACTGCAAAAAAAAAAAAAAAAGTACCTCCTGGGATGTATTTGCCGCTCATCAGAAATGTATATAACGGTAATCAGAATAAGCCTGGGTAATTTTAATTATGTGCACAAGTTCAACTTACATAAACTTAAAATATCAAACTTCTTTCATTTTCCTGCGGCTTATAGATATTTCCATTACAGAGGTCGCCTATTCCAGCATATGTTTTGCACAGCGGATGCCCTTCCAGCAACAACCCAGTACTGGGAAACACCCATACACACTCATTCACACACATACATGCGGCCAACTTCGTTTATTCAATTCGCCTATAGCCCATGTGTTTGGACTGTAGGTGAAACCGGAACACCTGGAGGAAACCCACACCAGCATGCAAACTCCACACAGAAATGCCAACTGGTCCACCTGGGACTCAAACTAGCGACCTTCTTGGTGTGAGACGACAGTGCTAACCACTGAGCCACCATACCACCATAAAATATCAAACTTGGTAAATTTAATGCACAAAATAATTCTCCTTTCTGCATTGGAAGTTCTTGCCACCCACGATTATAAAACCCCCCGTTTAAAGCTCTTGGCGTGTTTTCTGATGACCGCAGTCAGTTTAGATCTAACAGCAATTATATCAAAGCGTAATTGCTCTCAAATCTTTCGATAAGACTGAGTGAAAACAAACAGAGCTTTCAAACGGTTTCTTTGCAGTTAAGTTCAATTGGCTTCATTACCACCGGCTGGACCCGAAACAAACAGTCCAAATGATTGCAAGGGTTACATAAACATTCCCAAAATGAGACTCTGGAAAACCCCCTACTGGACAAAGGATCTGTGGGTTAATCCCAGGAGACGTTCAGATTAAATACGGATATAGTAAACGTACAATCCTGCCTCTTTTTAATCTGATAATGAGCTAAACTGAAATCAAAGAGGCGGTGGGTTGAATTTTTTTTTTCAATGCAATTTGTATGAAGATACAGTCAAGGGCATACATACATAATGAATACACAAGGGCAACAATAGAAAAGGAAGAGCAGCACGGCGGTTTAGTGGTTAGCGCTGTTGCCTCACAGCAAGAAGGTCGCTGGTTCGAGTCCCGGCTGGGCCAGTTGGCATTTCTGTGTGGAGTTTGCATGTTCTCCCTGTGTTGGCGTGGGTTCCCTCAGGGTGCTTTGGTTTCCCCCACAGTCCAAGCACATAGCTGAATTGGATAAACTAAATTGGCGGTGGTGTATGAGTATGTGTGACCCATCTTAAAATAAGTAAAACTGGATTGTTTACTTCCCATATACCACTGATCATCAACCAAATCCGGCCCGCGACAGGATTTCAAAATTGTGAGGATTAAAAAGAAAATAGTGGTCCACACTATTAAAGCAACTAAAAATAACAACAGCTGAGTCTCTTGTCAGAATAACCACCATTTATGACTATATTTAGGCTACACTTTGAAATGAGGACAGACTCAGACAGACCATGCGGCGTTAAGCATTTATTGTTTCAAACAGGTTTTAGCATAAGTGAAGACCGGGTGGGGTGTGATGATGCAACTTGTGTGTGATGAAGAGCTAGAAGGGATGCGGTGGAGAAGGGTGCGCAACATATCTGAGGAGCGGGAGGGAGATGTGTGATTTACGGTAGATTATCCGAGTCTCTATGCATTTGCGGGAGGCTCACAGAACTTCTGGGAAACTTGGGGATGTCTTCCGGGATGTCTACCTCAGGACTAAAAAAAGGAGGAAAAACAATCTGGCACAACTTAAAATAGCATGGTAAATAAATAACAGTAAAAATAATAAAATAAAATAATGTTTGCACATCAAATGAAACGTTAAGTGGGCTTGAATTCAAATCACAATGCTGAAACGGGCTACTCACAGTGCTTAATTAATGACTAAAGTTACATTTCCCCTTGTTGACTTAGCCTAATTGAGTTGAGGCAAAATATCTATCACTCCTAGTGGTTGACTGTGGTATAGGTGATGGGAGCCTGAATCAAATGTAAGTTAAGTATTAACATTAAACATAATGTTCAGCCAAAATGAGATTTTTATTTGATTTTCTTTTTGGGGGTCCGGCCCCCAAGGAGACTGTCTGGTAAAACTCTGGCCCTCTGACAAATACTGTATAGTTGATGACCTCTGCCATATACATTTATGTATAAATACATTATTCAAAAAATAAGTTTAAGGCTTTGAAATAATGTATAAATCCAAAAATCCAACAAAAAATGCTTCAGGGGTAATTAATTTGTCTCATAAAGACAAAGGCAAGATCGTAAGTCCAAGGCACTCAAAAAGTGAATGAAAAAGTAAAAAAGGCCTTTATTAACATAGCTATTTGAAATAATGTACTTTTTTGGCTTTATTATGTCTTGCCTCTTTTAAAGTATAAAAGGTAGTGTCTATTTTAACATAAGTAAAACTTATTTTAAGGACTTTTTACTTTCTCATATACATTTATGAATAAAGAAAATATTCTAAAAATTAAGTTTAAGGCTTTGAAATAATGTATTAATCCAAAAACCCAACAAAAAGTGCTCCAGGGGTAATTAATGTGTGTCAAAGACAAACAAAGAATCATAAGTCCAAGGCCCTTGAAAAGTGAATAGGTTAAAAAGCCTTTATTAACTTGGCTGTAGCCCATCTGCCTCAAGGTTCAACATTTTCAGAGATGCTCTTCTGCAGACCTCGGTTGTAACGAGTGGTTATTTGAGTCACTGTTGCCTTTCTATCAGCTGGAAACAGTCTGGCCATTCTCCTCTGACCTCTGGCATCAACAAGGCATTTGCACCCACAGAACTGCCGCTCATATTTTCTCTTTTTCTGGCCATTCTCTGTAAACCCTACAGATGGTTGTGCGTGAAAATCCCAGTAGATCAGCAGTTTCTGAAATACTCAGACCAGCCCGTCTGGCACCAACAAATGTTCAAAGTCACTTAAATCACCTTTCTTCCCCATTCTGATGCTCGGTTTGAACTGCAGCAGATCCTCTTGACCATGTGATTGGCCGATTAGAAATTTGTGTTAACGAGCAGTTGGACAGGTATACCTAATAAAGTGGCCGGTGAGTGTACATTTATGAATAAATTTCCATAAATAATCAGTAAATTCACAATATACCACATTTTGAAAATCCTAAAGTTCTCATAAAAAATGAATATCCTTATCTTTGAGTTGCATTTCAGTCTTAGTACTTTGTTTCACGTGAAATTTCAATAAACACAATCATAAATACAATCATAATAGGGTTGAACGTGTTTCTGTCTCAATTTCTTGCTATCCTGTCTGGCAAAGGTGTCACTGTGATGAAATGTTTGTAACAAAAATATTTAGGTGTACTTTTAGTTACCTAAACATAAATGTATGTGTATACACACACACACACACACACACACACACACACACACAACAGCATGTCGGAGGCTATTCAGAGTCAACAGAAATTCTGCATGTCGGTATTACAGGTTTTTAGGTGTTGAAAAGAAGTTTGAAAAGTAAGTAACACCCACGCTAAAGCTATTAGTGAAATGCAAGTGCAACCAGAAAGAATCACATCATTATTAACCCACAGATGAGTGTTTAATAGACACACTGCCACAGGTGTGGTCTCTTTTGAGGGCGGATTAGAGACAATGTAAATATCAGAATTCAGACCTGAGATTTTTATTATTTATCAAGTATCATCTCAGTCCAGACTGCATCTTAAAGAGCTCTCTTCAGCAAACACTTGAATACTTCATTTAAAAAAGCCGTTCTCCTCTCCCTCTACTCTAGCTCTTATTTCTCTTTATAAGTTGCAAATAATTTGTAGATTGCCTCTTCATGTTGAATCACTTAATGCTTTCCTTATTTGCGACCCTGGACAACAAAACCAGCCATAATAAGTTTAATAAGTTTTCCATGTTAGGATACAATTATTTGAAAATCTGGAATCTGATGTGTAAAAAACAAACAAACAAACAAACAAACAAACAAACAAATAAGAATTATTAGCCCCCCTGTTTATTTTTTTCTCCAATTTCTGTTTAACGGAGAGAAGATTTTTTCAACACATTTCTAGTTTTAATAACTCATCTCTAATAACTGATTTATTTTATCTTTTCCATGATGTCAGAAAATAATATTTGACTAGATATTTTTCAAGACTTCTATACAGCTTAAAGGGACATTTAAAGGCTTAACTAGGTTAATTAGGTTAACTAAGCAGGTAGGGTCATTAGGCAAGTTATTGTATAATGATGGTTTGTTCTGCAGACAATCGGAAAAAATAAATAGCTTAAAGGGGCTAATAATTTTGACCCTAAAGTGGTTGTAAAAAAATTAAAAACTGCTTTTATTCTAGCAAAAAAAAAAAAAAAGACTTTCTCCAGAAGAAAAAATATTATCAGGCATACTGTGGAAATTTCCTTTGCTCTGTTAAACATCATTTGGGAAATATTTAACAAAAGAAAAACAAAAACAAAGGGGGGCTAATAATTCTGACTACAACTGTTTATATATATATATATATATATATATATATATATAAAAATTACCTTTAAAGTATCAAATCAAGTTCTTAGCAATGCATATTACTGATCAAACATTTAATTTTGATATATTTACAGTAGGAAGAGGTGCTATACGTTAATTGGGTAAGCTAAATTGCCTGTAGTGCATGTGTGTATGTCCTGGTCCTCTGGATTGGGGGTTGAGCATTGAGCTAAAGACCCATCTCGTAAAAACTAGATGTTACGAAACACCAACATGGTGAGGCTAAATATCAACTTCGGTATAAACGTCCCTGGGAGTGAGTAATATTTTTATGTATTTCCTGTAGATGCGCACCCTTATCTGATACAGAAGACATTGGCAAACAAAGTCATTTTTGCAGTTTTTTTGGCACACAGAAATGTTCTTGGAGCTGTTTTTTGGAGTGGAGTGTTATGGAGTGTTTTTGACAATGTTTTTGTTTACTTTTCTAAGCTTTGAACTTCTCAGGACCATTGCTGGATGATAAAATGCTCAAATTTCATCCAAAACATTCAAATTTGTGTTGGGTAGATGAACAAATGACATGAAGATGAGTGGAATGACATGAAGATGAGTGATTAATAACATAATTTGCATTTTTGGTCAACTAGTGCTTTGAATAAGCATTCTTTACTGGCATTCACGACTCCATATAGAGCCTTTTTTTGTTTATGAAAACCTTCAATTGCACAAAGGGTTCATTGAGGGTGCATAAAGTTCTTTAGGTAATTAAAATGTTCTTTACACCAATAACCAAAGAGTTCTTTAAAAGTGAGCATAAACCGGAAGCTGCAACCTTTTTTATACTGTGACAGCCAGATCTCACGAGAAAATGTAAGTATTTTATGTTTTGTCAGTTTTGTGGCTAATTCATATGAATTTGTACGAGCTCAGTTGTATGAAAATGTACGATTTTAAAAAGGAGGCATGGCACCCAAACCCGCCCCTAAACCCAACTGTCATTGAGTGATGAGCAAATTGTACTAAATTGTACGAATTAGATCGTACAAATTTATATGAATTAGCCACTAAATCAAAAAGTGACGAACTGCTGTGAGATTGTGTTGATTGTGATGCAGCTCCTAGAGAAAATGGAAAAAGTGGGCGTGGCTTGTTATTTTCTACTGTGAGTTGATTGGATGTTGTCTCCTGATAATGTCCGAGGCTCAGACACACTCTCACTCTTCAAAACTAGATTAAAGACCTATCTTTTTAGCAAAGCATACACTTAGTGCATTACATAGCGGTATGACGCATGATGTGCCCCACACACGATTTTGCTTCTTGTTTATATACACTATGAACAGCAGCTACACTAATTATTCTCCTTATTCTGTATTTCCACCTGGGGGTACTCATCTCGAGACCCTCAGACTATGCAGTGCCACTGATGCGATCCAAGACCAGCGACGAGACGATCCCAAGGTTTCCGGACCAGGCCGTATCCTGAGCTGCTGCTGTGGTAGTCATGATGGAGAGCATGAAACTGATTCCTGTGATGCTCCAAGGACAGACGTGTCTTCGCGGAGGTCCAGCTACTGCGCCTAGACTGCAGCTCTGCACAAGACGTTTGGCCATAGGAGAAATGGTCGTGCCCAACTGAGCCTGGTTTCTCTCAAGGTTTTTTAAATTCTTCACTTTCGCCAATTGGTGAAGTTTTTTTCCTCGCCGCTGTCGCCACTGGCTTGCATGGTTCGGGATCTGTAGAGCTGTGCATCGATGGAATTGCTTCTCAGTGTTTGGACTCTCAGTAGTGATTATTAAACCACACTGAACTGAGCTAAACTAAACTGAACTTAAACACTGAAAACTGAACTGACACTGTTTCAATTCACTATAAACTTCCATGTGAAGCTGCTTTGACACAATCTACATTGTATAAGCGCTATACAAATAAAGATGAATTGAATTGAATTGGATGTTGTAAAGTAGGTATTTAATTCAGAAAGATCTGCAAAAGGGTTTGGGAAGTGTAAAGCTGCGGTCACACTAGAGTTTGAGCTTGAGAAATTCTGTCGTACAGCGCTGCGAAAAAAGACGGGATTAAACAAGATGATTAGACGTTAAAAAAAGCGAGCGATTTCTCCGTGTTTAAAATTTCTGTTCAGAGAGGTCATGTTTTGATCCTGGGTTGGTCTCTCGCAATCAAGTGATGCGGTTTCGCAGGTCAGAGTTCACCAAGCTTGAATGGAATGGTGCGTATGAATGGAAGTCTATAAGGAGAAAAGTCCAGTGTGACCGCAGCTTTATTATAACCTAACAGACTCCTCCTGCTCACTATTTGGAGGGGCGTGGTTAAGTGTTAGCCACGCCCAATACCTCAGACTGACGTAATCTGAAAATTTAGCTGAAAACAAACAGGAAGTGCGTTTTCAGATTTCAAATTTTGGATAATAAAGGCAATTTTCCTTAATGACATACACAGATAAATTGTTCGCCACAAAACTAGCAATGTGAGCTAGCAAAATCAATATGGTTAGTTTTGATTTCATGTGTACTTTGAGAACTCTTCACTGGGAGATTCTTTGGGAATCCAAAGAGAAATTTGAATCGTTATTTTAGGAACGTTTATACATTAAACTCTTTTGGTTAACATATTTGTGTCCTACTACTACTAGCGTCACTTTTGATGAACAAGATTACAGCCGAGTGTTCTGTAGATGTTGTTCGCTAAGACTTCCCCTCCAGGGGCCCTGATTGTGGACGGTCATTCCTGTGCTATCATTGCGGATCAGGAATATTCTGATGACAGGAAACCCATTCTTCCCCTTGGTTTGACTCACCCTGTCATTTTCCCCATCTTTCAGCCCAAACGCTGTGTTCTGATCGGTGTGCATCAGTGCCTCTCCAACTGTCTGTGGCTACAGGGAATTCACGGCAGCCCAGCCAAACTCAGTATCCATACTTGGAGATGAGCCTTTCCCTGGATAAATCTGGGGATTTCCTGACGTCTTTTCATGACCCACATTTACCAAGGTGGGCTATTACGAGAACAGAAATGGAAGCCACAAACCTAAATGGGTACATTTTAACTCCCGTATGGTTTATATACATTATGGTGAAATAAATATCTAGCAGGACTAATAGTTTATAAAATATGGGATCACTTTTTTTTGTCGCCTCACAGCAAGAAGGTCGCTGGGTCGCAGGTTCGAGCCTCGGCTGGGTCAGTTGGCATTTCTGTGTGGAGTTTGCATGTTCTCCCTGTGTTAGCGTGGGTTTCCTCTGGGTACTCTGGTTTCCCCCACAGTCCAAAGACATGCGGTATAGGTGAATTGGGTAGGCTAAACTGTCCGTAGTGTATGAGTGTGAATGAGTGTGTGTGAATGTTTCCCAGAGATGGGTTGCGGCTGGAGGGGTATCTGCTGCGTAAAACACATGCTGGATAAGTTGGCGGTTCATTCCGCTGTGGCGACCCCAGATTAATAAAGGGACTAAGCTGAAAAGAAAATGAATGAATAAATGAAACTTTTATAAAATTACAAGTATTTTAGTTTCAAATAAATGCAGTTTTTTCATTAATCAAAGACAAAAATGTTAAACTGCAATCATCACTTATTAATATTAAAAATAAGAAGAAAGGTTCCTTGAGCAGCAATTCAGCATATTATAAGGATTTCTGAAGGATTTTGTGATTAATGCAAAAAATTTATATATTTAAATAGAAACTTATTTTAAATAGTAAGAGTATTTTAAAATATTAACGATTTATGTGTTTGTGATCATAAATTATATTATGAAAAGTCATAACATGACACAGTGTCTCAGCGGTTAGCACTGTCACCTCACAGCAAAAAGATCACTGGTTCGAGTCCTGGCTGGGTCAGTTGGCGTTTCTGTGTGAAGTTTGCATGTTTGCCGTGTTGGCATGAATTTCCTTCCGGTGCTCTGGTTTCCCCCACAGAAAGACACGCGCTATAGCTCAATTGAATAAACTAATTGGCTGTAGTGTATGAGTGTGCGTGTGAATAAGTGTGCATGGGTGTTTCCCAGTACTCCGCTGTGTAATACATATTCTGGATAAGTTGGCAGTTCATTCCACTGTGGTGACCCCTGATGAATAAAGGGACTAAGCCGAAGGAAAATTAATTAGTGAATGAAAGTCATAACAACAAAAGTTGTTACTTTTACTTTTTTAATAAGTTAATCAGGTTTAAACCTATAATTTTAAGTTTATTTAATATTTTTTGTCAGTTTGAGATGACTAGAAAAGTTCATTTGATTTAACGAAAAAAAAATTAAGGCATTTTACAATGAGCAAAATAACCATTTAACTTTCTATATAATAATATTTTAGACTTCATCAAATCCACTATTGTGACTTGTAGATGCCCCGTTTCCATTGAGGACTTAGAGAAACTTGTTCATGCTTTTATCAGCAGCAGGGTGGATTACTGTAATGGCCCCTCACTGGCCATCCCAAAAAGATAGTCGGGCAGTTGCAGCTCATCCTGAATGCTGCAGCCAGGATTCTGACCAGAATCAGAAAGTCAGAGCACATCACACCTGTCCTCAGGTCTTTGCACTGGCTCCCAGTTACATTCAGAATAGATTTTAAAGTATTACTTGTCTATAAATTACTAAATGGCCTAGGACTTCGATGCATTACAGATATGCTCACTGAATACAAACCTAACAGATCACTCAGATCATTAGGATCAAGTAAATGAAAAACTCCAAGAGTTCAGTCAAAGCAGGGTGGATCGGCTTTTAGCTATTACGCCCCTCTCTGCTGGAATCAGCTTCCAGAAATGATCAGATGTGCTCCAAAGGTACATTCAAATCATGTATTCAAAGATGAATTCAAATCAAGACTGAAAACACATCTGTTTAGCTGTGCCTTTACTGAATGAGCACTGTGCTACGTCCCACAGATCACACTATTATGTCTTTCTTTTCTTTTCATTCCTTTAAAACCTGTTTTAACACATTTTAATATGTTTTTAATCATTATATTCTTTGTTTTTATTTTGTTTCTTTTATACTTGTTTATGTAAAGCACTTTGAATTACCATTGTATATGAAATGTGCTATATAAATAAACGTGCCTTGCCCTGCCTTGTATATGACTAAGCCTAAAATCTTGTTTAAAAAATTTCCAAAGCAACCATGAACATTTCAACTCTTGGTGGCGCTACAGATTTCAAGGAACCCCAAATGCAGTCTGATAATGTTTCAGACACTTTGTTATAATTTCACAACTTTAACATACAGTTCTACAGTAAATAGTCCAAATAATATTAGGAACGTTAACAACAGTTTGGAGCCAGACACATTTGATTCTAAATTATTTCATGCCTAAAAATGTTTCAATAATATACAAACACATCAGATTTTGTCAACTGTTTCCAAAAACAACCAATTATTCTCAGAAAAGGCAGTTAGATGTTGCTTAAAGACGACTGGCTCCCGCCCTCCTTCTGTTGACCCTTTACGCCACGGCGCCTTCCCGCTCTGCCTGCCACTCTAATTTTGCCCATAATCGAGTCCCGCCATTTCTCTAAACCAACAACATCAAAGTCAGACTCCAGCACTCCTGATAGCGGGATAATTTAATGGCTGAGTCTCGCTCTGTAGTGGGCGGAGGAGCTGGGAGATGCTATCACCCGTTTCCAACAATTTAATCGCAGCAATTAGAACTAATTTTCGATCTGTAATTTGCTTTCATCTGTAACGACGGAATCGATTGGCCGATGGAGCTTGTTAGACGTGCACAACGAGTTACGAATCAAAAAAAGAAATTGCTATTTTAAGCTATTTCTATTTTTAGTCACAACATTGCTACAATCATCTACTTTTATTTAAATATTTTTTCTTATGTGTACAGTTAAAAAAAGAGAATAAAGTCTCATTTGTTTTATTTTGGCTAGAATAAAAGCAAATTTTAAAATCCATTTATTAATAGCCCCCTTAAGATATATATTTTTTCGATTGTCAATAGAATAAACCATCGTTATACAATGACTTGCCTAATTACCCTAATTTACATAGTTAAGCATTGAAATTGCACTTTAAGCTGAATACTAGTATCTTGAAAATATAGTAAAATATTATGTACTGTCATCATGGCAAAGTTAAAATAAATCAGTAATTAGAAATATATAATAATATATAAAATATAAAAATATTTATATTTAATATAAATATAACTTCAGAGTTTTTATTGTTTACTTTATTTTCCACTTATTTAAATGTCATTCTGTGGTCTTGTGTTGATATGTACACTCACCGGCCACTGTATTAATAACACCTTACTAGTACCAGGTTGGACTTCCTTTTGCCTTCAGCACTGCCTTAATCCTTTGTGGCATAGATTCAACAAGGGACTGGAAATATTCCTCAGAGATTTTGCTCCATGTTGACATGATAGCATCACGCAGTTGCTGCAGATTTGTCGGCTGCACATCCATGATGTGAATCTCCCGTTCCACCACATGCCAAAGGTGCTCTATTGGATTGAGATCTGGTGACTCTGGAGGCCATTTGAGTACAGTGAATTCATTGTCATGTTCAAGAAACCAGTCTGAGATGATTCACGCTTTATGACATGGTGTGTTATCCTGCTGGAAGTAGCCATCAGAAGATGGGTACACTTTGGTCATGGAGGGATGGACATGGTCAGCAACAATACTCAGGTAGGCTGTGGCATTGACACAATGCTCAATTGGTACTAATGGGCTCAAAGTGTGCCAAGAAAATATCCTCCACACCATTACACCACCACCACCAGCCTAAACCGCTGATACAAGGCAGGATGGATCCATGCTTTTATGTTGTTGAACAAATTCTTCTATTGTCCAGTTTTGGTGAGCCTGTGTGAATTGTAGCCTCAGTTTCCTGTACTTAGCTGACAGGAGTGGCACCTGGTGTGGTCCTCTGCTGCTGTAGCCCATTCGCCTCAAGGTTGGATGTGTTGTACGTTCAGAGATGCTCTTCTGCAGACCTCGGTTGTAACGAGTGGTTATTTGAGTTACTGTTGCCTTTCTATCAGCTGGAACCAGTCTGGCCATTCTCCTCTAACCTCTGGCATCAACAAGGCATTTGTGCCACAGATCTGCCGCTCACTGGATATTTTCTCTTTTTCTGGCCATTCTCTGTAAACCCTAGAGATGGTTGTGCGTAAAAAAAAAAATCGCAGTAGATCAGCAGTTTCTGAAATACTTAGACCAGCCCGTCCGGCACCAACAAACATGCCACGTTCAAAGTCACTTAAAATCACCTTTCTTCCCCATTCTGATGCTCGGTTTGAACTGTAGCAGATCATCTTGACCATGTCTACATGCCTAAATGCATTGAGTTGCTGCCATGTGATTGGCCGATTAGAAATTTGAGTTAACAAGCAGCTGGACAGCTGTACCTAATAATGTGGCCGGTGAGTGTATGTGTGCACTGTATGTACCCTGAGCTCCTGAACACAAAATATTCCTTGTGTTTTTGCACACACTTGGCAAATAAAGCTCATTCTGATTCTGATCTTCAGGATCTCAGCAGATTCCAGTCAGTCTGTTCATAAGTTTGTTGTAATTAGTAATGATGATTAACGTGGTGATGAACACACAAAACATGCACACACACGCACACAGACACACACTCAGTGTTTCCCACACAGATTGTTTTGCAATGACTGTCCCTCGTTCTGTAGCAGCCTAAAAAAACCAAGATACACAGAACTCCCAGAGATCTCTGCAGGAATGTCTTTTGTGCGCAATGAAAAATATTCATTAGAGTTAAATAAACCCTTCAGTCCTACCCTGAAGTCAACCGCGTCCTGATTTTAATCTTGCGCATGAGACAAATCTGAGCATGACTTTCTTTAGGCCCAGGTGCCGCGCTAGAGGTGCTTTTGACAGGGTTTATCGCCCTCACGACAGATCATTTACCACAGCCCACAGCTCTTCCCAGAAGATTATCTCCCTGCTCACATTTTGCTTACAAACAGCGACCATCGGTGCGGGCTCTTGACCGAGGCCTGCATGCTGAGTGCTCACTTAAAGGAACAGTGCCTCTAAAAGTAAAATTTATGGCATCGTTTGGTCAGCTGAAAAATTATACTGCAAGTTAGGCCTGCCCAAAATATCATTTTAGAATCGATATCGCAATGTGTGGGTCTACATTAGTCACATCACAGGATCTGTAATCTGGAGTCAGGATTATAGTTGACCAAGTACATTTGTGGAGTCATTTTATCCATAAAAAAGTGAAAGTTTATCAATTTTGTGAGTTTTTAATGCCTGCAACTGTAAGCATTTTTAAAGTATACTTTGAGGGAAAGTTTAAAGTGTTTGGGCACATGGAATTATTACATTTTTAGCTTTACAAAATCAGAATCAGAAAGAGCTTTTTTGCCAGGTATGTTCACACATACGAGGAATTTGTTTTGGTGACAGAGCTTCTACAGTGCAACAGAATTAAAGAGACAGGACTAAAAAACAGATAATAAATATATTTTAAAAAGTAGTGAATGCAATATACAAATTGACAAGTGTATGTACAAGTGTATTACTATATACAACATAATATGTGCAGGTGTTATGTGCAAATTGGCATGTAAAGTGTGTTGTTAAATAAGTGTATGTGCGCATAAAAAAAGTGTATAGCAGGTAGTGATGTTGGTTCCACAATTATTATCATCAAGTGTTCATGATATGGATTGCCTGAGGGAAGAAACTGTTTCTGTGTCAGGCTGTTCTGGTGCGCAGTGCTCTGTAGCGTCGACCAGAAGGTAAAAGTTCAAAGAGGCAGTGTGCTGGGTGTGAGAGGTCCAGAGTGATTTTAGCAGCCCTTCTGCTCGCTCTGGATAAGTACAGTTCTTGGAGAGTAGGGAGGGTTGTACCAATGATTCGCTCAGCAGTCCGAACTATTCGACGTAGTCTTCGGAGGTCGGATTTGGTAGCTGAGCTAAACCAGACAGTTATTGAAGTGCAGATGACTGATTCAATGATGGAGGCGTAGAACTGTTTCAGCAGCTCCGTTGGGAGGTTGAACTTACTCAGCTGTCGAAGAAAGTACAGCCTCTGTTGAGCTTTTTTGACAATGGAGTCTATGTGAGGTTAATTGGTTTTATCTTTTTTTAAAAGGTTAATTGGTTTTATCAATACAATGAAAACTATTGATCTTATTCTTTATGCAATTCCATCGATGCGCAGCTCTATAGATCCCGAACCATGCAAGCCAGTGGCGACAGCGGTGAAGAAAAAACGTCCCCAATTGGCGAAAGTGAAGAATTTAAAAAACCTTGAGAGAAACCAGGCTCAGTTGGGCACGACCATTTCTCCCATGGCCAAACGTCTTGTGCAGAGCTGCAGTCTAGGCGCCGGAGGCAGGAGAATGCTGGACCTCAGCGAAGACTCGTCTGTCCCTGGAGCGTCACAGGAATCAGTCTCATGCTCTCCACTTGTCATGACCACCACAGCAGCTGCTCAGGATACGGCCTGGTCCAGGATTATGAAACCTTGGGATCATCTCGTCGCTGGTCTTGTATCGCATCAGTGGTGCTGCATAGTCTGAAGGCCTCGCGATGAGTACCCCTGGGTAGAAATAGAGAATAAGAGAAAAATTAGCGTAGCTGCTGTTCATAGTGTATATTAACGAGATGCAAAAAAACTGCGTGGGGCACACTCATGCGTAATACTGCTAAATGATGCACTGAGTGTATGCTTTGCTAAAAAGATAGATCTTTAATCTAGTTTTGAACTGTGAGAGTTTGTCTGAGCCTCGGACATTATCAGGAAGGCTATTCCAGAGTTTAGGGGCCATAAATGAGAAGGCTCAACCTCCTTTAATTGACTTTGCTATTGTAGGTACTACCAGAAGCCCTGAGTTTTGAGATCTTAAAGAGTGGGTGGGAAGGTTGGTTAGATAAACAGGAGCTCGATTATTTAAGCACAGCATTTTATTTAGATTTATTATTAAAGTTCAGAGATATAAGTTATTTATATCAGGAGTTTCCCTAAATG
Organism: Danio tinwini; assembly: GCA_903798205.1. NCBI lineage: Eukaryota > Metazoa > Chordata > Actinopteri > Cypriniformes > Danionidae > Danio > Danio tinwini. The sequence goes on along the minus strand of CAIGQZ010034990.1, from coordinate 7,042,695 downwards.
AAACAGTGAATATAAACATCACCATGGACATCTTAATAAAGGAATAAACACATTAGGGTGTTTGTTTGCTAAAATTCGTAATAAAATCTGTTTAATTTATATTGTGCAACATATATTTCTAATGTTTTTATGCATATAATATATTTTGAAAAGGGGAAAACAATAAATCTTTATGAATGCTGTAATGTTAAAAAATATTTTCCATTAAAAACGCGTGAAGGTCAAGTGACCACCAGGAAGAATACATCATCTCATTTCTCACAGGACGTGCAGACTCACGGACGCATCACTGTATTTTGTACGATTCCTTAGATTGGTTATCTTTATATCAAATTAGAAAATTACATTTGTACTTATTCACTTTAAACGCTCTCTTAGGTAAACTACCATCCTATCTTTCTAATTTGTTAATACTTCACATAAATAACAAACACACTAGATCTGGTTCCTGTATTCGTTTAACAGTCCCAAGGGTATTGTCAGAATTTGGCAAACATGCTTTTTCCTTTTATGCTCCCAGGGCTTGGAATGACCTGCAAAACCAGCTTAATCCTGACACACTTCCAACTCTGAGTAGTTTTAAACATCTGCTGTACAACGTTTTAAATGATACTTGTAATTGTTTTTCATGACCTGACCTTTTTATGAATGATTTTGTGGTAATGTTTTCTTGTGATTTTTATGTAAAAGTTTAAGTGCTGTCTGCCGTCTTGACCAAGTCTCACTGGAAGAAGAGACAATGTGATGTGACTGTCTCAATGTGATTTCCTGGCTACATAAAGGAATAATAATATTAATAATAATAATAAAATTACGGGGCGGTACGATGCCGTTCCTTTTCACGCTTACTAGCTGACCATTTGCCTCTGTGTGGATGGAGGAGGGTTGGTCAGTCAGTCAGTCGACAGTCAGTCTGGTGTCTTTAAGGCTGATTTATATTTCTGTGTCAAGCACACATGTATGCTACGGTGTGTGGACGCATAGCCCCTTGCCGTGGCCGTCAGTGACGTTGAGCGCACCTCTCAAAAAATGTAACGCGTACGCGTAGCACAAGCTCTGTGATTGGTCGGCTTGGTAGTGCTGACGAGTGTGGGCAAAGGTGGGAGCCGTGCGCCTGATGCAGCGAGTGTTTACAAGTGTGGAGTCCTGTAAAGGAGCTCCCGATGGAGACTGTTGTTTTTGTTTACCTCATGATTAAAGTTGTTGCACATCCGCCGGTTCCCGCCTCAAAATGAAAGAGTTTGAGCCACTTGTACATTAAAGAAGTGTTCAGAAAAAACAAAACACCAGCGAAGAAACTCGACACAGAGAAACATAAACACCTACTGCCAGCTAGCGTTTCGGAAGTGTATTGCAGAGAAACAGAAACAGCACGCAGAAGTATAAATGCACGGCTACACGCGAGACTTGCGCCATGGGTCACGCCGATCACTTGACGCAGAAGTATAAACCAGGCTTTACGTGAGAAGAGCAGGTGCGAATGGCACTCAAGAGAGAAATTTGAGATCTGAAAAAAAAAGTATACTGCAGCTTCTGGTGGATTCGCGAAAACAAACTGCAAAAAAAACCTTACCTCCTGGGACGTATTTGGCGCTCTCATGAAATGTATATAGTGGTACGTTTTTAGAATGAGCTTGGGTTAACTTTGGCGCAAAGATTATTTCAAAACAATTAGCTGTTTTTGCAGCACTTAGTGTTAATGCACATTTTGAAGTATCGAATGAAATCCAAGTGATGGAAATACATTTTAAATTTAAATTACATTTTATACACTTGCTTAAGGTGGTTTTAGACTGGTGAAAAAAGTTACTGTGAATAATGGAAGATGAAAACACATTCGCCAAAAAAAGAAACTGTAACATAATAAACATTTCATTTATGTTACTTCATTATGCTTGCCTTGTTACCAATACATTATTTAATTCATTTTGTTTTCGGCTTAGTCCCTTTATGAATCTGGGGTCGCCACAGCGGAATGAACCGCTAACTTATCCAGCACATGTTTTATTCACACACATACACTATGGCCAATTATAGCATATCCAATTCACCTGTATAACATGTCTGTGGACTTGTGGGGGAAACCAGAGCACCCGGAGGAGAAAATGCAAACTTACTCCACACAGAAATGCCAACTGCCCTACCAAGGCTCGAACCAGTGACCTCCTTGCTATGAGGTGATCGTGCTACCCACTGCGCCACCCAATACTACATTCAGCCGCTCTAAAACATGATGGAAACACATCTAATTCATCTAACTCGTTCTCAATGGTATTCTAAAACCACTTTTCCTATTTTAGGTTTATATTTAGTTTTAACTTTGTCTATTGTTAACTTAGGTGACACAGTGGCTCAGTGGTTAGCACTCACAGCAAGAAGGTACCAGTTGGCATTTCTGTGTGGAGTTTGCATGTTCTCCCAATGTTGGCTCCAGTTTCCCCCACAGTCCAAAGACATGCTCTATAGGGGAATGGAATAAGCTAAAATTGACCGTAGTGTGTGCATGTAAGAGTGTTTCCCAGTGTTGGGTTGCAGCTGGAAGGGCATCCGCAGTGTAAAACATATGCTGAATAAGTTGGTGGTTCATTCCACTTTGGGAACCCCTGATGAACAAAGGGACTAAGCCAAAGGAAAACAAATGAATGACCGAATATTCTTAACATGTGTTGTGTTATCTTTTTGTGCATCTTGTAAAGCATTTTAGTCAACTAACTTTTATTTTCACAGTAAAATAGAAATAAAGAATTCACAATTAAGATTTTTTTTTTGCAACTCGAAGAGATTCACTACACCGAAAGATAGAAACCTGGCTATTGACCATGACCATCACTTGAATTGATCATTGATCACATTTCCACAAGGCTTGTGGCCAGGAGCTCAGCCTTTATTAATTGCTGTTGAAAGACATTTGAAGTCAATGACATTAGAACTAAAGCCAAAACAAGTGACCAGTCCATTTCATCAGATCTGCCCATGTGTGAGGCAGATTTGACCATGCAACAATCACACATGGTCACACATGGTCAGCTTATGACTGTGATGTTTGGCACATTTTGTGCTATGACAGCGAGACCCTGCCTCTGTTCCACTGGCTTCATTGTTGCACATGCTTTGACATGAATCTCTTTCAGTTTTAGTGAGTATGTTGTATTTGGAAAGAGGCTCATTGATGAGAGCTCACTGATGAACTGTTTTAGCTAATGATGCATTTTTGTTCCACTGAAATTACAAAATCATTTTCATATGCGATTGATAGTTAATTTCTTGTTGGGTCATTAAATGTTCATGGCACCTTTTGATAAAGTATTATTTCATGTAACTCTATTTCCACAAAAAAAAACAACACCTTTTTCTCCACTAAAAAGCATCATACAAGTAGACGGGATGATAACCGTGTTCAAGGTATACCACGGTTTTAAAAAGTCAAGGTATTAAAACCAGCAAAATGTTCTGCTATATCGCTTCCATGGTATTTACAAGGTGTTTTTTTCATGTTTTGTTTTAAGTTTTTTAGTATCAACAGGATCTTCAGGAGAAAAGACATCCAAGATGCCATTTTAAATTGTAATGAAATCTGTGTTTTTTTATAGTGGAGGAGAGAGCTTAACGACTGCAATTTAAGAAAACTCATACAATTACAAAAAACACCTGCAAATTAAGAAAGGATCTTCATCATTTTGACAGCACACCTGTTGCAAATTCTCATAACACAAACAATTGAAGCAACGTGCTGCATTTTGTCAAAACACAAACAACTAAAGAATCGCGCTGCATTTATTAAGTGAAGTTTATTTATAAACTAATTTCGAGAGGATCACGTGCTTATGATTGCTTGCAGCCGCCCCACATTATTCAATTTATGATTCACCAATCAGACGATTCCTAAGCTACTATAAATACCCTAGGTTCCATATATTATTAGCACTGTTGCCTCACAGCAAGAACGTCACTGATTCTAGTCCTTACCAAGCCAGCCAATGTTTCTGTGTGGAGTTTACACGTTCTCCCTGTGCTCACGTGAGTTTCCCCTGGGTTCCCCGGTTTCCTCCCACCGTCCAAAAACATGCAACTTAAGTTAATTGACTAATCTAAATTGGCAGCATAGACATGCTCCTAGTTAGAAGTTATATCTTATAACTAACCACTATCTGTTCATTAGCTACTACAGCAGGGAAGTTCTCGAGATCTAACTGAGCTCAAACTCTGCTCTCGCCTTGCAAATGGGAGGGAGCCCCAGGCTCAAGGATCTTATGAGCTCAGGGCTCTCTCCCAGGACAGCATGCCACCCAAGCTTTATAATCAATCATCAGCTAAGTGTGAACTCCTGAAACACGTTGCATATTATTAAAACGTTTCACATTTAATCATCAGTTTATTTAGGCTATTTACAAAAGACAATGGAATCGTGTAATATTCTGTGTATATTAAAATAAACAACAAAAAAACCCTCACCCTAATAACACATCCATATCTCAGCAGGGTCTGTCATGTTTTTGGGTCCCCTTTCTTAGTTTGCTTGTGTTTTGTTAAATTGTAGCGCATTAAGCTCTCTTGGCCACTGTAGGTTTTAGCCCTAACGAAGACAGCAGAAGTATACCAATACCGTAAAACTGTGAAATTTTTATTCAAGGTTATGATACCATCAGAATCTTATACCAGCTCTGCCTCAATAACAGCTATGCTAATTATTTTCTTTATTCACTATTTCCCCCTGGGCATACCCATCCTGAGGCCTCTAGAGATTGTGCAGCGCCATTGATGTGATCCAAGAGCTGTGAAGAGATGATGCCAACCACAGAGCACTTCTACAGATATTCATAATCTTGGACCAGGCCGTATCCTAAGCAGATGCAGTAGCGGTCATGGAGGAGTGGAGAGTGTGAGACCCCAGTGACAAACGAGTCTCCGCATTGATCTTGTGGGCTAGCCTGAACACCCGCCGGTGACCTACTCACACATGCAGCTTCTCCGCGATGGACGTCCAGCGTTCTCCAGCCTCTGGTGCCTAGACTGCAGCTCTGCACAAGAAGTTTGGCCAGAGGAGAAATAGTTGTGCCTGGATTCTCTCAAGGTTTTTTCCTTCACTTTTGTCAATTGGGGAAGTTGTATTCCTTGACACTGGCTTGCTTGGTTTGGGACTTGTGGAGCTGCGCATCAATGGATTTGCTCTTCAGTGTTTCAACTTTTAGCGATGAAAATTAAACCACAGTGAACTGCACTGAACTTCAACTCTGAAAACTGAACTGACACAGTTTCAATTTACTATAATCTTCTATGTTAAGCTGCTTTGACACAATCTACATTATAAAAGAGCTATAGAAATAAAGATGAATTGAATAGCAGGTTTCCCTCAATACACAACAATCAGTCAAATAAAACGAAAACATGTCCAGGTCACATGCAATTGATGACCAAATAGTTAGTTTATTTTCTAAGAACTGTTCAACAGAGCAAGGAGATTTCTCACAGAATTTTCTATTATATTTCTCTTCAGGACAAAGTATTATTTATTTTACTTTGGCTGGAATATGTTTTTTTAAAGTAAAAATTCAATTCAATTCATCTTTATTTCTATAGCGCTTTTGCAATGTAGATTGTGTCAAAGCAGCTTAACATAGAAGTTCTAGTAGATTGAAACTGTGTCCGTCCAGTTTTCAGAGTGGACTGCTAAGGTCAATATTATTAGCCACCTATTGTCCAATGACTTGTCTAAGTAACCCAACAGTCATTCTAATGAACTTGGTTTAAATCACACTTTAAGCTGAATACTAGTATCTTGCAAAGTAAGTAGTAAAATATTATGTACTGTCAACATGGTAAAGAGAATAAAAAATGGTGATTAGAAATTAGTTCTTAACACTTTTATGTTTAAAAATGTTTTGAAAAATATTCTCTATATTAAACAGCAGATAACTTGGTCTTATTTTGAACAGCCAGAAGCATATTTTATGACCACTAGAATTGTACAAAACAATTACTCATTTTTCAGAGCAAAGGATTGCCTTGTTTTTTTTTTAATTAGCTTGTTGATAAAAAGCATATTTACACCATTATGTTGTCAAAAACTAACTTTTTTCTTCTTTGAATGCCATTACAATGCGTGTTCTACTTGTTAAATCCTATTTAAAGACTTAAGGCTGATTTATACTTCTGCGTCAAGTGCACGCTCCAGCGCAGCCTTTGTGCGGTTGCATAGCCCTTGCCATGGCTAATGCACGAGCTCTGTGATTGGTCAACATGGTAGCTGTGCCATGTGTGGGCGGTTCTGAGCTCGATGCAGCGACTGTTTACAAGTGTCAAGTCCTGTGAAGTAGCACCACATGTTTTGTGTTTACCTTATGATTAAAGTTGTTGCATGTCCGCTGATTCCCACCTCTGAATATGCGAGTTTTAGCTACTTGTACATTAAGGTAGCGTTCAGAAAAAACAAAACACCATTGAAGAAACTCAATACAGAGGAGCATAACCTAATGCCAGCTACATATTGCTGCATTTCGTCATTAGGGAAGGAGGAGGGTAGGTCAGTTGATCGGTCAGTCAGCCAGCCAGTTAGTCAGTCAACACCCGCCTCTGGTAGATTTATGCGAGAACAGCAAGCGTGAATGGTGCTTGCGAGAGACATTTGCGATCTAAAAAGCGTACACATCGGCCTTTAGGGAATTCACAAAAACAGCAAAAAAACGTAGCTCCTAGGACATATTTGGCCCTCTCCAGAAATGTATATAGCGATACACTTTTAAGAATGAGCCAGGGTTGTTTAATTCTAATGTCTTTTTTAATTGTAAAGCACTTTTATCAACTACAGTTGTGCAAATTGTGCACTACGAATATAGTTTGCCTTGTCTTGCTTACTCCGAAAAAACTAATTTACTTACAGACTTCACAAAGTGTTTCATATACAGCAGATTTAAGTAGTGTATGCCAAATTAATGCCTTTGTCTATTCATTTTTGGTTAAACTATAGCGTCTATTCAGTTGTTATGAGATTCACAGATGCAGATGCTCCCTCACACAGTGAAGGACATTATTTAAGTCATGTCCTTCATTAACAGAAAAATATATTTGGCCCACAAATTGCATAATGGCATATTCCAACATATAACCATTACAACCATCCACCACTCCTCTGAGTTTTAACAAGCGAGACTTGTATGACCCAAGAAAACAGCTTAATTACCCTCTCTGGACCCCGTTTCAGACATACAGGAGTGGGTGGTCTGCTGCAGTTTTCTCCCTGCATAACACTCAAATGTGTGCTGTGCGTCCATTTAAAGGGAAAGAATAACAAAATGCCTCATTGAGAACACTTGGAATGACTAAAACATTCGTTCTTATGGGCTCGTTTATTGGTTAGACTAACAATGAAGCAGCAAGGTCAAACAGTGACTTTCTGTGATCTCAAGACATTTTCAAACATTTATATTTTCCTGTGCTCAAACTCATCAGTTACCACTTGCGATACTGCAAAATTTGGTATCGATCCGATACCAAGTAAATACAGGGCTAGTATCGCCGATATCGATACAGATACTGATACTTTTACTTTAAAAAGCATGCACTTGAACCTAAATGTACTTTTCTGTAGGGGAGAACAGTGTGTGATGATTTGTGAGTTGAATGCTCTCAAAGCAGCTATAATTAAATGTATTTATTAAAACCCAGGACACATTTTAAACACTTTTAAGCCAAAAAAACCCAAACATTTTTATTATTGTAATGTTCTGGATTTGCAAACACAAACTTATTACTAGAGATGATTTTTTTTTACTTTCTCTCAGCCTGGGTTTTTGTTCAGAAACAATAATATAATAATAACAAAACCATTTCAACCATTTTAGCACTTCTTCAATGTCTTTAAACAAACTAATGTAAAACAATATGCATTTCAAATACATTTTTAATAAACAAAGACCACAAAATTAATACTGGCAAACAAATGTTTTTTACAACTTTTTTCAGTTTTTGTTTACTGTTTTGTTCAAAATAACAAAATAAAGTGTTTCTCTTTCATTAGACACTAAACAAGCCTTATTTTATAAACAAAGTGCAAACATATAATGAGGGATATTCTGACATTTTCATTTGAATTATTAGAGCACCTGTATTCTCACCAGCTAAAATTTTTTTTAAGTGTTTTTAAATGTTTTTTTTTTATTATTATTTCCTACAAACACACTACAGCAAAAGATAACTGACTTAAACCCATTTTTTTGCTGGTGAAAAAACTACCTTTCTAATCATTTTGGCCATCACTGTATATTTTTAAATTCCAAAATAATTCATATAAATAGCAGGTATATATGCTGACTATATAGGCTTTATTTAATCAGCCTGATGAAAGTAACAAGTTCAACTATGACCAAGTAATATTTTTTTTTCTTCAAATTGACTAACTAATACTGAATGTCCTATATAACTGAAATATTAATTTCACCACTGTAAAAACACTAGCTATCTGGATATTCATTGCCTCTCCGAAACGACGGCCAGTGACCTGTCTCAGGGCTGGCAATGCTGGGGGTCTGTCTGGAGGATTTGCCTCCTCTCCTTTCTCTTTTTTCTGTTGTTTTATGTGTTTATGTAGACTTGTAGTGTTGGCACAGTATCAAATAGACTTTCTACAAACATTGCAGTTTGCAATATTTTCGTTTACTGCAGTAAAATAACTCCAAACAGCGCTCCTCTTTCTTTCCGTCATCTCAGAACAGCCAAATGTGCTTGCGCTTTGGCGCTGCTGAGTCACGTGATAAAAGGACAACTAATAACAGCAGAGCAAGGAGCAAAGGTGCATATGAGATATAAAAGGAGCGGGGTGTTTAGAGACATGTCTGCTATTTTAGAAAAACCGGAGCAATGTACTTTAGCGTAAATTTGATGAAATTTAAATAAAAGTATCGATCTCGGAAGGCTAGTATTGATCCGATATCAATACCAACGTTGGTATCGATACTATTGATATTAGGATCGATCTGCCCACCCCTAGTTACCACAAGTATTCACACATCCCACACAATAACACCAACCTAGTTCACTCCACGGATATAGATCATATCTTCTAAGATCATGATTAAACACATTAGCATCGCACCTCATATTTCCACATTCTATTTTAGAATCCTGTTCTCTTTAGAATTTTAATGTTCTGTTGTTTCTTCTTTAGAATTTTAGAATCATTTCAGTTACATCATGACAATGTTTAGTCGTTGATGCCCTGTCTATGATGTTCAGGGTGTTGGTAAGCCTAAACTTGCTTATTTTTGGGCGATTGTTAAAGGTGCCCTATAATGAAAATCTAGGTATACCAAGGCATAGTAGAATAATAAAAGATCAGTATATGGAAATGGGCATACTGTGAGCCTCAGACACCACTGTTTCCTCGTTCTCATGTAAAATCCACGAAACCATGTTGGACAACGGGTCACTCAGAAGACAAAACAAACTGTGACTCATGGGCCATGCTCTCTGCATTTGCATGTATGCATACTTTAGGTCATTCATCCGGACCTGACGAGTAGCCATGTCATCAAGAGATGATAATATAACATAAGTGCTAATAAAAAGGGGGGGGGGGGGGCGGGGGGTGTAGGGCGGAGGGGTGTCGCAAACAAAAATGCTGAATGGACGGGGGAGAAGGGCGGTTGAGGAGGGGGATCAGTAAAATGAGGTGCCGGATCCGGAGTGTTCCGGCACAAATTAAGCTCTGGTTACTGGGCAACGACAGCACAAGACATGTTTCAAACTCACCTCAGGACACAAAATGCAAGATTTACAGACTATACATTTATTCATCTCCACTCTGAAGAGGCATAAGGTGTGTTTAGTTAGATCTTTTGTTAATTTATCGTGTTTCAACAAACACATGTAGACTGCTAAATCGTGTGAAATTACTCAGCTCAACTGTCATCTTCTTATGAAGAGGTTGATATTCATTCCTTGCTGTGTTTTCTTTGACTAGCTTCAAAATACAACGTGATCTCGATCACTCTTTTGACAAGTTTAATTATAATTTTATAATCCTTTATCCACAACAGAGATCTGGTGAACAAAATAGGTTAACGTTACTGATGAGTTTATATTTGTCTGTGTTCAGCATACATCATGCTCTGTGTGTGTGTCAGTGTCAAAAACAGTGTCTGGAGATTTTTTTAAAGTTACCTACCTTACCTACTATAAACCTTCTATGTAGATATCAGAGAACAATTTAACGTACAGTGCATCCGGAAAGTATTCATAGTGTTTCACTTTTTCCAAATTTTTTTATATGTTACAGCCTTTTTCCAAAATGGATTACATTAATTTATTTAGTCGAAATTCTACACACAATACCCCATAATGATAATCTGGAAAAAAGTTTTTTAAATTGTTGCAAATTTTAAAAAAATAAAAAAGCTGAAAAATCACATGTACATCAGTATTCACAGCCTTTGCTCAATACTTTGTTGATGCACCTTTGGCAGCAATTACAGCCTCAAGTCTTTCTGAATATGATGCCACAAGCTTGGCACACCTGTCTTTGGGCATTTTTGCCCATTCCTCTTTGTAGTACCTCTCAAGCTCTATCAGGTTGGATGCGAAGTGATGGTGTACAGCCATTTTCAGATCTCTCCAGAGATGTTCAATAGGTTTTAGTTCTGGGCTCTGGCTGGGCCACGCAAGGACATTCACTGAGTTGTTGTAAAGCCACTCAATTAATATATTGGCGGTGTTTGGGTATTATTGGGTCATTGTTCTGCTGGAAGATGAACCGTTGTTCCAGTCTAAGGTCAAGAACACTCTGAAGCAGGTTTTCATTCAGGATGTCTCTGTACATTGCTGCATTCATCTTTCCCTCTATCCTGACTAGTCTTCCAGTTCCTGTTGCAGAAACACATCCCCACAGCATGATACTGCCACCACCATGCTTCACTGTAGGGATGGTATTAACCTAGTAATGAGCGGTGCCTGTTTTTCTCCAAACGTAACGCCTGGCATTCACTCCAAAGCGATCAATTTTAGTCTCATCAGACCAGAGAATTTTGTTTCTTATGGTCTGAGAGTCCTTCAGATGCCTTTTGGCAAATTCCAGGCGGGGAGTGGCTTTCATCTGGCCACTCTACCATACAGGCCTGATTGGTGGATTGCTGCACAGATGGTTGTCCTTCTGTAAGGTTCTCCTCTCTCCACAGATAAACGCTGGAGCTCAGACAGAGTAACCATCGGGTTATTGATCACCTCCCTGACTAAGGCCCTTCTCCCTCGATCACTCAGCTTAGATGGCCGGCCAGCTCTAGGAAGAGTCCAAGAGATGGAGGCCACTGTGCTCATTGGAACTTTTAGAGCAGCAGAAATTTTTCTGTAACCTTTCCCAGCCTTGTGTCTTGAGACAATTCTGTCTTACAGACAATTCCTTTGTCTTCATGCTTGGTTTGTGCTTTGATATGCACTGTCAACCCTGGGACCTTATATAGACAGGTGTATGCCTTTTCAAACCATGTCCAATCAACTGAATTTACCACAGGTGAACTCCAATTAAGCTGCTGAAACATCTGAAGAATGATCAGTGAAAACAAAATGTACCTGAGCTCAATTTAGAGCTTCACGGCTATGAAAAGGCTGTGAATACTGATGTACATGTGATTTTTCAGGCTTTTTATTTTTTTATAAATTTGCAACAGTTTCAAAAACTTTTTTTCACATTGTCATTATGGGGGATTGTGTGTAGAATTTTGAGGAGATAAATTAATTTAATTTATTTTGGAATAAGGCTGTAACGTAAAAAAATGTGGAAAAAGTGAAGTGCTATGAATACTTTCCGGATGCACTGTATTAAACCAATGCACTATATGGCACCTTTAATGGTTGTTTATTGGCTGACAAGCATTGACAAAGCCTCCAGATTGAGGCAAAGTTAGTTTTAAATTTGCACATTTTTAAACAACGACAACTTGTAACAGGTTCTCTTGTTTACCATGCTACTTTGAATATTCGATCTGAAATCACATGTAATATTACTTCAAATTCAAAAAAACACATTTTGATAGTCATTGACTGCTAATATGATTACACTATTTAAAATTTGCAAATAATTCCTTTCTGAAATTATATTAAGGAGAAACTCTAAATGTGTAAAAATTAAAACCAACTTTACCTCAATCCACAATAAACCCACCCTATAAACTGTCGTCTTTATGGTTATCCTTAATGCTTCATCTCCAAAAAGTCAATAAAGTTAGTAACTTTATTTAGTAATCATTTTCCAGCCTGACCAGCTAAGACCAGGATGGAAGTAGCTGGAAACCAGCTAACCAGTTTAGGCTGGTTTAAGCTATATTTTTCAGCAGGGTGATCGCACAGACATTGCTGACAAAGAGCATGTGTTTGTGTGCATAGAAATGTAATATCCTCCCTCCCTGTTAAATTTGATCTAATCCATGTCCTGAAACATGCCCCCCTCCTGCTTTTACTTCTTTCTAATCGAGGGAGAGATTCGTTTGTGAATGAATCTCTGTTATGAATGATTCATATGAACCATCGATATTCCTGCGTCTCAGTGTGCATATCCAACTTTCTGATCTAAATGGTATATATAGCATTTGTAATATTCAATAATTTAGGATGGACAGTTGAGGTGCAGGCACTGTTATGTTATCAGGCACCCTTATAAGTTTTTTCAAAAACAAGCCGTTACTTCACTTAGCCGACAATAATACAAGTTTCTGGCACCGCAGCATCTTGTTATCATATTTCATTACCATTGTTTGCTGATTTTGCTGATTTTGAACAAAACTAGCATAAGCCTAGAATTTAGTGCAAGTCAGTGCTGATTTACCTTATGTTCAGTGCTGAAATGGCTTGTTTCCACTGACTGGTACGGTACGGGTTGGTACGCTTTTTTGGCCATTTCCACTGTCAAAAGGCATACCAAACCGAACTGTACCATGCCACTTTTTCGGCACCCTTTTGAAAGGGTACCAAACATGAGAAAGGCTACCAAAAGGGTCCCAAAGGCAGAGCTAGACGCGCAGCTGAACGATATTGGTGTACAGAGATACGTCACGAGCTCACGCAACAAGCCAGAATGAAAACAAATGAGCCACCATGTTTTCATACACAGCCGAGAGACTATATATCCATATAATAACATATAATAATGAGCCCTGTTCGATTTGGGCTCAAATGAACATTGTCGTCGTCTTGATGAACAGTCACAAAGCCAAAAAAAGAGCAGATTTTACCCTGTGCCCTGTAGTTTTTTACGAACCAGTCTGAAGCGCGAGTGTTTTTTTTGCTTGTGCTCGTCGCGCGTCTATATTTGAAATAACAAACTTCTTGAGCTGATGATAATAACGTGCGCTTGATTATTGATGTGCTTTTGAAACCTGATCCTGTCAAAAACTGACAAACGCGAGAGTGACGAGCGAAAAAACAAAAGGAGAAGCCGGAAAAAAAGGAGCACATTATTTTTTCAGCAAACGTGAACAAACTGCCATGTTTAACTATTATTATTATCACCTTTTGGACTATTATGAACTCGCAATGATTGAATTACTTTCTAACAAGAGGCTACACGTGCTGCTGAAGATTACAGACGCATTTAATCATGAGAGGTTTGCACTGACTAGGCTCTATTTCCTGCTGTTTTGAACCTAAATAAGGACTAAATGTATGCTGTGTGTAGTTTTTCTGTTATTGGTAACATATCGGAGACTGTAAGGGTCTGTATGTGTTTATATATGTTGCATTTATTTTTTTTTTTGTATAATTGCAGACGTTACACTAGGCTATTTCGCACTGTCATTGATCTGCAGTTATAATCAACTCATGTTCATAGTAAAGTTAGTAATAAACATTTATACAGAAGTATTTATGTGTGTAAAGCATCTGTTTTGTGAGAAGTGCTTCTCATATGATATGTGAGCGACCCGTACAGCTTTACTTTAGACATTTTCTCGAGCGAAAATGACGTTGACTGAAACTTTCTGTCGTACACCACACCCACCAAAAGAGTACCATTGGTACCCTTTTAGCAGTGGAAACGCAAGCCTGATAAAGGTGACCCGTACCGACCCGTACCGTACTGTACCAGTCAGTGGAAACGAGCCATAAGTGACTGTATTATCATCAATATGTTAGCACAAAAGTTTGTAACATACAAAAATGTGAAAAAACTAAATCTTACCTATAAAATGTGATGCCTTTGTGCTTTGTTGTCTTTGTTTGCTCGTTACTAAACCCATACACAGCGCAAAAGTCCAGCATATTCCAGCCTGATCTCACGAGGAAACGTAAGTATTTTAAGCTTTGTCAGTTTAGTGGCTAATTCGTACGAATTTGTACAAGTTGGGTTGTACGAAAATGTACAATTTTAAAAAGGAGGCGTGGCACCTAACCCCAACCGTCATTGGGTGATGAGCAAATTGTACTAAATTGTATGAATTAGATCATATGAATTCATAGCCACAAAATCAAAAAGTTACCAATTGCCGTGAGATTGTGTTGGCATTTTCACATTGGCTTTACTCTTGACTAGTGCAGTTGAATGACATTTTTTCCTAGGAGCACTGTACAAATGTGGTGGTGGTATTGACGCATGCTCAGGGCCCGTATACAATATCTAGTGTATATATACAGTATATATAGCTTAGTCTGCTGAGTGTATTGGCGCGTATACTCGTTTTTTTGCGTCAAGGTTTGTTGGCCAAACACAGATATTTCACTTCTGTTTGATAATAATTTAATGTGTTTGGTGAATATATATTTTTAATTTTAACTTCAGACCATCAGCTAAAATGAATACAGTAGATTTTGTGGTTTAGGGCTAATTATTGGGAAGTCATTTGTCGAGTCAATATTTAATTGTCAGTTTACACAATAATTCAAGAAGTTTTTTTTTACAGTGGAAAAACCCCCCAAAAAACATAGGTAATATTTAAGCATTCAGTCCTCCTGTTACCCAAGTAATAAATAAAGCTGTCTCAGCATTTGACAATTAAATCTTGAGGTTTTATCAAATGAAATGCAATTTTTTTCCCCAAGGCATGCAATTACAATTCTTTAATCCACGTAGAAGTTGAAGGCGATTTAGAAGCCATCTTAAATTTATAAATGTTATGGCTGCTATAGCCAAGTCAACCTAATGTTTACTTTCAACACCTTTAACTGACAGTCAACAGAGTCTGGTCACTGATATCCTTGTAATATCTGCTAAGACTGCTGCCTTAACCAATTAGCAAAGACATTGCAGTAGACCATGAACATCTGAGTGTTTCTCCTGAGACCGAGCCAATGATTAAAGCCTCTTATCACCGACATGGAACAAATGAGGTGGTGATTTGAGAGGTGAAACGTATAACTCCTCAGATCACATTTAACTGCTAGTTTCTTAATCTGTTTAATGTAAACTAATGAGTGTAACTGTACTGTTTTTATCAGGGTTATGGACTTTTTATTCCCTTTGAGACCTTTTGATCAGTCAAAAACAGTTTTGTGTCAATGATATTAACAGTGGACGCAAGTGTCTAATTGTTAGCCTATTTAAAAAGGAGTTTTAAGGTGAGAAATATGGGCATAAGCATGCACTGCTCAGTTCTGAGATTTTAGGCTGTTTATAACATCATTCAGACAAGAAAACACATTCAAGTGTTCATTTTATCGCACTCAATAAAATAAACATATACAATTATGTCTATTGATTTTAGTTATCTTTATATATCATGTTCTCAAATGTTTTTTAGTCTAAAATATTCACCTCAGTATGATTTACTAACGCCAACCTTTAAAAATGTATTTTATTGTAGCTGAATAAGGATATATTCTGAAGAATTTAGTTTTTCCATACACAATTGTATTCCTCTTATTTTATCTCTAATATGTCAGCACATTGAAACAACAATTTTGAACTTATCCACTTTTCAGATTCCTGTTCTGAAAATGTATGCAAATATGTGCACATTAAATTAGACAATAGCTAATATGCATTAAAAATACCTTAAAATAATAGTTCACAAATACCGTGCCTTGGCTTAAATGACATTAAACTTTAGATACTTTTTACATCTGTTTTAATTGTGAATCCAAATAAAGCATAGCCGTATGCATGTCTGAGCATTTGCATGTCCAAATTCAGTATGATTTAATAATTTGTGCTATTATTATTTTAATGCATTTTATCTATATTTTGACGTATTTACAGAGCATTTATTCCCTCTTATTTTATCTCTAATACTGTATGTCCTTATTGTTGTATGTATATACAGAGTATTTTTCATAAAAATATGAACTCCTCTTATTTTATCTTCAATATGTCAACACATTAAGCTTAAACTAATTGAATTTTAAGATTTTTGTTCTGCAAATGTATTAAAATGATTACATATTTAGCCAGAATGAGTTCGTAAAAGTAGGTTTTATATACTATTAAAAATAGGAATTAAAAAACTAAACCTTAGGGATTAAGGAATTTAGATTTTGCTACTTACAGTTCAAAAGGTATAAGCATTTAAAGTTTGCAAATTTGGGCTAATGGGGATGCAAGAGAGTTTCAGTTAGAGGGTCCAAATTTGGTCTATTTAAAGAACAGCTTGTCCTCTATCTGTGTGCCGAATTTTATAACTTTCCCCCAAATGATTATATAGGATGCTAATCAAATTGCGTCAGAAGCAGCAGAATCAGAATAATAATAATAGAAACTGAAACAAAAACAATAATTAGGCAATGACATATATGCATTAAAAAACAAACCCTAAAATAATAGTTCACATTAGATACTTTTAAACATGCATATATGATTTAGTTTTGAATCTAAATGACGCATAACAGTAAATTTACATGTTTCAGCATTGCATGTGTGATTATGCCACTACCATTTTAATGCATTTCATCTATATTTTGATGTATATATGGAGTAGTTTTTCAAAAATAATTGTATTCCCTCTTACTTTATCTCTAATATGTCAACACATTGAACTTGAATTCATCCACTTTTCAGAATTCTGTTCTGCAAATGTTTTAAAATTATTATTTAACTAAGACAAATTTGAAAAAGTAGGTTTTATACTATTAAAACAAATAAATAAACCTTACAATTTTTGAAATTTTGGTTTGCTTATGGTTTAAAAGTTATTAGCATTTAAATTAGCATTTTTGAACAAATGTTGGCGCTAAACAGTTTGACTTAGAGGGTTCAAATTTGGTCCATTTAAAGAACAGACTGTGCTCTGTGTGCCAAATTTCATAAAATTCCTGCAAATGTTTACATAAGATTCCATTCAAATTGTGTATGAAGCAGAATAATAATAATAATAATAATAATAATAATAATAATAATAATAATAATAATAATAATAATAGAAACCGCAACAAAAACAATAGACAATGGCATATATGCATTAAAAACAAATCTTTAAAATAATAGTTCACAAATACCATGTCTTAGCTTGAACGACATTTAATATTAGATAGTTGTGAATCCAAATGACGCATAACAGTATATTTACATGTCTAAGCATTGCATTTGTGACTTCAGTATGATTTAATAACTCATGCCATTACCATTTTAATACATTTTATCTATATTTTGATGTATATACAGAGTATTGTTTAATAAAAAAATGTAATTCCTCTTATTTTATCTCTAATATGTCAACACATTGAACTGAAATTTATTCAATTTTAAGATTTAAATTTGTAATTTTGAACAAGTGGTGGCGCAAGAAAGTTTCACTTAGACAGTCCAAATTGAGTTAATTTGAAGAACAAACTATCCTTTATTTGTGTGCCAAATTTCATAACTTTCCCCCAAATGATTATATAGGATTCTGCTCAAATTTGTGGCGGAAGAAGCAGAAGCAGAATAATAATAATAGGAACCGCAACAAAACAATAATTGGACAATGACATATATGCATTAAAAAACAAATCCTAATATAATAGTTTACACATACCATGTCTTGAATTGAATTTAACATTAGATACTTTCAAACATGCAACTGATTTAACTGTGAATCCAAACTAAGCATAACAGTAAATTTACATGTCTGAGCATTGCATGTGTGACTTCAGTACACTCTCAGAAATAAAGGTATAGGATCTGTCACTGGGACAGTACCTTTTCAAAAAATACATATTTGTACCCAAAGGTGCATATCAGGGCCCAAACGTACCTAAAAAGTACCTTTGAGGTACCATTATGGACCCTTTTTCTTTAAAATGTCAACACATTGAACTGGAATTCATTCAATTTTCTGATTTCTGTTCTGCAAATGGATTAAATTATTACATATTTATCTAGGACCAGTTAAAAAAGTAGGTTTTATTTACTATTAAAAATAGAAATTAAATACTAAACATTACAATTTGTTAGATTTGGTATCCATTTGCATTGTCAGGAGCCAAGAATTCAGGGGGGAAATAATTTAGATTCTGCAACTTATAGTTTAAGAGTTATAAGCATTTAAAATTTGCAAATTTGGACAAATGGTGGCGCTAGAGAGTTTGACATGGACGATTCAAATTTGGTCCATTTAAAGGACAGATTGTCCTTTATATGTGTGCCAAATTTTATAACTTTCCCCCAAATGATTATATAGAATTCTATTCAAAATTTCAGTGGATGCAGAATAATATTAGGATTCAGAACAAAAACAATTACTAGAAAATTGCACATATGCATTAAAAACTAATATTAAAATAATGGTTCACACATACCATGTCTCCAATTATAAAGCATTTAACATAAGATACTTTTCAACATGCATATCTGATTTATTGTGAATCCAAAGCATAACAGAACTGAGTTCATCTACTGGTTACTATAGTTGTGTATACACAGATAAATCTCTCTCAAGTCAAACAGACAGTCTACCTGCACTTGTATCCCAGCATGCATCTCTCACTCGCCCGTCCTTCTTTTCTTTTGTAACACATCGCCTTTTCAGTCTGACAAAGCTATCTGCATCAGGGCCGGCCACAGTACCACCCAGAAGGGCCGAAAACATCCTCCTCCGCGGCAGGTCCTGAATGAGCCCCCATTCGATGCATCTCTCTCACACCAGTGTGTACACAGAGGCCATTCAGAGCTGATGGGCTGAGAGGAAACAACACATCCACACTCAGTCTGCGCACACACACACCAGTGACGGATGAGATGAAGACCAGTGGCTGAGCACGAGACACAATAACATTTAATTCAGTCTATTAGAAAACAATGAAGGGAAATGATGAGTATGTGTGTAACATTCCTGTGTGATCCAATACAACTGGGCAATGCGTACTTATATCACACCTGAAAAACGAAACAAGTTTAAACCAGACTTCCCAGATATACGTTTCAAATGCCAAAAACATAAAGGAACATGCTTTCATTGTATGGGAATGTGAGGTGGCTAAGATTTTCTGGCAAAACGTAATAACATTGATTTCTTCAATTATTTCAAAACCGATTCCAGTTACCCCTAAAATATGTGCTTTTGGTTATTTCCTGTAAGTTGGTCAGTACCAGGTTATCAAACTAAAATGATTAACAAATGTATTGTCATTGCAAGACGTTTGATAGCACTCTGTTGGAAGAATATAGAAAGTCCATCTATTGACCACTGGCTAAAAGATTAGACACATTGCACTGGAAAGATTCATCTACAGTATTAGGGGCAAATTAAAGTAGTACCATCAAATTTGGGATCAATTTGAAATCCTAAGTTATGAAAAGCAATAACATCATCCTTTTAGTGTCTTTGAGGTCTTGGTCATGATATTCACCTTCACTTTCCCACCTGAGTGTTTCTGATCTCTTAATCTCCGGGGTGTTTTTCTGGAGAAGCAAACCCTGCACTGCATCAACAGACAGTATAATCCGAAAATATTTGGTTAAGGGATTAGGAGTGAAGCTTTTAAGGCTCCTCTGGGAATCCTCTGAGGTGTGGTTGGGTCACTCACCCGTCTGTCAGTGCTCAAGCTTCAGGTTTCACCAAAGAGGAAACACAATGAGATTTGAGGGCCGTTTTCCTCTGGGACCCACTTGATTTTGATGTACACTCTGTTAACAATGACCTTAGAATAAATGTTACACTTGTTACTGTACACCAATGATAACCAAAGCTCTTTTACATGTTCTTTCCACATGGCTTGTTGATGTGATGTTGCATTTTCACTGTCACACATGACAAAAATGAAGATAAGTCAATTAACTTCAATTAACTACAAGTCTTTTGAATTAAAATCATTCATTCACTTTCCTTTGGCTTAGTCACTTATTTATCAGGTGTCGCCCCAGAGGAATGAACCCACGCCAACACAGGGGGAACATGCAAACTCCAGATAGAAATGCCAACTAGCTTAGCCGGAACTCGAACCAGTGACCATCTTGCTATGAGGTGACAGTCACTGTGCCACCTAAATAAAAAAATCATTAATAAATACCTCTGGCCTAATTTTACAAGTGGCTATTTTAGTAAACTGCAAACCTTTTTCCATTCATTCTAAAAACAGGAACTGGAAATTATGTCCTCTAGTGTGACACTATATGCTATTTTTTAATTGTAAACTGAAAACTTTAATTAGTTAAAGGAACCCATTCAAGATCATGTGACTGAAGTTTTGTGTGTGACAATTTTTTTTACATATAAAACCACAAAAAAAAAATTAAGCTTTGTTGTCCTTTGGTTTGACATGCGTATTTATTGAAAATTTCCAAAAAGTTTAACAAGTCAATTGGAAGAACAATTGGATGTGCCAAAACTTTCTTCA
Organism: Danio tinwini; assembly: GCA_903798205.1. NCBI lineage: Eukaryota > Metazoa > Chordata > Actinopteri > Cypriniformes > Danionidae > Danio > Danio tinwini. The sequence continues at coordinate 7,021,974 of CAIGQZ010034990.1, read as the reverse complement.
GTTAAGCAAAGAGAAAACTGAAGTCATTGTGTTTGGGAACAGAGATGAGGTTCTCAGGGTGAATGCGTACCTTGTCTCTAAAGGTCAAACAACAACAAATAAGGTCAAGAATCTTGGTGTGATTCTGGAGTCAGATCTGAGTATTAATAGTTAAGTCAAAGTAGTTAGTAAGTCAGCATACTATCATCTTAAAAACATTGCAAGAATCAGATGCTTTGTTTTACAGTGAAGACTTAGGCCCCGTTTACACTATTGCATTTTCGTTTTAAAACACATACGTTTTGCTACGGTTACGCCATCCGTCCACACTACGCCGGAGTTTTCAAGCCCCAAAAACGGAATCTAAAACGATGCTGCTCCGTCTCAGTGTGGATGGGGGAAAACGAAGACATCTGAAAACGGAGGCGGGGCTGCTGAGATTCGCTACCTGATTGGGGCTTTTGGATCATTGCGTATCTTTCCCTTATTCGTCAAGCCCCTATCACATGACTATAATGCTACCGGAAGACGGCAGACCAGCCTTTACTGTAAACAACAACATGGACACAGAAATGGGAGCGTTGTTTGCACTATTGTCCATTTTAGGCGCCATTGTGCAGTTAACCTCTGCCTTTTTTACTACAGCAGCTGCATATATTCGCAAGAGGCAAGCTATTGTTCGAGCACACGCTAATCGCTCGCGTTCATCGTTCAACCAGCGTTTGTTGACTAACAATAACCAAATGCCGAGCGAGACACATGCTTCCTGCTTATACTTGAACACGCATGCCCAGAGTGTGCGAAAGGTCACGTGATATACAGTTTTGTGTGTAGTGTGGACGGAGATAAGTTTAGAAACGCTAGTGTGGACGCAGATCGTTTTTGATCTAAAACGCTGTTTCAAAACGAAAACGCATTAGTGTAAACGGGGCCTTAGAGAAACTTGTTCATGCTTTTATCAGCAGCAGGGTGGATTACTGTAACGGCCTCCTCACTGGCCTTCCCAAAAAAACTGTCAGACAGAACCAGAACCAGAGCTCATCCAGAACGCTGCGGCCAGGATTCTGACCAGAAGCAGGAAATTAGAGCACATCACACCTGTCCTCAGGTCTTTACACTGGCTCCCAGTTACATTCATTTTAGAGTATTACTACTTGTCTATAAATCACTAAATGGCCTAGGACCTAAATGCATTACAGATATGCTCACTGAATACAAACCTAACAGATCACTCAAATCTTTAGGATCATATAAATTAAACATTCCAAGAGTTCAGTCAAAGCAGGGTGAATCGGCTTTCAGCTACTACGCCCCTCTCTGCTGGAATCAGCTTTCAGAAATGATCAGATGTGCTCCAACATTAGACACATTCAAACCAGCCTGAAAACACATCTGTTTAGCTGTGCCTTTACTGAATGAGCACTGTGCTACGTCCCACAGATTGCACTATTGTTCTTTTCTTTTCATTCTTTATAACCTATTTTAACACATTTTTATCTGTTTTTAATCATTCTTATTATTTTTTTCTTATACTTTCCTTTTAATCTTGTTTATGTAAAACACTTTGAATTACCACAGTGTATGAAATTTGCTATATAAATAAACTTGCCTTGCCAAGTCATTAAGAAAAAAAACATTATTCACAATTTCATTTAAATTAAATAGCACTGTATGAAGATAGTCGTCCCAAATTTAAAGAGCCTCTATTAAAATGAGCCTCTATTTGAAAATAAGCTTCCATGCAGTGCGCAACACAGTTCTAAGTGAATGGAAACATCCAGCTGAGGGTTAAATCTGATAGTGCACCTTGTTTAAAAGTATTGATTTATCTATAAAAGATTCGACTCAGAGTCGTTTAAATGATTCGTCGCTCGTCTGGATCTTTTGCCTGTTTGTATCTACGTCGACACGAAACAATACAAAATATGAAGTGGCGGATCTGGTAAAACATGAACGTACCTTTTCTTCAGACACTAGCAGAGTGCGGGTGTGTGAGGGACTGATCATGACTGAAGATGAGCAAACATTAATAAGAGAACATTTTAGTGATAAATGCAATAACCTACCCTGCAATAGTGGATTCGTCAGCCGTTTGTTAAAGGAAGGATCAGAGAAAAGACTATTGATGTACGGGACTTTGTCAGAGCTGAGAACACAGTTCATGGATCAGTTTCTTCCTCCATTTCACAAATGTAAGCGTGATTAAAACGGTTGCCTTGTTTTCTCTAGCTTGCAAAATATGTGGCTTGTGCTGTATCTGGTTAACTCTATATTCACATATCACGTCTAAAGCCATTTTGAAAACGCGACGCAGTCGACCAATCATAACAGACTGGGTCATCGGACCAATATACACAAATTAGCATCGCTTTAAGGAGGGGTTTGGGAACAAATGAATCGCTGAACAAATCAAATGGAAGTTGTTGGGATAATCAGGTAAAAATGTATACATATTAATAGACAATGAAACCTTTTTTACCTTGCATGCATATCAGCCTGTTGTAGGAGACCCCCAAAAACAAAATATCACCTTTTTAATGCATAATAGCAGCTCTTTAAAATGTCACTCAAATGCTGTTTGCATATTATTAAGAGTTAATTTTGTATGCTGTGTCACACAAATAGGACATATTTAAGGTACAGTGAAAGAATTGATCAAGTTAGTGACCCCTTATATTTAACTACACTGTTTTAATTCACCATAATCGTCTATGTGAAGCTGCTTTGACACAATCTACATTGTAAAAGCGCTATAGAAATAAAGGTGAATTGAATTGAACATCAGACTTCATTCATTCATTTGTCTTCAGCTTAGTCCTTTATTTATTAGGGGTCGCCACAGCGGAATGAACCGCCAACTATTCCAGAATATGTTTTACACAGCGGATGCCCTTCCAGCTGCATCCCAGTATTGTAAAACACCCATACACTCTTGCAGTCACACACACTCATACACTACGGCCAATTTCAAGAGTTCACACTTAGCTGATGATTGATTATTAAGCTTGTTTGGCATGCTGTCCCGGGAGAGAGCCCTGAGCTCATAAGATCCTTGAGCCCGGGGCTCCCTCCCGTTGCAAGACGAGAGGGGAGTTTGAGCTCAGGTAGATCTCGAGAACTCCCCTGTCATAGTGGCTGAAGAGCAGGTAGTAGTAGTTTCTTTTTAAAGAGATAAGTACTAGGTAGGAGCAAGTCTATGGTGTTAATTTGGATTAGTCAATAAACTTAGGTTGCATGTTTTTGATCGTGGGAGGAAACTGGGGAACACAGGGGAAACCCACATGAGCACGGGGAGAACGTGCAAACTCCACACAGAAACGTCTGCTGGTTTGGTAAAGCCTGGAACCAGAGACATTCTTGCTGTGAGGCAACAGTGCTAAGCACTGGGCCACTGTGTCACCCATCTAGGAAGGAGGAGGAGTAGGGGTGGGGTGGTATTCTTCAAAGCGAAGATAGCGGTGATACGTAACCCAGGGTATTTGTAGTAGCTTAGGAATCGTCTGATTGGTGCATTGTGAATTGAATAATGCGGGTTCGGCCCTTAGCAATCATAAGCACGTGATCCTCTCGAAATTAGTTTATAAACTTTCCTTAGCTCATATAATTTACTTATATCGCATGTCTTTGGACTGTGGGGGAAACCGGAGCACCCAGAAGAAACCCACACCAACACAGGGGGAAAACATGCATACTCCACACAGAAATGCCAACTGGCCCAGCTGGGACTTAAACCAATGGCCTTCTTGCTGTGAGAGGACAGTGCAAACCACTGAGCCACCGTGCCACCACATATATATTAATTTTGTGTTCAAAAATGGCGTTTTACAAAACAAAATGCATATTTAATGGCTATTTGTCACCTACCCGCTACCCGATTCACTTATAAGTTTATTGAACAACTTCATGTAACTATTTTCAATCATTATTGCTTTGTAATTTTGTAACGCTACATGCTAGCAGAAAAAAAACACATTAACTTAATATTATTAACTTACCGATTTTACTTGTAAGACAACTTATCACTTCATAGCACACATTTAAGTAACATGCATGAACACCAGTGAAACTTGTGTTTTTGAGTGCATCTATGGCTTTGTGTTACTGTTTTTACGTTCCTTTTTTCTTCTCGTTTAAAGTTTTTGTTTGGGTTTGTAACCTGGCAGGTCATTGGAGTCATCAGACTTTCCTCAGGTAATCTTCTAAAACCAGATTTCACACAGATACTATCAAATATACATGTGGGAAAGGAAGCAATGGTAAAGATAAAGAGGGCAGCTTTTTAACCATAATCCACATGTTACTGGAAGTCTACAATGTATAGTGAAGAATCCAAGAAGCACAGGTTTGCAGGTGTGCTCACAATTGTAGTTTGGTTTGATCCCAACTAGAAAAAAAAGAATAAAACAAACATTTAGTCCTGGTTGCTTAGAATTTTCAACCTTATATACATGGTTTGACATTTGCCACTAGAGGGCGTGTATTCACTACAAACAAAAGTGTAGTTTGATGACTGTGTGAGTGAGTATGGAATTATGGGAGTTGTGGTCCTTATTACAACATACAGGACTCCTGTAGAAATCATGTTGATGGATGAGTAAAGTATTAAACACTTATTATCATGGTATGAAGCAGAGTAAGACTGAAAGCTGTGAAAGTAAAAGGAGACACTGAAGCAATTGCTCAAACAGCAGAGCTTTTATTATTCCAAACGGTTTAATGGTTTAGCTCATGATCATGTGGGGAAGATGCAGCGCTGTATTAGACTAAACACATTTTAGGCCTGAAACCTGAAAGTCAGCAAAATTAACAACACTGTTCTAGTGATATTTTGATATTCACGAATTCACTAATGATATACTTTGATATTTACTATTGACACAAATTTTAATAATCATTTACAGGATTACAGGAATCTAAATGACATTTAATAGAATCACAGGAAACATTACCTTTTGATAGGTTTTTTAATGTTCAAATAGCTTTCTTTGCTGTTTTTATGTGAATCTTAGCTGGTAGCTGATTTTAACTTGTTTTATTTCATTATGTTTTTTTCTTGTAGCACTTTGAGGTATTACTTAAACTGTAAAGTGTGTTATAAATAAAATGTATTATTATAATATTTTTAGGATTATAATTTAGGATGATACAAATCATGACCAAAATTGCAAAGCAATTGGTAGAGTTACTTTTCAGTGGATCAGTGCCTTCAGCAATGTCAATTGTATTAAAGGTGCAGCATGTAAGTTTGACACCCAGTGGTTGAACTAGGTATTGCACTCCTAGATCAAAATAAACGCAGGCGCGGGATGCCAGATTGAGTACAGGAGCGAGTGATTTAAACTGTTCTAACTATAAGCAACGACACGCGATAGAGGGACAATTTTCCATATTAAAAGGTGTTTTGGTTCTAACCAACACCTCAAATTGATATATTAGAAACGGCTTCTGTTTCTCACAGCTGAACATGTAAAACCAATGACAGTGATCACCCCAGGTAAACCTCATGTGCTTTATTCAGTGCTAAATGCTAAAAATGTGAGTTTGAATGTTAATTCACATGACATTTATTGCCATACACTGAACGCAGGAGCAGATAGTTCACATCAGAAACCGTTTGAAATTGAACATTAGAACTTAACACATATGAGTAATTCAGCGTCTACATTTAATGATGCTAAAGAGGGTTAACATGCCTTAAACTGATTATAAACCTTACAGTTTCATGAGTGAGTGCATATTCTGTGCTTCTGAATGGCTGTATTTACATTTCTGTCGTGTTTCGTCTGGTGCAAACAGCCAAATTGCTCATCACTGCGTATCTAGTCATGAAGCATGTTGTTGGGACACGTAGTTACAATGTGACCTGCTCACCTAATGTTTACGTTTGTAATATTTGCTAATAAATAACCTCATGTGGAACTGAATCTGTCTCATTTCAACATCTGATACTGTCCACTGACACTGTCGCATTTCGCTCACGGACGCATGCTTTCAGAGTGTTTCTGTATGAATGAATGAAATACGCTGTTTTCCAACAAGGCAACCTGGGGTGCTGAAATATAATTGGCTAAACTGGCATTGTGCAGGTTAAATTTACCAAAGACAGCGTTCCGGCATGGAAAAACCATTTCAAAAGCTTAGGGTTAGGGTTAGGGTTAGCATTGTTTTTCAGTTAAATAAGCATGTTCACTTGGGGTGTTTCTTAAATATCTGCACACATATTATGGTATTTTTATGCTTTGGAAGAGTCAAAAACTTACATACAGCACCTTTAAACTGAACTGAATTAAATTGAACTTCATCATTGACGTTTAAACTAAACTGAAGTAAAGTGGTTTCAATTTACTTCACTTACACCAGCATTTCTACACAACTCTTCTGCCTGCCAGTTGTCCCACAACTTAAACTATTAAAGCTTTTACTCTTTTTTTTTCTTTCTACACTGAAAAAAAATTCATTGGATTTACAACTTTTTTTTTATAAGGCAAGTGGTTGCAAAACATTTATATGGGCTGAATTTAAACAAATTAAGTTGAACATCACTACATTTCATTTGTTTGTAAAAAAATTCAGCCCATATAAATTGTTTGCAACCACTTACCTTGAACAAAAATAGGTGTTTTTTCACTGTAAAAAGCACTATACACTACCTGACAAGTCAAGACAACTGATCCCAGTTGTAAGAGCAGCAAATAAAACTTGACTTCTAGTTGATCATTTGGAACAGAGGCAGAAGGTCGATTTTTCTGCTGAATCATCTGTTGAACTGCATCCCAATCATTACAAATACTGCAGAAGACCTACTGGAACCCGCATAGATCCAAAATTCTCATAGAAATCAGTCAAGTTTGGTGAAGAAAAAAAATTATGGTTTGGGGTTACATTCAGTATGGGGGCGTGAGAGAGATCTGCAGAGTGAATGGCAACATCGACAGCCTGAGGAATCAAGACATTTGTGCTGCCTATTACATTACAAACCACAGAACTGGCCAGCCCAGTCACCAGACATGAACATTATTGAGCATGTCTGGGGTAAGATGAAGGAGGAGGGACACAATATTCATTCTTTTTCCACTGCACCATGACTTTATATTCAGTACTGGACATTATTTCTGTTCAGTGACAAGACTTGTCTCAGAAAAGTCAGACCTTACTGTCCTAAGTCATGATCATATTTTATTTTGGTAAAATAAGCGTAATCTAGAGGCCTTTGCCTTTCATATAAGCCACTTCTGATGCCAAATGATCAACTAGAAGTTAAGTTATTATTTGCTGTTCATAAAACTTGGATAGGTAGTGTAGATATAATGATAAATTAAATTTAGCAAAATAACATACAGTTCAATTCAGCATCACTCACAGAAACCAAAAGTTCGCACAAGGTATAAATGGTGTCAAACAAGTTTTGCCACTTTTTCCCGAAAGCATAGCATTAATCAGCACATATTTGAACTCAAGTCAGAGAGTTAAAACCACAGATACAATCATAATTGTGCATAAAACACAGGCATTTGCATTCTACTAAATCTATGTGAGGAAATCTAAACTAGAGCTCCAGAAATGTGCCATCTCAGCACTGATGCTGCTGGGATTAAACATCAGAAATTGAGCTATTAGGAGGCTGTGCCCTTGGTAATTGCTCACGGTCATTTGCCAAAGCTGGTAATAAAGTGGGAAATGGAGGAATGGGGTGGTGTTGTGTGGCACGGCAGAATAAAATCAGCTTTTTTTTCAGTGGCGTTTGGCTGTGGTCTGCTTTCCTGGTTGATTTCCATGCGGTTGGGGGTGGGTTGGTTACTTACAACACTCTGGGTTTATCAGCACAGCCATCAGAGCTGCAGCTGATAAGGTAAAGCGGGATGGACGGACACACACACACACACACACACATACACACACACACACACACACATACACACACACACACACACACACACACACACACACACACACACACACACACACACAAGCGTCATGCACCTTTTATTTTATTTTTTTTGTAAGGGCTCACTTTTTCTGCAAGATAGGACATGACTGAAGACTCCAAAATAAACTTTTAAACAGTTTAGTATAGGTCACCTATGAGTCTACCTATGAGTCTATTTCTTTTCACAAAATCGCAACTGCGACTGATCCAGAGTCAGTGATCATCTTGTATTTTTTGTTGAATGCAAAACATGACATTTTGACAACTCTTTTGTGTCTGATGGGGGAAATTAATTTAGTATACTGTACGTGACAATTTACACGTATGCGCATATTTCTTTTTATATAATCAAAACTGCGACTGATCCAGAGTCAGTGATCATTTGCATTTTTTGTTGCATGGAAAACATGAAATTTTAATAATAGCTCATTTTGTCTAATATGAAAAATGTATTCAGAATCCCACTTAAACCTATGAGCCTATTTTATTTTCATATTATCAAAACTTTGACTGATCCAGAGTCAGTAATCATCTTGTATTTTTTGTTATATGCAAAACATGACATTTTGACAACTCTTTTGTGTCTGATGGGGAAAATTCATTTACTTTACTGTAGGTGACAATTTACACCTATGAGTGTATTTCTTTTCATATAATCAAAACTGAAGCTGATCTAGAGTCAGTGATCATTTGCATTTTTCATTGCATGGAAAACATGAAATTTTAATAATGGCTCATTTTGTGTCTAATGGGAAAAATTATTTCAGAATCACAATTAAACCTATGAGCCTATTTTCTTTTCATATAATCGAAACTGCGACTGATCCAGAGTCAGTGATCATCTTGCATTTTTCATTGCATGGAAAATATGACATTTTAATAATAGATAATTTTGTGTCTAA
>CAIGQZ010034990.1:6987723-7003166 GCA_903798205.1 Danio tinwini | reverse complement strand
TATATATATATATATATATATATATATATATATATATATTATCATTAATAAGTGATCCAATACGCTTTCAAAATTGTACAACATAATTACAAACCCAAAATAAATGAAAGACTGTACAATCAAGGTTAAATGATTTTAAGTTTTACATGCAATATTATTGTTAGAGTCTTTTAAGGAGTTCACATATAAATCACAGTCCTTCCTGAAAATAAAAAGTAAGGGTGTTTCTTTGAAAACTTACATTTATGGATGTAAAATTTTGCCAGAAAAAAGATATAAATAATAAAATTTACAATGAGAAGGATCTAAGTTCAGTAAATTGATTTTTGGGGGGGAAATAAAAAAGTTTGTAAATACATTATTTTTATGAAATTGGAAAAGTCAACTCAAAACACTTTACAGTAAGTGCACTGCCAAAACAAATGGATTAGTGTTTCTTCTAAATATATTATAATGTGAACACCTAACCCTCACAGCGACGTCACTAATTCTATTGAGTCTGCATGTCTCAGTTTGCACGTGGAAGTCTGCAGCCAGATACAGTTGACTTTACCACGCAAAAAAGTGTCCACTCCTTTTAGACCATTTCCAATGCTATTTCTGCCTACCACGGGTTGATGCCACTTTCTTTTTGAGCTTCAAAAAAGAAGAAATTTCTATTCATGCAAACATTCAGTGCAAACATTAGTGCTCGTTCACTTTCAGTGTCAGTCAGGGGCGGACTGACCAAACCTGACCGTCAGCTGGCCTGGCACCGTGACTCTGATCGCCCCTGATTCCAGTCTAAACATATATTTCTGCCGATATGCCACTGGTTGGTGCAACACTCTTTCTGAGTGTCAAAAAGAAGAAATTTCCATTTAGCATGTATAAGAGTTCAGTCATAGACATTATATAATTATATAAGTCATACGAAAATGTACGAATTAAAAAAGGAGGCCTATGGCACTAAACCCCACCACTAAACCCAACTGCCATTGGAAGATCAGCAAATCATACTAAATTGTACAAATTAAATCTAAATTCTTTACCCACAAATGCAGATTTTCAAAATCTCCTGCCTTATATACGTTTTTTCCTAACAAATTGATTATTTAATGAAGTCTCTTAAAGCTGAGAGAAATGTAAAAACTCTATGCATTGTAAGTTACTACAAATCTGCATTTGGCATCTTGTGAATGTCTTTAATTTTGTTCATTCGTTCGGTTTAGTCCCTCATTTATCAGGGGTCGCCACAGTGGAATGAACTGCCAACTATCCCAGCATATATTTTACGCAGTGGATGCACTTTCAGCCACAACCCAGTACTGAAAAACACCCATACACACTTATTCACACACTGTAAAACCCAACTGTCAACTTTATCAAATGAAATAAGAGTATAGTTAACTCAAAATTTACTGAAAGTTAATTATACTTATTTGAAAAGAGTTTTGAACTCAGTGTTGAAGGTAATGAGTTAATAATTCAACTTAAATGGAGTAAGTTCACAGTATTCATATAAATTAGCTTTTTTTTACTTAAATGGTTTGTTGCAATCGGTTTCCTTAAACGGTTTGAGTTGCCTTAATTTATTGGGTTTTACAGTACTCAGTTGGTTTGAGTTCTCTTCATTTATTGGGTTTTACTGTGCTCAAATTGCTTCATTTACTCAAATGGATTAAGTTCACAGTACTCATTAGGATTAGTTTTTAAGCTTAAATGGTATGTTGCAATCGATTTCTCTTACAGTTGCAATCAAAATTATTAAACCCCCTTTGATTATTATTATTTTTTTTTTATTTCCCAAATGATGTTTAACAGAGCAAGGAAATTTTCACAGTATGTCTGATAATATTTTTTTTCTTCTGGAGAAAGTCTTATTTGTTTTATTTTGGTTAAAATAAAAGCAGTTTTTAATTTTTTAAACCCGTTTTAAGGTCAAAATTATTAACCCCTTTAAGCTACTTATTTCTTCCATAGTCTACAGAACAAACCATCATTATACAATAACTTGCCTAATTACCCTAACCTGCCTAGTTAACCTAATTAACCTAGTTAAGCCTTTAAATGTCACTTTAAGCTGTATAGAAGTGTCTTGAAAAATATCTAGTCAAATATTATTTACTGTCATCATGTCAAAGATAAAATAAATCAGTTATTAGAGAAGAGTTATTAAAACTATTATGTTTAGAAATGTGTTGAAAAAAATCTTCTCTCCGTTAAACAGAAATTGAGGGAAAAAAATAAACAGGGGGGCTAATAAATCAGGGGGTTGATAACTGGGCCACATTTGCCATATTTTCTCTGGGCCAATTTAGGTTCACAGCTATATTAGCCAAAACTAACTGTGCCAAACATTTGCCGAAAGTGGCCCACGTTTGTTTTAGGATAACTGGGCCACATTTGCCATATCTTCCCTTGGCCACTATAGGCTGAAATCCATATTAGCCATAGCTTTCTGTGCCGAATATTTGCCAAAAGTGGCCCACATATGCTTTAAAATTTCTGGGCCACATTTTCCATATCTTCTCTGGGCCACTATAGGCTAACGGCTGCATTAGCCAGAGTTTACTGTGCCGAATATTCACCAAAAGTAGCCCACATATGTTTTAAAATAACTGGGCCACATTTGCACCTACATGTGAGAGCCACTTTAGGTTTAGACCCAGATTACCCTATAATGACTATGCCACATTTTTGTCAACTGTGGCCCACATTTTCCCTCCATCATTTGGGCCAAATTTATGATTTTCCACATGGGCCACATTAGGCTCACGTTCAGATTACATTTAGGTGCCAAATCTTTGCCCTAAATAGCCCATATATGAATTTGAATCTTTGGCCCACCCTTTGCCATTGTACAGGTGTGCTACTTTAGGCTCACATTCATTTTGTCTGGGCTGAAGGAAAACCACCAGTTCCGCATAACTGCCTAAAGTGGCCCACATTTGTATGCTATCTGGGGAATGTCTTTGGAAACCGGAGCACTCGGAGGAAACCCATGTGAAGAAGGGGAGAACATGCAAACTCCACACAGAAATGCCAACTGGCCCAGCCGGGAGTTGAACCAGCAACCTACGTTGTGGGGCCACAGTGCTAACCACGAGCCACCCTCTTTCATTTTGTTTTTTGATATTTTCCTGTAATCATAATTTACAAATGCACACAAAACAAATTATATGAATGAGATCGTACAAATTTATACAAATTAGCCACTAAATCAAAAAGCTATGAAATGGCGTGAGATAACTTTGAATATTTTCAGCATCTTCATGCAACTTTTACAATAACTGTCTGGTCCAAAGACAACCCCTACTGAAACAAATCCTTAGCTGACCTTGTAAAACCTGCCGTTTTATGGACAATAATTCGTATTTTTCAGTCTGAAAGGTCAGTCGGTCCAGTCAGAGCTCTCAAACAAACAGAAGTGCTGAGCCAGTCGCTGGATCAGAACCGCAAACACAGTCTGTTTATAAGATGTAGACCAGGTTTAAAGACCAGAGACAGAAATAGAAGAGCTCAACAAACAGAGTAACCCTAAACTGCTGAGGTCACACGAGCATATCCATTAACTCACTTCCCATGAAGCTCCACTTCAGTGTGTGTTTGATAAATGAGGAAGTGGAGAAGATCACTCTGCGTTTCCTTGACGCCAAATGCATTGAAATAAAGACTTTGATTGGCAAACGAGCACTGGGAAGTCAGGGTCATTTTTAGCGAACTGCTTCTTTTGAACTCAATCAACTGGAAACAGAAAAGATCCTGCAGTTTGTATTAAAATCTGTATTTAGATTATGCTTTTGGTAATTGTGACCATGCACTACAAAACCAGCCATAAGTGTCAATTCAGATTTATCAAATTAAGATTTATAAATCCGGCAAATTAAGATTTAAAATACAACAAGTTGAATTATGATTTATAATGTAAAAGCTCAATGAATCATTTCCAGTAACGTATGGTTTGCTTTTTAGTGAACTGCTTCTTTTGAACTCAATGAACTGGAAACAGAAAAGATTGAAATCTGTATTTACACGATGCTTTTGGTTATTGTGACCATGCACCACAAAACCAGTGATTGAAGTGTCAATTTAGGTTTATGAAATTAAGATTTATAAATCAGACAACCGGGGCAACACAGTGGCGCAGTAGGTAGTGCTGTCGCCTCACAGCAAGAAGGTTCGAGCCTTGGCTGGGTAAGTTGGCGTTTCTGTGTGGAGTTTGCATGTTCTTCCTGCATTTGCGTGGGTTTCCTCCGGGTGCTCCGGTTTCCCCCACAGTCCAAACACATGTGCTATAGGTGAATTGGGTAGGCAAAATTGTCCGTAGTGTATGAGTGTGAATGAGTGTGTGTGGATGTTTCCCAGAGATGGGTTGCGGCTGGAAGGGCATCCGCTGCATAAAAACATGCTGGATAAGTTGACGGTTCATTCCGCTGTGGCGACCCCCGATTAATAAAGGGACTAAGCCGACAAGAAAATGAATGAATGAATAAAATCAGACAACCCTAGTACAAAAATGTTGTAAAGGTACAAACTGCAAAGGTACTGCCCCAGTGACAAGTGTTTGTACCTTCTTTGGTACAACATTGTACCACTTTTTCTGAGAGAGTATGATAATTTTTAGCCGAAATACAACTATTTGCAAATGTGGATCAAATGTGGCAAAAAAAATAAAAATAAAATCTAAATAGCCTACTGAAAAAAATACACTCTCAGAAAAAATAGTACAATGTTGTACCAAAGAAGGTACAAACCCTCTTCACTGGGGCAGTGTCTTTTTATGGGACAGAATTGTACCTTAAGACAAAGAAACAAATTTGTACCATTGCAGTTTGTACCTTTTAAGGATATTATTTGTACCATGGGAAACCAAAATGTACCTTTGGTTTTTAAAACCTGCAGATACAATATTGTTCCTTCATCAAAAGTACAAATCTGATCCATAAAGGTACCATTACAGTGACAAGACTTTGTACCTTAACAGTGTCAAAAATGCTTACTAAACTTTTATTTAAAATGCCCTAAATGTTTAGTTTACAATACCTATAGTTTTATGTTTTACCAGTTGTTTTGTATTATAGAACTTAATAATTAATGTTTAGAAGTTCCTTAAAACATATATTTTTAAATGACGATTCTTTTTTAATATGGAAATTATTCATAAAACCACTTTACCTTTCCAGTAATATTTATTTTCATATTGTAATAAAGGAGTTGTTCAACAGTTTTGTACCTTTTATGTGAGAACAATTGTGTACTTTTATTTCAATTGTACCAAAAGGTACAGAACAGTATCATAAGAGGTCTTTTCTGTACCATATAAGTTACAGTTTTCACAAAGGTACAAAACTGTTCCTCAAGAAACATTAATTGTAACACTGTGTACCTTTCTTCTGAGAGTGTATGGTCTGTATTTAATTGTCTAATGGGTTTTGGCATAAAATGAAAACTTTACAATGTAAGGTTACTTAATGTTAATTAATGTATTTACAAACATAAACAAACAATGAACAGTATATGTATTACAGTATTTATTCATGTTAGTTAATGGAAATAAAGTTGTTTATTGTTAGTTCAACTCACAATGCAATAAGTGTTAACATGCATGAATTAATTAAATTAATAAGGCATTAGCAAATTAATAAAATGCTATTTACGTATTGTTATACTTACAGTGCTCAATTGAGTACACCCCACTTTGAAATTTTATATGTTTATCCATTTCTCAATGAATATAAACAATGTATTTTGGTGCATTTAAACAGAACAGATTTATTAAACAGATATATTTATTAAAATATTATTTTAGTCACCAAACACCATGCTATAGTCAGCAAGTATATTAACTTACATCAACAAATGAAAGGTTATTGTAAAGTGTGACCAAAAAAATCTATCATTTTGATTCATGCAATGTTATTTGGCTACTGTCAAAAATATACCCATGCAAATAAGACCATTTATTGATCCATCATGGTCACATAATTGATTAATAATACACATAATAAATAATTTCAGTATTTCATACAGTGTTTAAGCAAATAACTATAGTAAGTCTAAATAACATAGATAAACATGGTCTTGAATTTTATTTTATCTGACAGATTTTTCAAATGATCTGCAGAAGTGTGACCACAATGCAGAGCAAATGTGCAAAAAAAAAAAAAATCTTAAACATGCCATTTTATTCCTATTTTTGTTTATATTGTATAGGTACATTATTAAATAATAATAAACTATGTAGCTTTCACATTGGACTGTAGCCTATTTGTGTTTAAAATATCGTGCAACCTAGTGAAGTTCAAAATCGGCCGATATGTGTTTTCATTTTGATAGTGTTTTGCACATGTTTAGTGATGAGATTTGTAAGATATATAGAATAGCCTATACTTAAACTAACCAAAAAACAATGGAAATCTTATGTCCTCACTATAGAAAGTGTATGTGTAATAAAAGGTAGGATATATGGCGTTTTATCAGGGGAAAATGTCGACAATACAAAACAGAAACATGTTCATCTTCTTTGTCAGCTACACCTGTATTTAATAGGACTTTTTATTATCTTTATTATGGTCATGAAGATGAGGGCTTGTCACGCAACCTGTTTGTGTTGAAATGGCAGTAAAGTATTCGATTGGATGCAAAACCTGATGACGTCAGCAACCACAAACGAGACGGGAACTGTTTCATCGTGTCCTTTAAAATTTGATAAGCCTATTAATGTATTTGTTTATTTTGAGTATAGCAATGGGTCATTAAATAGCGATCTAATGCTCTATGAGGCTCATGCGTTCTCTGTTTAGGATTGAGAAACACCGCTGGATTTCTCTGGAAGCAAAATGAAGGATGTCGTTTTGTTTATTCACGTCTTTTTATTTGAATGTGTGTGTGTGTGTGTGTGTGTGTGTGAGAGAGAGAGGCCAGAAGACAGCAGTAAGGCTGTGGTTTCACGCTCTGACTGAACGGGGCATCTGCCGGCGCCTGCTGTCTAAACTGAAAAAAACACTGCTAACCCTGTTTGACACAGACCAGATTAATGATGTTGAGGTGTGGAGGACAATCATAACTAACAAAAGTCAAAACTAGCTGTACACAACAAAAGCACGTCGCATAATACCCCGTAATTACCGCCAGGCTTTGACATTAGTCTCTTCTTGTGATTCCGTGAGCCTGTTAAATCAGCATCATCAGAAAATTTGGGTTTTCTGTTGGATTATGTCTGAGACCTGGATTAAGAGGTTTAGAGATGTGATGTATTTCTTTGCCGGCTTTTTGTGTGCCTCCGAAGTCTTTAAAATGGCACAATGATTGAAGTATATCATCAATAATATCATGGTTTAAACTCTTTTGTGTGGGGTCCAATCTTCTGAGGGATTATATCATGTAGCCTATAATATTTAATGTAAATGGAATAATTATACTAGTATAACTAAAACCATTTTATATTAAATTAAAATGAAAAAATAAATGTATTTATACTTAATTTATTAACTAATTAGTTTTTTTTTCAGTTCAATCAATAAAATTAAATGTTTATAATCCAATATTTTTGTATTTTTTATGTATATTCTTATCTTCAAAACATAGGAAGCTTTGTAATTATAGGAAATTTCAAAATTAGTTTAGTGAAATATATCAAATAAATATTTAAAATCCTATTAAATACAGGCTTAGTTGGGAATAACATGTTTTTCATGAATTGAAAGGATCAAAATATGGACAATATTTTGACAAAAACACAATTTAAAACCGCTTTATATATTCAAAATGCTAAAATATTGTTTATTTTCCAATTTAAATGAAAAATGAGAGATTGTTTTTAGACTTTCTGGGTTGTTGCTAAAAGAGATACAGTTGCGGCCAAAAGTTAATTACTAAAGTATGTATTTATATTATTATTATTATTGTAATTATTTATAGTATTATTTAAATGGTATTCACATTTAATTGTATTTTATCATCGCCTACAGCCACCCAAACCCACATTAATGTAAAAACAGTAATTATAGAGAGCATTATTCATATTATGTATTAAATAGCCCATTAAATTGTATTTTATTAACGTCTACCTCACCCTAATCCTAAACCCAATCATCATTGTAATGTAAAAACAGTAACTATAGCAAGTACTATTCATATTATGCATTAAATTACCCATTAAATTGTATTTTATTAATGCCAGCCCAACCCTAACACAGTAATGCAAAAGCAGCAATTATACCGAGTATTATTCATTATGCAATAAATTACCCATTAAATTGTATGGTCACACTTTACAATAAGGTTCATTAGTTAATGTTAGTTAATGCATTTACTAACATGAACAAACAATAAACAATACATTTACTACAGCATTTGTTCATGTTAGTTAACGTTACTTAATGAAAATACAGTTGTTCATTGTTAGTTCATGTTAATTCGCGGTGCATTAATTAATGTTGACAAGCATGAACTTGGATGTTAATAATGCATTAGTGAATGTTGAATTATGATTAATAAATGCTGTACGAGTGTTGTTCATGATTAGTTCATGTTAGTAAATGCATTAACTAATGAACCTTATTGTAAAGTGTTACCAATTGTATTTTATTAACGCTAACCTCACCCCAAGCCTATTCTACCCCTCACAGTAATGTAAAAATATTAATTAGCTTTGCATAGCGTTACAAAAATATGCCCTTCTAGACTTAACCAACTTTATAGGTGCCGCCGTTATTTCAATGCCATCGACAACTTTATTTGAGGCTTCATTGCAACACTTTTGCAAACACTTATACCAAACATCTAGTCTGTAGAAGCCACATTGGATCTCAAAATAACTTTTTCCCTTTTATACTTGCTTATTAGTCTCACCCTGGCTCACTGAACTGAGCCATTACTGAGCCTCTTAATGTCTGAAAGTCATCTCACACCCTCATTCAGACAGAGATGTTTGCAACTAGACCATGTTACATCTCACATTACCTGCCGGACATGCCTGAATGAACACAAGAGTTAAGCTCTGAATAAAGTAAGAAGAAAAGAAGAAGCTAGACGGGAAAGATAAAGACTCGCATGTGAACACGCACACATTCTGCAAGACAGTATGGTGGAAAAAAGTTTGTCCTTGTTATAATGTTCAACTTTCATCCAGGATAGTTGTTTTCAGGGGGTGTCCATTATGCGATATCTTTGTGTCAATATTCACTAGTAGTGATGAACGCATGCAGATAATCAAATATAGCAGGTATATTTGAATCTTTTGCATAGCTTCTGGCTGCACAATTGCGTGGGTCTTCTTGCAGTCAGCGTAAATGCAGTTCACATTTTCACAATTTTCAAAGAGATCTATAATAATAAAGCCAATCATATTTCACTTATGAAACCTTTTTCAACTTAGGTGTTTACATTTTTTGGTCAATCGGTGACATTTTATTATAATCAATTTAACTGCCTGTTCTAAATGGTTGACCGTATTTTGACTGTTTTAAATAATGGTTTACACTACACAGCATTGTTGTTTTACAAAAACTAAAATAATAATAATCAAACAAACATAATCATGTTGCACTACTACACTTGATTTTGGTTTTATTGTAAATAAAAAAGAAAAAAGAAAAATGTTAAATGAGAATCTGAAATGTTTTATGACATACTTCAAAAAATAAAAAATGATGTAGTCAGAGATGATTTAATTTGATTACATTTTTAAATGAATTGGTCCTACACTTCATATTTTCTGATTTTTCATAGTGTATTTATTCCGGTACTTTTGTCATAAACCGACATATAAACCATTTGGTAGAGGCTGATGTTTTAGAAATTATGGGATGTGTTGAAAAAAATGTACATTAGGAGTTAAGAAATGCAATCCATTTTTTTTCTTGGTGCATGGGGCAGTTAAAGAAAATAATTGCGTTTTTTTAATGACAAAACGTGTAATATAAAAACATGTAATATAAAACCTTGCCTTTTTACAAAAAACAGGCGTGGAAGCTTTAGGTCTAACAATGTCCCCTGATGGATCAAAATCTTTTTAAACAGATGTTCGAATGACTTAATGATCATTTTATTATGAATCCATAGAGCTGTGACTTGTTTACACCAATCAAGACGAGATAAATAAGACTATTATATAATGCAATAATCTTTAAGAATAAGAACAGTGGCAGCCAATCATAATCCGTCCAGAAAGCGGTCGTTTAAAATAGCAAGCCACAAAACGAAACATGCTATTAACATAGAGCTAAATATATTCACTTCAGACCTTTTTTACTTAGGTGTTTACATTTTTGTCAATCGGTGATATTTCGACTGCAAATGTTATTATTTATTAGTATTATTGAGATATATTTTTGTTGTTATTTTGTGAACCCGATTAATACGTCGAATGTTGTCTGTCAGATGAAGTTAATGGTGAACTTGAGAAATATCTGCGTTTTTTATGACAAGAGATGTCTTTGTTTTATATGAAACCTTGCCTTTTAACTAAAAACAGGTGTGGAAGCTTTAGGTTTGTCTAATAATGTCCACTGATAGGTCAAAATCTTTTTAAATAGATGTTTAAATGACTTAATGACCATTTTAATATACGGAGCTGTGGCTCGTTCACACTGATCAAGATAACGATATATGACTATTATATCACGTAATAATCTTTAAGGATAAAAACATTGACAGCCAACCATAATCCGTCCAGAAAGCGGTCGTTTGAAATAGCAAACCACAAAACCGAAACATGCTTTTAATATAGAGCTAAATATTTCACTTATGAGAGCTTTTTCAGCTTAATCTGTGAAATTTCGACTGCAAATATTACTAATATTGAGATATATTTTTGTTGTTGCTCTGTGAACCCGATTGATACATTGAAAGTTGACTGTCAGATAATGTTACTGGTGAATTTAAGAAATATTTGCGTTTTTTAATGCCAAAACATGTCTTTGTTTTATATAAAACCTTGCCTTTTAACTAAAAACAGGTGTGGAAGCTTTAGGTTAGTTTAATAATGTCACCTGATAGGTCAAGACTCTTTTTTGTTAAAATGACTTAATGTCTATTTTACATTCACATCAATTAAGATAACGATAAGTATGACTATTATATGACGTAATCATCTTTAAGAGAAAAAAAAACAATGGCAGCCAATCATAATTCGTCCAGAAAGCGGTCGTTTAAAACAGCAAACCACAAAACCGAAACATGCTTTTAATATAGAGCTAAGTATATATGCTTTTAATATATAGCTGTAGCTAAAATTGCAATATTATAATTAAGATTATTCTATGAAGTGGCATCTAGAATTGTTTTGACATTAAAAAACGCAAATGTTTCTCAAGTTCACCAGTAACTTCATTTGACAGACAACGTTCAATCTATCAGTCGGGTTCACAAAAAAACAAAACAAAAAGATATCTAAATAATAATAATAATAATAATAATAATAATAATAAAAGAAGCAAAGAAGTGTTAAATTCAGTCAAAATTTCGGAATTCAGTTGACATTTAAGACTGATTACCCAAAAAAATGTAAACACCTGAGATGAAAAAGGTCTGGTAAGTGAAAAATAATTGCATTTAGTATTATAAATTTCTTATAAGATTGAACAAATAACAAGGTGAAATATGACCTGCATTTATGCTCAATGCATAAATATACCAAAAGTGGAACACGTCAAATTAGCTATAAAACCCAATGTATCCCAATGTAAATGTATTTTTTTATAAATGTTTAATTCATTAATATTTAATTATGAATTCATGCAGCCCATTCACACATGAATGTGAAACTATGAGGGTTTTAATAATCGTTTTAATATAGGATAATAGAAAAATCAATAGGGCTAAACTATAGACCTAGACTGTAAAAATGTTATGAAAACAAAGTTACTTCAAGTTAATCAGGTTTCAACATAATCTTTAGTAATGCAAAGCTTAACTCAATATTTTAACTTAGTTTGACTGGTGTAAGTTGATGTACAGTAACTATAAAAGTTTCTTTGATTCAACTGAAAAAGCAAGATTTTTTTTACAGTGTACAGCAATAACCCCACCGTGTCAGTGAAATATTTGGCATGCCTTTCGGAGCGACTTAAAAGCATTGCAATTATTATAGAAAAGACTATACATCTAACCAGAAATTATCTTGCTTTAAAAGGACGAACATTACGAACCAAAAAGCAAACATGCACCGCGTTTAAAATAAACAGAAAGTGATCGTGCGCTGATTTGACAGCGGATGTGAAGGATAATATATAGGTTTATAGTTGTTCTACTTGAAGAGGTTTTAAGACTTTTCTTGTAAACCCCAGGCACATTTCATTTCTCCTAAAGCATGCTTGCGTGCATGTGACCAGTAACTTCAGACAGACACAGTCAGCAAATGAATATAGATTACAATAATAAAATGACGTTGAACAGCTAAATTAATACCTGTCAATTTACCAACAACAAAAAAACACATTAAAACTACAGCAATAATAATATCCATTCCAAATATTAATAATGCTTAAATGTCAAATGCAAAGGTTTTTTTCTTATTTAACTATTATTAATTATTGTCGCCACTGGCTTGCTTTGTTTGGGACTAGTGGAGCTGCGCATCAATGGATTTGCTCTTCAGTTTTTGGACCTTCAGCAGTAAAAAATTAAACCACACTGAATTGAACTAGACTGAACTTCAACTCTGAAAACTGGACTGACACAGTTTCAATTTACTAGAGCTTCTATGTTAAGCTGCTTTGACACAATCAACATTGTAAAAGAGCTAAAGATGAATTGAATTGAAAATGTTTCCCTATATTTTTGTCAGTTGCATCATAAATTCATCATGAATAAAATAAAGTTCATCATAAATAAAATAAAATACAACACTACAAATTAAAATGTGTAACACTTTATTTTGATGGTGCATTTGAGTATTAGTAGACTGTCTGCTTAATATCTGTTGATATGCTCCTTCAACAGTCATTTAACTGACTAAAAGAAACTTTGCAAGTACATGTCAACATACACCAACCATAACCCCAACCTAACAGTCTATAATCTAATGAGAATTAGTTGGCATGTAAATGCAATGTATCTTAAATTCAACAAATGGACGATCAATATAAAGTGTGACCTTAAAATGCAAAAAAAAATTCAATAACATTTTATTTTTCAATTATTTACATTAAGCTTAAACTGTTCAACAAGCAATTAAGACTTTTGGAAATAACCGTGAACTGCATACACTGTACAAATGCTATACACAATCGATTTGTGTTGGGAAGAAATTAAGTTGACTAGTTACTTTTTTACGAATTTAAGTAGATTGAACAGAAACAAATAATTTGTCTCCACAAAATCTCAATAATTGGGTTGTTTCAGCTCATTTTAAATAAGTAGTTATTTAAATAAGTAGTTAAATAAGCAGTGAAAATAGAATATATTCACCAGACACTAAATATATGTATTCAGTGTATAGTGACTTGTGTAACGTGTTATAACAGTGTATAACGACTAATTAATGAAAATGCGTTGAAAAGTTAAATGCACTATACCATAAATATATGTATTCACAGTATATGTACAGTGCATTTAATTTTTCACTGCGTTACTAATGACTAAAGTCATTACTAATTTTATTTGTGTATTTCTCAAAGACACGTTCTCCTCTCATATCAAACTCGTTACCCGCAATAAACTTTATAAAAGGTAACGCAATGAATTTATTATGCTCTCAAAAAATTATGTTTATTCAAACTTTATTTAAAATAAGCAGAAACAACACAATTCTTGGCTTTTTTAGAGGATAACTTTGTTTTATGTTCAATCTACTTAAATTTGTAAAAACTAATAAGTGCACTTAATTCTTTCATGTTGTTCCAACTCGAATCGATTGTTTTGAATCCAGTATTTTTTTTAAGTGCACTGTAAAAAATACTGGGTTTCACACAATCTTCATGTTGTTTCAATACAAATCGATTAAGTTAACTTAATTGTTTTTACAAATTTAAGTGGATTCAACATGAAACAATTACGTTGTCCCAAAACAACTAAAGAATTGTGTTGTTTTGGCTCATTGTAAATAAGTAGCTCAATAAAGCAGCAAAAGTACTCATTTTTTGAGTGTCCGCCAGAGATGTTTTTTGTCACATAAGGTCATCTAAGCTAACTTATGGCAACAGTTTGATGGGATCATCTGTTTATTTATACGGCTGTCCGAGCAGATCTTCAGTCATGTGAACAAACATCGACAGCAAAATCCCACATAATCTCTCTGTAAACATGTTATCTTGACTGTGACTGTTGAGTAGAACTCAGCCATACAGAACTGATGAAACGCAAAAAGACTGTTCAGTTCACTTTTGCCATGCCTTTATTAAGCAGAAATGAATTTATAAAAATAGATATGCACATATTACCAACTCAAAGGCCATTCAATATCATACAGACACAAAAAAATGCAACAGTCTCATTTCCCTAACCACTTTAACAAGCCTGGATTACTAACAAGAGAACATTCAAACCAATTGCAGTCCATTTATAACAACAGCCTGACACTATAACTGATTTGCACCATAAAAACAATGACAAAAAAAATCTACTGCAAATATTGCAGAAATCTTCTGTGGTACAGTATCTCCACAGCTTCAGATCCCACTTGTCCGTAACGGTGTGAAACATTCAGGTGTGTTTTTTCCAGAACTTACTGATGAATGAGTCCATGAAGCTGCACATGAAGAAAGAACTGCATGATGAAAGTGATGTTTTGTTTGTCTTTTCGGTGGTCTTTGTGTTCTTATGAGTCTGAGAGTCCATGAACGGCGCTCAGACCCTCGTGCTGGTGTTTGCTCAGTGTACTCTTTCTCTCTACAGCTGGAGCCAAAAGAAAGCAAGTGTTTATGGAGCAAACAAGATGCAAACAAGCCTTTCAGCTATTACTAAAAGCTTTATCCTTCCTTCACAATATCAGTGTGATCTTGTTTTGTTTTTATTAAATTTTAGGTACAATCTGGCAGGTGGTGTATATTTTATTTTAAAAATAAATGCTTATAAACCATTTCCAGAATGAGCTTTACAAAGAGAAACATGAAAAAACGCTGCAGAAATATTTAAACTGTACACTCTAAGAAATGCTGGGTTATTTAAACCCAAACTGTGTAAAATATGGACTAACCCAAACATTGGATTAAATTTGGTCTATTAATTAAATAAAAAAAATCAACACAGGAGTTGGGTTACACTCCTGAACCCAAGTTTGAACCCAATTCTGGGGTTCAAATGACCCGACATTATTTAGAGTGTATTTTCTAGTGCACATTGTGAAATAAAAACATAATTCAGACTATAATTCCCCAAAATTGTATGCTCTAAAGTTATGTAAAGACACCAGGACACAAATAATACAATACATATTGACTCAATATTCAAAATAATCTGTCTAAATACATGCAATATATGTCCACTTTAAAAAAATACTATAATAATTTACAGTAAAT
>CAIGQZ010034990.1:6936283-6954182 GCA_903798205.1 Danio tinwini | reverse complement strand
ACACACACACACACACACACACACACACACACACACACACACACACAAACACACAAACACACAAACACACACACATGCAAGAAAAACAGAAAGACCCACAAACGGGACAAACAGGTTCCTCAGATCATTAGGATCAAGTAAATAAAAAATTCCATGGGTTCAGTCAAAGCAGGGTGAATCAGCCTTCAGCTATTATGATGGACCCAAGATTCTCACAGCAATCAGTCAAGTTTGGTGAAGGAAAAAAATCATGCAAGAGATCTGCAGAGTGGATGGCAACATCAACAGCCTGAGGTATCAAGACTTTTGTGCTGCCCATTACATTACAAACCACAGGAGAGGACAAATTCTTCAGCAAAACAGCGCTCCTTCTCATACTTCAGCCTCCACATCAAAGTTCCTGTAAGCGAAGAAGGTCAAGCTGCTCCAGGATTGGCCAGCGCAGTCCCCAGATATGAACATTATTGAGCATGTCTGGGATAAGATGAAACAGGCATTGAAGATAAATGCAAAGAATCTCGATGAACTCTGGAAGTCCTGCAAGAACGCTTTCTTTGCCATTCCAGATGACTTTATTAATAAGTTATTTGAGTCATTGCACAGATGTATGGATGTAATCTCGAGGCCTTCGCCTTTTTCATAAGCCACTTCTGATACCAAATGATCAACTAGAAGTAAAGTAATTATTTGCTGTTCCTAAACTCGGATAGGCGACAAGATATTTGTCAAGTATAATAGTATATAATAGTAATATAGCATGGTAAGCAATTTGACAATATTATAAGAAATATTTATGATATATTGAAAAGTGTGCAAATTATCAGCCAGTAATTTTCCAAGAACAAGCAAAATATAGGCAAGGCAAGTTTATTTATATAGCACATTTCATACACAGTGGCAATTCAAAGTGCTTTACATAAAAGATATAAAAGAGACAAGTGTATAAGAAAATAAAAAACTATAAACAATGATTAAAAATAGATTAAAACGTGTTAAAACAGATTATAAAAGAGTGAAAAAGAAAAGAAAGAAATAATAGTGCGATCTGGCAGAAGTAGCACAGTTCTCATTCAGTAAAGGCACAGCTAAACAGATGTGTTTTCAGTCTTGATTTGAATGTGTCTAATGTTGGAGCACATCTGATCATTTCTGAAAGATGATTCCAGCAGCGAGGGGCATATTAGCTGAAAGCTGATTCACCCTGCTTTGACTGAACTCTTGGAGTTTCTAGTTTATATGATCCTAGAGATCTGAGTGATCTGTTAGGTTTATATTTAGTGAGCATATCTGTAATGTATTGAAGTCCATTTAGTGATTTATAGACAAATAATAATACTTTAAAATTTATTCTGAATGTAACTGAGAGCCAGTGTAAAGACCTGAGGACAGGTGTGATGTGCTCTGATTTCCTGGTTCTGGTCAGAATCTGCCCGCAACGTTCTGGATGAGCTGCAACTGTCTGACTGTCTTTTTGGGAAGGCCCGGGAGGAGGCCATTACAGTAATCCACCCTGCTGCTGATAAAAGCATGAACAAGTTTCTCGAAGTCTTCACTGGAAACAAAGCATCTGATTCTTACAATGTTTTTGAGATGATAGTTTGCTGATTTACTAACTGCTTTTCAATGACTATTGAAACTCAGATCTGACTCCAGAATCACACCAAGATTCTTTACCTTATTTTTTGTTGTTTGACCCTTAGAGCCAAGTTACGCATTCACCTTGAGAACCTCATCTCTGTTCCCAAATGCAATGTAGTTACAACATAAATAAAATGCAGTATTTAAGCCTCATAATTATATACAAAATAAAGGAAATAAATGCCAAAATAGATGCCAAGATCACCCTTTCACCTGGATGGCGACGTGCCTATAATTATAACGTTTGTACATTACAGTTATGTTTGATACCATCAGATCATTTTTATGGCAAACAACAATCTGTGTGAGTGATGACAGTGTGTCTAACCCTGACAGCACTGTTAACCCTGAAGGTTTAAAAAAGTTTTAAGAGAAACTGCCTGGTTGACCTTTTGTCCGTAGGTGATCATAAAAAAAGTGTTAGGAATACAAGGAATACAATTTAACCAATGAAACTGGTCAAAACTGATTCTTAAAGTGATGTTAAAAAGTTGACAGCTAAACATGTGGACTGGCTTTAATGTGAAGAAGCTTGCATACTCCACAATATTTGACTTGAAGGATCCAACGACAGCTATTACAGAAGTATTACAAATGTTTATTGGTACAATGGCTTGGATGGGCTGCAAATGTACCATCATATTTTGACAAGAAAGAACTAGTTAATGGACAGGTGCCAGAAAAACTAAATATGTATGTTGACTGTGCACACATTCAGTAAGGCCTGTGAATGGTTTTAATTTCTTTACAATGCATCTGTTTATCGGTTTATCTGGAAAATCATGTATTTAGTTACGAACAAGACTAGCAGGAAGATAGATTAAGTTTGAACACCTTTTGTCACGGTGGAAATTGGTGGACATCGTTTAGTCATGAGGAAGTGAATCAACAACAGTGAGATTTAGAAGATTATGTCGCTGTTTTTTTCATTTTCTTTGTATTTCTCTTTATGTTTACTTTTGCTAGTATTATAATTCTCTAACATTATGTGTATATACAGCAGTCAAACTTTGAAGTGGATCGTCACCTTTCATCAATGTTGTCCTAAAACTATTGAACAACACCCTTGTCCTAGGATAATTGTGAAAAATTATTCATTTTGAATACACTGTACTGTACACACTTTAAAACCAAATAAGTTTAGGTAATTCAAACCATTTGAGGAAACCGATTGCAACAAACCATTTAAGTTCAAAAACTAATCCTAATGAGTACTTTGAATTTAATCCATTCAAGTAAACAAAGCAATTTGAGGACAGTAAAACCCAATAAATGAAAAGGACTCAAACCAACTGAGTTGTCAGGGTTGTGGGGTTGGGAAAGAAGCGAGGACTCAATTGCAGGAAAAAATGGGTATTTATTAATAATAAAAAATAAAATAAACAGCAAAATAAACTACCCCGAGGGGGAAAAACTTAACAAAAAATACAAATAAACTCCACTGGGCAGGCTGGCAGGGATCAGGACAGGACAAGGTTACACATGACAAGACAAGGAGAATCGATGACGAACTGGCACAGGACAGCAGACATGAGGAGATTTTAAGCAGAAGTAAATTAACACAAACAGGTGAACATGATAAACTAATAATAGGTTAACAAGGAGGGTAGGGCTAGACAATAGATGGGAGAGCACATGACACAAAGACAAGCCATGTGGCTCACATAAAACTAGAACACGCAGCCAATGAGAGAACTCATTAACTGTGTGTTCATGACAACACAAGCACGCGGTGCATGTAAACAAGCACCACGTGCTAAACACAACACCAACAGAAGACTAAACATGAGACACGAGCACACGATAGATGAAAACATCTTACCGTGAGCTCACACATAAGCAACGCGCACGTTTCATCTCAGCGCCAACCAAAACCAAAACCAACCAGACTGAGACGCTGAGAATGAAACAGCGCGATGCAGACAGAACAAAACACAAACACGAGTACAAAAGCGCGCACGTCACAAGCGCATGCAGACCTCGCGCATCCGCATCAAACGGGAGCGCGCACGGTCTGCACGCACTCACGACGGCGCGCACTCAATGACAGAACACAAGTGCCCGACCCGAGAAAAACTCGAGCCAAGCACAACAGGGCATGACAAGACAGAGCTAGTGTCCGGACTCTGCCACCAAAACAAGAATTTACAAGACCCAAGTGGCAGAACCCTGACACTAGCGCCCCCCAAAAGGGACGCCTCCTGGCGTCCCTAAAGGGAACATCAAACAAGGTACAAGACAGACAAGAAACACCACAAGACAACAAAACAGGCAACATCAACAAACACAAGACAGGGAAGTGAACAGGCAAAACAACATGAAGGGGGGGAGGGAGGGGAGCCAAGCCAGACCCTACAAGACGAACAAGGGAGGGATGGGAGGGCAAGACCAGGGAGGAACAGGAGGAACAGTCCAGGGCAGGATCAGTGGGGCAGGGGGCCAGGGTGGAGCCGGAGGGTCCGTCCAGGGTGGTAAAGGGGCACACCAGGGAGGAGCAGGAGGGACGACCCAGGGAGAATCAATAAGGGGAGACAAGGCAGGAGGTCTTTGGAGAGTCGGCTGGGCAGGAGGCCTGTGGGGATCCGGCAGGGCTGGAGGCCGGTAAGGAGCCGGCAGGGCTGGAGGCCTGTGGGGAGCCGGCAGGACTGAAACAGACTGGACAGGAAGCCTGTGGGGAGCCGGCAGGGCTGGAGGCCTGTGGGGAGCCGGCAGGGCTGGAGGCCTGAGGGGAGCCGGCTGGGCTGGAGGCCTGAGGGGAGCCGGCTGGGCTGGAGGCCTGAGGGGAGCCATGAAGAACATCACTCACCCTTGAAGTGGTCTGAGTTTTTGAACGTGTTGGCTGATGAACTGTCCAGCCATTTTGGTTTCCTTTGGGAAACAACTTTGGGTGTCTTGAGAAGCGTGGCTAGTCCCGTGACATCTCTGACCAGTTTGTGTGGTAGCTGGTGTTGACATGGGAGGCACGTTCTTTGTTGAAGACAGTGGTGTTGTCAGTACCTGATGCACATCCTGGATCTCGGCTGATAGAAGATTTCAAACCTTTCTTGGAGGACATCTTCTGTTTGATGTAGGCTTTGTCTGTGAGTTCCCGTAGCTGTTGGAGGGACATTGTGCATGGACAGGCTATGATGCCTAGATGACGACTTACTCCAGGGTGCAGGTTTCTTAAAAAGAGGGTTTTAAAGTTCACATCCTCTTCAAGTTCAGGGTCATCATGTGCAGCAAAGTATGCTTGTCTAAACCTGTGGTAGAAAGCTTGAGGTGTCTCTTGGCGACCTTGTTTGGTTTCCAGGGCAGTTAACAGTCTGTGTTCAGACTCAGAGTCTTTAAACTCTTTAATTAGTGCTGCACACAGTAGCTGGTAGTTTGACTTTATGTGAGCATAAATATGTGACTTTATGTGAGCATATGTGTCAGCTTCTACTGAAGATAGGTGATGCGCTTGTTGTTGTCATTATGTTATCATAACAATTTAATGTGGCAATAAGATCGTAACAGTTTTTTTTGTCAAATTACAAACTGTAATTTGACAAAATAACTCTCTCATAGGGTATTAAAAAAAAGGACTTTCTGGGTCGCAAGTTTGTATCCAGACTGGCCCATAGTGCAGAGCTCTCAAGCTCAACACTATGTATAATTTGGACTTACAGCTATACTCTTAGATTTATCTTTGAGTAATTGATCTTGTGCATTTACTTCGGAATAGGCTTTTATTAATTCATTCTGTAATCGGCATGATACACTTTTATCTGAAAAATAAAGTATTAAGTTTTAATGCATTCTGAATTCTCCTGAAATCTTTTATATAGATTATGTGGAGGCTGGTGCTACCTTGATCTGTGTACATGATATCCAAACAAATTGCACAAAACTGTTTGGAGTGGAGCGGTCAGCACGTCAGCTTGGAGACAATTTGATTTCTGGTTATCACAGACTTAGCAAGTTGTATGGAAATGTCTAAACTAACTACACTTTTAGTATGAGTGAGCAAGAGGCAACCGGACTAATTGGGTATTAGTTAACCCTGCATCCTCTGACTAACTTCCGAATGTTGAGATCCTGTCTGTGAGAAACAGGGGTGTAAAAACTCTGTGTGGCATTGAGTCCCTAATGCACGTAAAAGAGGATGGGATCAGACATAAATCAAAACTCTTAATTGATTCATGAAAGACAAATGTGACCCATTCCTAATTAGAAATACAGTCTAAATTTGACTGTCACTTTAAATTTGAGTCAGATTTAAAACAAACATAAATAAATTTTAATAAATAACACAATTCTTTTCAGAAGCACTAGACCCACGCATTTAACCTTCGAGCATTCATCAGATTCTGTCGTTGGGCCATAAGAGTGGAGCCTTATATTATACAGCTTGATGTTGCAAACTGGACTTTGCTTATTATGTTATTTTTATTTTTCTGTATTCTCATGAACACTTGTTTGTAGAGCAAGTAACAACCCTTTTCTGCCATTTGTTATTCCCCATAGACAAAAGAACCAACCGGGGGTAACTAAATAAGGACAAAGAGGCGGAGAGTGAGCAGAGCTACAGACGCCTGCTAGCATTTTGCTTAGACGGGTTTTTCTTTAGGAGAAACGCTTAGTACTTCACTACCTGCGACTCATTTATGACCACATGTGCTTGGTAGTATACTATATCAATAAAGTGTTTAGTCTTTTTAAAACAATGTAGTAACACATTGAGCCTTTAAGCATTGTTTTTATGACGTTTTTCTACAGGAGGAAAACACAAATTACTTCCAAACACTTCAAATATAGTCTGTGTTAGTAAATGCAGGGCTATTTATGAAATCCAGGCATAACACTGTATGACAACGTTTCAGATGAGTGTTCTAGAGCCTACAGCTAATCAATCTGTCAGATTCTGGAGTGTATTACAGTTCTAAAGAAAATTACAAATAATAATTTATTTTAAATAAAACAAATACATTTATAGATATGGTATACAAGCATATAATTTTACTCATCTGGGAAATGGAGGTCATGTGGCTGGTTTGTGAGCACCATTATTGTAAAAAAAATGTAATTGTATTTATTTAATTACATTTTAATTGTAAAAAAAAAATCCAAAAAGCAACTGACTGTGTAAAGACACATTAAACAAAAATAAGATGTATATGCCGAGGTGCATGACAGTGACCAGCAAGACCTAGCTGTCACTCAAGTGGCCCCACCCTTAATTATGTAGACTTAATATAAATGAAACAGATGAGTTATAAAAAAAATCACCCCCCTCACAGTTGTCATAAAGTGTAATATTAGTGATATACACCAAAATCTTTCTTTGTATCAGGCTGTAAACACCTTTTTTTCTGCTGTAAAGTTGGCCATTTTAACATTGGGGTCAATAGAAATTTGTTCGATTACGGAGCCAGGACAATCAACACTGTAGTATTAATCAACTCCTAACCCTTTCACCTGCATAGCCTGTAGCTACATTGTCAATTTTTAAAATGAGTTTGCCTTTAGTGGCAGCACAAACCCTGATACCCGTTTTTTCCTCCTACAGTATCCTTCTGTCTTTGCCTCTCGGGCCAACATAAGTATGCCTTTGCAATGGCCCCAGCAGCTGCTTTTCTTCCATCACTTTCACATTCTCATACTTCCTCCATTTTCTAATGGTCTACAGAGTCAAATCTGTTCAGGCAGTTGGCACCAAAGGCAGAGCCACACCTAACCCTAGTACATTATTATTCACAGCTGCAGTGCAAAAAAAGTAAATTCAGTAAATTTTGCTTTTGTCTTGCTTCT
Source organism: Danio tinwini (assembly GCA_903798205.1). Taxonomy (NCBI): domain Eukaryota; kingdom Metazoa; phylum Chordata; class Actinopteri; order Cypriniformes; family Danionidae; genus Danio; species Danio tinwini. Next base: position 6,946,772 of record CAIGQZ010034990.1, on the reverse strand, counting down.
TAAAAATTCTTAAATCACAAAACTTTATTTCAGACAAGCAAAAATTATTGTTTTGTTTTCATAAAAATTACATTAAAAATAAGAGTTTTTCTTTAAAACAAGCTAAATAATCTGCCAGAGGAACAGCCTAAGCAATATAATCCTGCTCTTACATTGAAACAACATTATTTCACTTTTCCTTAGTAAAAACTCACTCGTGTAACCCAACATTACGTTTCCATCCAAAAATGCAAATTAACTTTAAGAGCAAAACTGGCTTATTGCATAAAAGATGTGCAAATAAAGCAGTGTTTCCTCCACCGAGTCAAAGCAAACAAAATTGTGGCGTTTAAAGGCGTCAGACGCAGAGCACAGATGCTCTTGATTCTGGAGGTCATTATTAATATAACACTAATACTAAGAGTACGACGTTTTAGAATTACCAAAACAACATTTCAGATGTTTTACAATGTGCTCAGCCTGCTGGTTTGTCCATTCACACATTTTTTTATCATCACATGATCTCTTATAACAAAATCACATGAATTTTTTAATGCGCACACTGGAATGTGTGCGATAAATGTGTTTCCACTGTAGTTTATGCGCATCTTTTTTATAGAATAAAAAGTTAATTCTACTTAGTTATGCGCATGTTTTTATGCGCATTTTCAAAATTGATGCGCATCTTGGAGTTTTCATCAAAGTTTTTTATGCGCATATCCAAAATGCGCATAAAAATAGGTGGATGGAAACGTGACGGCTACACTTTTATCGCTCCACATCTTTAGCACCAACAGCTCTCATTTATTTAACTATACCAGAACCTTCATTTGTCACATACCCTATAGCACAGGGATTCTCAACCGGGCTAGTGGGCCTCAGAGATCCTGCAGGTGGGCCACGTGATTAACACTCAACACTATTCTATAATTTTTGGATTTTATTTTTAACAAGCTATATCAAAATGATCAAAGTGATGCACTTTCTCCTGTTCTCTGATTGATTACTTCAAACTCGGTACAAAAACAGCCTCATGATCGCGTCTGCAACTATAACAAGTCTGTTCATTCACAAACTGCGTGAAGTGAAAGTGAAAGTCTCTATTAAGGGCGTACTCACACTATGTACAGTTGCCTTGAACCGGGCCAAAGCACGCTTGTCCCCCCTGCTGTCTGCCCCGATGACCCGCACTCACATTACATTTGGGCCTGGGCGCGCTTACGTCATCGATGATGCGCTGTTCAGTAAGCGCTCTCGCTCAGCACAGTGGAGATTTCTTTAGTTATATCGTTTGAGGGCATGTTCACACTATGCTATCCGAACCGTGCCCAGGCCCATTTCCTAGATCGTTTGAGAAGTGTGAGTGCTCTGAATCGGGCTCAGGCACTGTTCACTTGGGTGGCCCTGGCCCAGTTGGATGAGGTGGGCCTGAGCGCGGTTCACTGAGCCCAAAACTGAAGACGAGACGTGACATTTAAGGGACTATTTATTATTAAAGACACAAAGACTTTATGATTGTTTATGAGCGTCAAAAGAGGTTGATCTGTTCGGCGAAATATTAGACTGCGTGTCACTGCATATCAAACAACTTAAACGATATAACTAAAGAAATCTCCACTGCGCTGAGCGAGAGCGCTTACTGAACAGCGCATCATCAGCGCCCAGGCCCGAATGTAATGTGAGTGTGGGCCATCGGGGGAGACGGGAGGGGGGTACGGGCTGATATGCGGTGACACGCAGTGTAATATTTCGCCGAACAGATTAACCAGTTTTGACACTCATAAACAGTCCCCGTGCTGCAGGAATTAGGAAGTTTGCTGAAGGCGCAGCTGACGTGCAGTGAGGGGTTTGCATCTTTAATAATCTACAACAGTTTGCGTTCATTGAACAGTATGAATTATTAATTAATCCATATGAAACAATCCCTTAAAAGTCTCGCTTTCAGTTTCGGGCTCAGGCACGCTTGCACTCACACTGTAAGCATACCGCGCCTGAGCCCAAGTGAACCGTGCTTGAGCCCGATTCAGAGCACTCACACTTCTTAAACGATCCGGGAAATGGGCCTGGGCATGGTTCGGAAAGCATAGTGTGAGTACAGCCTAATACATCCACATAGTTGTCCAAATTAATAAGTGTTTTATAACAAACGCGCACCCATACAGGAGGACCTCAGGCTCAGTGGTGTTTCTGCCATAGAATGTAAAATAAACTTGCATATGAGCTTCAGACGCGCTGGCTGTGACATTTCAGATTTCAGCTGTGGCAGGTTAGACAGCCACTCCACTAGCCACTTTGTTGAGATTAGTTGAGGAGCGTTAGTCAATATGCATGCAAATGCGATTAGCACAACTGATAACTGTTTGTGCGAGCAAAGCATGCAGGTGAGTACCAAATGAGAGGATGATCAGGCGATTGGTGAGACAGGCTCTCCTCACTCACTGGGGGTTTCAGTGTCACACGCACAGCTTATGCGATGTGCGCGAGTGCTTAAAAGATCCCGCGTCCTTGCGCAAAGCAACCGTGCCTGGAAACGTAACTGGTGCAATCAATTTTCTTTGAAATAGTTTGCTTTCAAGAGCTCTAGATTTTTTGTAAGCAGCAGCGTTTTAACTATTCTTTTAACAGATAACTGCGTGCGGGCAACCATCATTTCATTAATATTGCACACAGTGTTTTTCGCCTGCTTTCTTTTACTTATAGTTATTTTTGTTAATATGTTTTAATAACCATCCTTTAAAATAACATTGCTTTAATAAGAGATTGACTCCATTTATGTACAGTTAACTGGTGATATGCAACCTTTAGCCTGGACAAACTACTGTGCATTTTAGGTACATGACAATAATTTCTTTAAATGTCTATTGTTTTTTTAAGAAAATAGTTTTTGAATAAAAAGTGTTTAGACCATTTCAATGTGGTCATGTCATTGGCCCATGAACATTTCCTGCTTGTTATCAAAATATTTCTTAACTGTAACAAGAGGCAATTCAATCGTAACTTAATGTTAAAACAGCCATCTTAACATTATTTATCAATATGTGGCTCTTTTTGGATTCTCAGAAGCTATAGGAGATAAAAATGTAAAACAGGAAATACACAATACCATTGTGTTTGTTTACATCCCTCAAAATGGTCTATATATACAGCTATATTTTACTTGTTTTGACACATTATTAAAATTTTGTGGCAAGGAAATAATTAGTTTGGTGTGACCAGTGATAAAAAAGGTAAATCTTTAGTATTGAGCCCTGAAAAATCATGTGAAATAAAAACTAATTGCAATGTGAAACTATGAAGCCATAGCCCATTTGCTCATGCTCATTGAGCAAGGTCATACACAACACACAAAAATGAAATAAATGAGGAGGCATGTGGACGTAGCACAAAATCTAAATCAAGTGATTTTAGCATGCCAAAGTCAAATTTATGAATATAAAGTATATTTTCTCAACAACAAAATTGTGACTTGTGAAAAGGCCGAGTGGCTAGTAACAGTGGAAAACTATCCACCGTGGCTGGTGATCAAAAAGGTTTACGTCAAGCCCTGGTACTCATATAGATTAGTTTTTTTTTACTCAAATGATTCGTAGCAATCAGTTTGCTCAAACGGTTTGAGTTGCATTAACTTATTGGGTTTTACAGTACTCAAATTGCTTCGTTTACTCAAATGGATTAAGTTCACCGTACTCATTAGGATTAGTTTTTTAACTTAAATGGTTTGTTGCAATCGGTTTCCCTTAAAAGGTTTGAGTTACCTTAACTTTTGAGGTTTTACAGTGCACTGATTGCAAAAAAAACATTTAAGTTAAAAAACTAATCTTTATGAGTACTGTGAACTTAATACATTTATTTAATTAACTCTCTACCTTCAACACTGGAGTTCAAAACTCTTTTGAACAAGTACAATTGAAAGTAGAATTAACTTTCAGTAAATTTTGAGATAACTACACATTTCATTTGATAAAGTTGACTGTTAGTTTTTACAGTATAGAAAAAATATCATATTTTTGGCTTCCTTGAGAAACTGCAACTAAAAAGGTTAAGACATGCAGCTGAAAAAAATTGTACTGTGTGCACTGAGACTTTTTTTTTTCCTGGTACACACTGCTGGCAGCATGCCAGAGTCAAACCAAAAACAAAAAGAGGGTATTTTTTATAATATATAAACAAATTAAAAGTGTCCAACAATATGTTGTTTTACCATGCGGGTTGGGAATAAGCTAAATTTTAAAGGATTCATTATATGCACTTGACATGTTTACTGATTGCTGCTATGAAGTCACATTTTTGGCAATTGGAACCACACTGCGAACAGACAAGCTTTTATCTACATCAAGAGCTGAGGAAATCCACCTGCGAGCGGAGAGATTAACAAGGACCTCTTTATATTTTTCATTATAACAACATAACGACTTGCCTTTCCTGAAAAGAATAAAAGCATTGTCAGTAGGTTGTGTACTTCAGCTGTGGGCAATCCCTATGATGCTCCTCTGATGATGCTGTGTTGACACCCTTAATTCAGCATCTGCCATAGGAGACAAATAAATGCATGCAAATCTACAATTCCTCAACAGAATTGTCTTCACAAGTGATTCAATAAGGTGGGACATCTGCAATGCTGATAGAAAAAAGTGATCTTCCGCTTCCGCAAAGTCCACGGACTGAGAGACAGCAATCTAGAGAGAAGGTAATGTGATGGTTTCATCGAATATTTAGAAACTAAATGCGATAATTCCTTTTATTTTATGGCAATTTGCTCTTTTAGTTGTTGTTTAAGCCTCTGATAACTAATTTTTAAAGTTAAAATTAACTTGTAAAATTCATTCTGTATTAGATTTTTGTGTGTAAAACGATGACTTTAAATATATTTTATCCATCCACCAAAATTAATTATTAGGTAGGATGCTGGAAATCTGCCAATTTGAAAAAACAAATAAATGAATTACGATAGTATCTCAAATAAAATGAATATATAAATAAAACGAATGATAAAGGAGGTCATGAATTTGTCAAAAATAATTTTCGGGCAAAAAAATGCACCAAAAAATATATTTTTTACATCTTTATATAACATGTAAGACTTGTATCTTGTGTTCTCAAGGTAATTTGACCTGTTTTACCTTATTAAACCCTGTATTACACCACAGAATATAGTTTTATTTGAATATCCGCTTGTTTTATTTTATGCTTTTTTACTTCTTTTGTTGTTTAATAGCTCTGCAAGCTCATACCTCGGTTTTAGTGAACTGGATATAAAAATTGTCTGTTGAAGTGACTGTGTGAGTCAGTGCCAAAATCTAGTTAGACAAGTTTTGTTCTGCCAAAAGCTGACTTTACGGGCATGAGGCATTTAACATAAGTAAATGCGATGGACTGAACAATGATGCATGTGATAATTAACCGTATAACTCTGTCGCTGCATGGTCATTGCTTGAAAAAAATAAAAAAAGTAAATAAAATGAATCATGGAACAGTCCTGATTAATATCACCACAGTTGTAACATTCATGTTAAAAAATATATAGATTTATTTTAAACATTTTGTTGAAGTGAGAGGCAAAAACGGTGAGGATCTAAATGCAGATGGAAAAGACACACACACATACACACACACACACACACACACACACACACACACACACACACACACACTAATTCATATCAGTTGTTCGAAGCACATCTATTTATTTAAATACTTTCACTTTTGCTATAATTTTAATTTAGCTGTAGTTAAAGTTTTGTGACCACATTTACATTACACTTATATAAACAAAAATACAACTTCAAAGTATAGATGGAATCTTGTTAAATATGTCTAGTTCGCATGCACAGTTTAGAAGTATGTTTGTATATTTAACTCCTAGTGTAGGAGTAGTTTAAACACATTTCAATGACGCAAATGGCTGTAAAGCCAAAAGGAAGTAATGAACATTGCTCATGCATGTAGGGATGCACCAAAATTAAACTTTTGGATGCACTTCGCTAAAAAACAATGTTTTTAAACTGATTTATTATATGTCATACGATGTCTAATGCAAAACATTGTGATGTACGATGGCATCGTCATCATAGGCGGCGGCAAATTAATTATTTATGAATAATTAAAGAATTCATAATGAATTAATTATTTGTAGCTTACCACTTCAACTACCTGGCCCGCATGGTCTTTGTTTTACCCATAACCAAATCATAAATAAATAAAGATAAGTTACACACAAATTACCACCTGTGAGTCAAATTTTCAGCGGGACTCTGGCATGAATAGGCAGAGTGATCAGTGTCGTTATAATGGTGTCGACAAACTTGGTTGGTAAAAAAGGTGCAAAACCAACAGGAACCAACCAACAGTATCTGTTCACTAAAATTAGTAAGTACAAGTGTGAAAGCAAAAGATTGAAGCAGTGTACTGACGCTGTGACACGTTACCTGATAGATTCAAAAGACAGAAGAGTCGTTAAATAGACAAAAGGTTAATTAAATATCATGTTTAGCAACTATAGTGAGACGCGATCCAGCGGTACATCCTTGATAAACTGTTCGATGTGCACTGCTCTCTGGGGTTTTGTGCTCAAAACACCCGCTGACGGCTGGAGCTCAGACGAGCACATACGCTGCAGCGCATGACAGAGTGTGTGTGTGGTCTCGTGATGTGCGTTTTTTAGCTATAGTGTGGAAGGAGTTTTTTTTTCATAAATGCTAGGTAAAACGCAAGCATGGACGTGGACCGTTTTCACTCTAAAATGCCATTTTAAAACTAAGACGTATTAGTATTATAAAAGAGTCGACTCATAGTGTTTTGAACAAATCACATTCGTCTTTAGCCGTGCTGGTGTGACATCGATACGGAACTCAAGCCCCACCCATTTGTTGCGCACGCAGACCCAAGAAATTAAAAAATCCTGGCCCCACCCACAAACACTGTAGAAAGAAAAAGAGGATGATAAACACTGTAGCAGATCCCGGCTGAATCATGTCGCAAAGATGCGGTGCTAAATTAGGGTTATATTCTCTACCCAAAGCTGAGGCTGTGAAGAGTCAGTGGTTGAAGTTTAATTTTTTGCAAAAATATCTCAGCATTATAGCCCCAACCTTGTGCTGGGTTCCTGTCATTTTTCTGACGAGTGCTTCAGCAATCTACACACACTTACATTGGGGCATTCATTGGCTGATTGGTAAAGGAAGGATCAGAAAAGACTATTAATGTATGGGACTTTGTCAGAGCTTTGACAGGAACTTTACAGTAATTTACATAGTTCATGGATCAGTTTCTTCGTCCATTTCACAAGTGTAAGTAATTGTGATTAAAATGGTTGCCTACTTGTTTTCTCTAGCTTGCAAATTATGTATTTAATTGTGTTTTGTTACTTGTAACCGCCCCAAGCAGCTTGTACTGTATCTGGTTAACTATATTCTCATTTCATGTCTAAAGCCACATTGAAAACGCGACGTGCGGATTTGTTTATGGATTTGGCCACCATCAGCTGTTCCACGTGCAGCGGTCAAGTTTCAAAATAGTTCAGCTTTTGCCACTGTGTGGATTAATACTGAATGTGTGTCTTTGTTTTTTCTTATGGTTAAGAATAGAGGAATACGCTGGTGTTAAGCTGCATTGCTTTAATGCACTCCTGCATTGGGTTCACACATACACTCTGCACTCAGGCTACTTCAACAATGTTGATAAGCTGTGATGGGCAATTCTCTCTGTCTCACACTGAACGCAGTAAACCAATCACAACAGACTGGGTAATCGGACTAATCAGCACAGATTTGCATCGAGCTAAGGAGGGGTTTGGGAAAAATTAAATCGCTAAATGAATCATATGGGAGTCATTGGGATAATTAGGTAAAAATAAATGCATATTATTGGACAATGAAAGTGTTTGTTGACCTTGCATGCATATCAGCCTGTTGTTGGAGACCCCCAAAACCAAAATATGACCTTTTTTAATGCATAATAGGGGCTCTTTAATGTCTAAATGTTTGTTCCTTGACATTGTTTTTTAGAAAAATATCTATTATCTGTTTTATTTTAGTATGATTGTTACATACCCATTTTGGTAACACTTTATAATAACTACACACTATGAATCATTTATTAAGCATTAGCAAATAATGAGTTTATTATTTGTTAAGCATTAACTCTACATTAATAAACGTTAGTAAGCAGTTTATAACTGCAGCTACAAATGCTGTAATCTTGACTTATAAGCACATCTATAATGTGCTTAATGATTGTGTTTTCATACCATGTAATTATTGATTTTTCATTACTAAATTAAGTATTGCATCATTAACACACCAGTTTTTTAAGAATAGTTGGTGATTTTTAAAGATCATTCACAATGAGTTAGTAAATGATTAATAAACTATTCAAATCAACATTTATAATTCTTATTATTCAGGTATATAGTAATAGTTAATTTGTATGTTAATAAATGCTTTATTAGCTCAACTTCATCTAGTTTTGTGACCTAATCTAAAGTGAGGACTATTTATGCTTTATAAATCCTTTATAAATGACAATTAAAGGCTCAGTTAAATTCTAAACGGGAAGAAAATTAAATACATGGCTTTATTAATTTCTATTCATTTGAAGATATACAAATAAAACTAAATCAAATAAGAAATAAATCATTGCTATGTAAAATATAAAATAAAATTGCTGTACAGTTTAAGCATCGCTTAAAAACATTGAAATGTTGTATCATAATATATTGTTCAATTATAATATTGTTTATTATATTACAATATTGTTGTTTATCCAATTTTTACAGTCATTTTACAGTCATTTTATTTTTTAGATAGAACTGCAAAGATTATTGTTCATTTAATACTGAGCCTTTAATTGTCATTTATAAGGGATTTACAAAGCATAAATAGTCCTCACTTTAGATTAGTTGAGTAAATAAAGCATTTATTAACATACATAGTAACCATTACTATATGCCTGAATAATACGATACATAAAGGTTGATTTTAATAGCTAATAATCATTTATTAACTCATTCTGAATGATCTTAAACACTACCAACTACTTTTAAATACAAATGGTTTGTAAATAATGCAATACTTAATTTTGTCATAAAAAGAAATCACTCACAAATTATGAAAGTACAATTATTAGGCACATTATACATGTGCTTATAAGTCAAGAATACAGCATTTGTAACTGCAGTTATAAACTGCTTAATATGGTTTATTAATGTAGAGTTAAATAATGAATTCACTTAATGCTAATGCTTAATAAATTATAGTGTGTAGTTATTAAAGTGTTACAGATATTTTTGAAAATAACTAATTAAATAGCTTTTTGCAAGTTAGTGATACCGTAAGAAATGTCATTATCACAACACTTATCAACAACATTGCATATTTTCCCAGTGCCGTATCACCCTAATTTGTAATAATTAAAAAATTTTGCTTAATCTATTCTCATTTTTAAAATGCAAGCCAATAAACATCAATGTTTTACAGTATGCAAAAATACTTATACTACATAGAAATGTTCTGCTTGTGAGTTATTGATGCAGTTCATGCATACATAAAGTATTTAGGTAAATGAGTACATGCAAGTTAGTCAAGGGTGTGATCCACTGCTCTTGTTTTTTTAGTCGGTGCAGCAACAGATGAAATGAAACCAGAGTGAAACCAGCGGGCTGAACAATGCTAGGTAAAGCAATGCAGCACAGCGCTTTTCTGCTCATACTTTGGGCTGTTTTTCTCCTTAGGCCAAAGGCCAAACATGCCATTTTCAATGGACTACACCGTAAAAAAGCATGCTTTTACTTAAAAAGTATAAAAATTATTCATGACTTACAGTTTTTTGTTTTTGAAGATGGAATGAGATAAACTATTTGTCCCCAAGAAGAAATTAGTTCTGGGTGAAAAGGTTATACAACGTTGCTCTAAGCAGACAATAAAAAAAACAGTTAAGAACCAACTATTAAAAACATACATTACACACTGGCGTTCTCAGTCTTTTTCCTGATGGTAACATCTGATATTCACTGAAGAAGAGAATGTTTGGAGTCAGCACTAATATTTATTGCTCTTCTCATTTTAGTCCTATGATTTTCATGGCTGATGACAATGTACATTTTAGCAAAGTGACTATTACTAAAGTTTTAGTGGTTTGAAACTACAGCTAGTTTGTAAATAAATTTGCACTTACAAACGTGCATGTTGGTAAGGAAAAACTGTAAATGAATTCTTAACAGGTTCTGTGTCATGTGATTAACAGGTTTTTCTTGTTTATTTAGGTATGTTAATCTCTGCTTTGTTGCCTTTTGATATTGAAAATTTATCGCTGCAGGCTGCAGCTTAACAAGTGGCCTTCATTAACTTTATAGTAGTTTGAAACAATATATTTTATAAGAAATAGTAACACTATTTATACTACAAAATGGAATAGAAGTGGATATGTGTGCATATATTTGTGTGTGTGTATAAACACGTATGCATATTTCATTGTGTGTGTGTGTGTATATATATATATATATATATATATATAT
>CAIGQZ010034990.1:6910995-6931283 GCA_903798205.1 Danio tinwini | reverse complement strand
TGTGTGTGTGTGTGTGTGTGTGTGTGTGTGTGTGTGTGTGTGTGTGTAAAAAATAAAAACAGCTGTGTGAATTGGGTCACTGAAGTTAAATGGGATAGTTTACCCAAAAATAAAGAATACCCAAAAATAAAAAAGAATGACATTATCATTTACTCACACTCAAGTTGTTATAACTTTCTTCATATGCTTCTTATGTTGAAGTCAAAAGAAGATTTTTTAAAGACTTCCAATGTATGAAAAAAATTGCTATGGAACTCAATGCCAAAATTCTTTCCAATATCTTCTTTTGTTATCAACAGAAGAAAGAAACTCCTATAGGAACAAGTGATGGATGATAAATGATCCCAGAGGTTTTAGTTTTGGCTGAACTGTCCCTTTAAATACCAAAAAAAACCTCATGAAATTTGAGTGCTTTGTGCATCTTGCAATAGTACCCGAATGCTACTTTTTTTTAAGTTGGCAATTACCCAACCTCCCCTTGTTCCAAACCTACAAATAACTTTTTTTCTTTTTGGAGAATGTTAGGAACCATACACACTTGCATGACTTATACAGCCATTGACTTTACAGAAAATTGTCTTATATTTTATTGTACGAAAGAACAGCTACTATTTGGTTACAGACATTCTTCAAAACACTTTTTGTTTTAAACATAAGGAAGAAATTCAGGATGAGAAACTTCTCAGATGATAGCACTTTTTTTATTCCTTTTTTATTTTTATTTTTTTACTTTTTTACTATTCACTTTTTGTTTTTCTTTAGGCCCAAGGTGTTTTTTTACATGCATTTTTTATTTCTCTTTCCTATTTGGGCTTATTCGAACCTATTTAGGATAAAAATCTAAGTATCATCTTTTAATATGATGTACTTTTAGAGAAAAATGATCATATATGTGAACTCATGGTCCGAATTTACATCTTTTTCCAGATTTTTTTATGCATATATATAGCAGATTTTTTTTTTTACTTGCTTTGACTATCAAAGAGTAAAAACAACATTTTTTTCCTATTTTGGAAAGCTAAAAACAGTGTTTGGGACATTTCATATGCTGCAAAACAGTTGCAGGATGACACTGTATGTCTGTAACAAAATATAAAACATTCAACGTATTTTAAATAGCCACTTAAGAGCTAAAATGTGCTGTCCATGTATGTGAACACTCAAGCCCTAAAAGGTTAATAGACGTCAACTACAGATCTAAAACTAGATGTTATCTTGGTTAAAATTTGGTTTGTGAGAGAAAATGTAATAGACATCAAACAATAGTTAGAACACAGACTAGCCATCCAATAGACAAATTAGACAGACTTTACATGTGTATTTCTGTCTTTCTGTCTATTTGATTACACGTTCTTTGGATTAGTTAGACTTTCACTGACAGCTCACATTTAGCCTTGCTTTGGGGGATTTACATATTATAATATTTACATAATTGCTTTAGAAAAACCTTCGACACACAACATCATCTTTCCAATTTATTTTGTCTGTTTATTTTTCTTAATGCTTCTTGATATCAATACAGCTAAATCCCAAAGTCAAGTTATCCACACCTATTGTTATTTGAATAAAGAGATGTACACCTAAAACAATGTACAGTATAAAACCGGTCTTTTTATAATACTGTAAGTAAACCACGTCATCAATCCAATGTTTGAATACACTTCCTTGAATTTTCTTTCTCAGTAATACAAACAGATTTTATCATGGCTGTATAAAACTGGTATTTATAATCCTGCAAGTAAACCATGTCATAATTGCAAAGTTTGGAAATGCTTCCCTAAATTTAGTTTGTCAGGAAGTACAAACTTTTTTTTTCTTGGCTGTCATGCATGATAACTACATTAAAATTCTCTGCTTTAGGAGCGCTGAAGAGACAAGAGCAATCTTTCAGAAATATCATCCGACACATGTCATTCATTTGGCCGCCATGGTGGGCGGGCTCTTCAGGAACATGAGACAGAACCTGGACTTCTGGGTAAGAATTAACATTTGAAATGTTGGAGGAAATAAGTACTGAACACATCATAATTTTTCCCAGAAAACATATTTGTAATGGTGCTGTTGACTTGAAATCTTTACCAGATGTTGGTAACAACCAAATAAATCAATATATGCAAAGAAAACTCATCTAATTAGTTTGCAAATTAAGTTATGCACAATAAAATGACACAGGGAAAAAGTACTCATCACATGAAGAAAAGGAGGTTTAGAAAAGCAATGAAAGCCCAGACAGACTGAAATCTCTGAGTAGTTCTTCAGCATCTCTCTGCCCTTCCTTAGCGTGAATAAATATCAGCTGCTACGGTCCAACATCTACATTAGCAGGATGATGAAAATGAAACCAGGGTGGACATTTTAGCAAGACAATGATCCAAAACACAGCCAAGGAAACTCTAAAATGCTTTCGGAGAAAGAAAATCAAGCTGCAAAATGGCCCAGCCAATCACCTTACTTGAATCCAATACAAAATACAGAATAAAGTTCAGATTAGAAAGACGCGACCCACAGAACCATCAAGATTTTTACACTCTGTTGAAGTCTGTGAAAAAACTCACACCTGAGCAATGCATGCAACCTCATTCTCTGCGTCTTTAAGCTGCCATCACCAAAAAAGCCTTTTACTGTATATAAAGTATTAAATGCATTTCAGCAGTTCAGCACTTTCTCCTTGTGTCATTTCATGGTTATTACACAGAACTCATTTTTCAGGTTTTTATTTTTTGTTTTATTTTTATGTAAGTATTGTTTGGGATTTTATTAAAATCTGGTTCAATTCCATGTCAACAGCTCCTTTAGAAATATTATACCCAGAAAAAAACATGATATGTTCAATACTTATCTCCCCCGCTGTATATATAATGCATATAAAAGGGTGGATATCTTGTGAATACTTGTATTTTTTTGTTTGTTGTTGTTATTTTTAGAGAAATAATGTTTTCATAAATGACAACGTGCTCCAAACGGCTAATGAATTTGGAGTGATGAAGGTCGTCTCTTGCCTTTCCACCTGTATTTTCCCAGATAAAACCACATACCCTATTGATGAGACCATGGTAAATATTTATAGCATTACTTTAAAAGCTTGTGACATGCATTTTCACATACTGTCTGTGCATTTGTTAACCATAATCAGTTCACTGAAATCTTCTTTTATAATTATAAACCAGTTTATTTTCCAGTCAGTTTATGGCCTCAGGGACATTGAACACCTTTATTATTTAATACATAAATTCCACACTAGAAGATTAGTAACTACTAGTTTGTAATTAAATTTGTACTTACAAAAATAACATGTTTGTAAGGAAGATCTGTACTATAATCCCTTTAAACAGGTTCTGTATTGTGTGATTGACAGTTTTTTCCCATTTATTTACAGAACAAATTGCATTTTGGGACATTGATCTCTGCTCTGTTGACTTTTGTTTTATTAACATTTTACTAGTTTTAAACAATATACTAATAAGAAATAATATAAAGAGAATGGAGTATATGCACAGACATTTATTTTTCAGCCAGCCAGCCCCAGGGCTTCCGGTGAACTGTCTCTCCATTACAGAACTGCCATGTTTAGGATCTGATTTCTTTTAAAATCAGTGATCTTCACAGCCTAATACATATACAATATGAAGTGGGTCTCAGAACAAACAAGAAGCAGTGCATTAGATAAAATTGTCCCCCGCCATGTCTTTAAATATGACAAATTTATTTTACCCCACTATTTTTACTAGTTTCTGTGCTAGCCTGCTGGCACTGACGCCGCTAGTGGTTATACTATCTTTCATCTGGATTTACACTTGAACAGCTAAATGAATTTTTAAGTCTATTTAAATAAATGTATTGTAATTACATTACAACACCGTTGCTGTAAAAGCAACCTTGTGAACTTGAAAATAGTCACATTAAGCTTTCACCGGAAGTTTATCAATGGCTGAAAAACACTAGCAGTGCATATACCCCATTAAGTTAATAAAATGACAGAAAAAGTACAGGCAGTTTATTACCAGGTTTTTGTACCATATCTTATGACACCAACCCAGACAATATATCACTTCAACAGAGGTGGGTACACTCTTAGAAATAAAGGTACGCGAGCTGTCACTGGGGTGGTACCTTTTCAAAAGGTACAAATTTGTACATACAAGGTCCATATTAATACCTCAAGGGTACATATTAGTACCTAAAAATTACAAAAACATTCCTCTTAAAATTTGTAGGTACTTGAGGTACCAATATGGACCCTTTAAGTACAAATTTGTACCTTTTGAAAAGGTACCACCCCAGTGACAGCTTGTGTACCTTTATTTCTGAGAGTGTAGAGTATCCAAAATCTATACTTTAGTAAAAGTACAAGCATTTAATTTTTACTCAAGTAAAATTAAAAGTAACAATCCTAAAAAGTTACACTGTAAAAAATGCAAGGTTCCACACAATTAATTCATGTTGTTTTAACACAAATCGATTAAGTTAACTTAACATTTTTAACAAATTTATGTGGATTAATCGTAAAAAATAATTTAGTTGTCCTAATGAAATCTCAAGAATTGTGTTGTTTCAGCTCATTTTAAATTAGTTTGAACAAGTAAAAAAAAAAAATTTTTTTAGTGTACTTGAGTAAAAGTACTAGTTACAATTACTTTCAATCCTAATAAAATTATATATAATTATATACAGTTAAAGTCAGAATTTTTAGCCCTCCTTTGAATTTTTTTTCTTTTTTTAAATATTTCGGAGGAAGGAAATTTTCACATTATGTCTGATAATATGTTTTGTTCACTCTTATTATATACACAATATTATATTATACAAGTCTTATTTTTTTTCGGCTAGAATAAATGTATAAAGGTAATTTTTTTAAAACTATTTTAAAAAGTTTTTAATTTTAAGGTCAAAATTATTAGGCCCTTTAAGCTGTATTTTTTTCGATAGTCCACAGAACAAACCATCGTTATCCAATAACTTATAACTAATTACCCTAACTTGCCTAGTTAACCTAATTAACCTAGTTAAGCCTTTAAATGTCACTTTAAGCTGTATAGAAGTGTCTTGAAAAATATCTAGTCAAATATTATTTACTGTCATCATGGCAAAGATAAAATAAATCAGTTATTAGAGATGAGTTATTAAAACTATAATGTTTAGAAATGTGTTGAAAAAATCTGCTCTCTGTTAAACAAAATTCAAATAAAAAAATTAATGGGGGCTAATAATTCAGGGGAGCTAATGATTCTGACTTCAACTGTAAATTATATATATATATATATATAAATTAGGAACTACAAAATTTCAACAATTTTTTTTTATTTCTTTGCTTCTCTTGATTTTTCCTATTGTTTAAATTTGTATTTAATATTTTTCCATAACATATAAATTTGGATGCACTAGTTTTTGGACTGTTGTCTTTAGTTATTTTGTTAGATAAGCTCCAGATTTAGCTTCAGTACTGACTAATCTAATGTACAGTATATGCACAAATATAATATTGTATAGATTCGTATTAAACAAACTTTAAAAGATAGATTTATGGGGGTGTAATTATATATGCTGAGCACTGTGTGTGTGCGTAGAGGACGCAAGGATGCAAGTCTTAAAGCGGAATTGCAGTGTACTTTATAACGTTACTTACCTCACCATGGATTCATCGGTTTCACTGTACATTAACAAAAAAATGATTTAATTATATAAAGCACGGCCTTATAATTAATATAATATTAATATTATAAATCAATGTTTAATATAAGAAAATGTAAGCATAAATCATCATAAATGTGAAGTGAAATGGGTCCGCACGTCACCTCTTGATGCATCCTCAACAAAAGGGGTGTAGCAAGTACACATCCGGGAATTTTATCCATACTTGGCAAGTATAAACTTTGAATTGGAACAGTACTTTGCCGATGGTTGATGACATTTCATGACGACACAAGAACTCAAGTACAGACAAGAACTCATATTGAGAAACAGCCTAGGTCCATCTGAAATGTTGGGCGTGGCTAACATACTTAACCATGCCCCTTCAACTGTCAGCTTTGACAACAAACAGAAATGGTGAGCCGGAGGTGTCTGTTAGGCTTCTTCTAAACCCCTTTTCCTGATCTTTCTGAATAAAATGCCTACTTTACTACATCCAATCGACTCACAATAGAAAAAACAAGCCACGGCCACCGTTTTCTCATTTCATATTCTGTTGCTCTATGAACTGCGTCACAATAGAGTGGAGGAACTATGACGTCGAGGTCAATTTGTATGCAAAAACCCAGAAGCGAGTTAGCATTTCAGCAGTTCCGGTTCACTCGTCATAAAGATTTTCAGTTAAATCGCTTAAATAAGGTTTGTGGCAAACACAAACTCAAGATACTTTCATTCTACAACATAACACATCAGTTACATCACACTCTTGATTTTTTAAATTGGTTTCACTTCTTTAATAAGACGGTTGCTATCAAGTTGCTAAATGGGACTACAGGTGGTGTCGGAGACATTATACGTCATCGAGCTGAGCTGGTCTGGAACGCAGCTCGCTTGTGTTGAGCATTTGGATTTGTCTGTTATTTATGTATTTTTATGAATAGTATTTTATAGTTTGTAGTATTTTTATAATTGGGAATTCATATTGTGTGTAGATAATGCCTTCACTTGTAAAGACTGTCAAGACAGACTAATTGTTGATCCTTTATTTTAATTAAATTATATTATGAAGATCCTGCTTAGCAGTGCAGCCGGTCTCTTTCCTGCTCTCAGTAATGCAAACGTGTGAATAAACGTGCAAAAAATATTACACATATTAACGTCATTTTAACGTGATCAATTGATTTTTTATCTTTTTTTTCTTCATCTGAACACATTTAACTCTGTCATAACTGCAATATTTACACTCCTCCTATGTGTAGCATATGTGACTGTATGGGCTTTTTGCTGTACTTCGAGACAAAAAAGAAAATTGACTGCTGTTCTCTATCTATGATGGAACTTGCAGGCATATAGACTTGCCCCTCACGCCTTATTTCTGTCATCTATTACTAAGGTAAGCGGGCTGTACGCGGGTGATACACTGATTTAAAAGTGTTTTATAATAATACTATGTAGGCGCATTTATACATACAGTTTTAAAACTTTTACAACAACCGTAAAGCAAAACAAATGTATTTCTTATGTAAAAAAAACTATCCAAAAGTCACGTAGGGGGTAAATATTTGTCATGGATCATATTTCTAAAAAAATAAGCTTGAAAAGTTGTGTGTAGCAGGGTGGTGCTGACGTCACAGGCGAGCGCCCCAAAGGCTCTGTAGTCCGTTTATAGCCTAATGTTAGCTTTTCCATTCTTGTGTTTGCATTTAAGATCCAAAAGTGCTAAAAGTTGTATTTTCATGTGAGGATTATCCGGCTGGACAAAACGTGTAAGTGTAATGAAGTGTGTTTGAACACAGAGCTTATTATTTGCAATCTTCGAAAAGCCTATGGGAAAATCCTATAGGGAATTTATCGAGGGAACCAGTTTTATGCTAGCAGCCGACAAGGTGACGTCATAGTTCCTCCCCTCTATACCAACCTCTAGCATACACAACACAACCTCGACAGTTGCTGCCAGATGTTAACCAGAATTATTTATATTATATTTCCTATTAATTGTATTTTATTAACGTCTACCACCACCCTAACCCAAACTCAACCATCACAGTGATATAAAAACAATAATTAGGCCTAGTGTTATTAATGTTCTTTATTAAATTACCCAATAAATATTATTCTTTTTACATCTACCCCTAACCTAACCCTAAACCCAACTGTCACAGTACTGTAAAAATATTAATTATTTTATACATGCACAAACATAATATATTTTACAGCATCTTAAAGAAAATATTATATTAAAAGAAAGATTTGTGAGGGGTGTACTCATTTATGCTGAGCGCTGTATATATAAAAATTTTATTTTATTTTATTCCTAAGATTGCATGTACTTAAAATATGTAACAGTAAAGTACACTCACCGGCCACTTTATTAGGTACATCTTACTAGTATCGGGTTGGGCTCACTTTTTCCTCCAGAACTGCCTTAATCCTTCGTGGCATAGATTCAGCAAGGTACTGGAAACATTACTCAGAGATTTTCGTCTATACTGACATGATAGCATCACGCAGTTTCAACAGATTTGTCTGCTGCACATCCATGATGCAAATCTCCCGTTCCACCAAATCCCAAAGGTGCTCTATTGGATTGAGATCTGCTGACTGTGAGGGCCATTTGAGTACAGTGAACTCATTGTCATGTTCAAGAAACCAGTCTGAGATGATTCACGCTTTACGACATAGTGTGTTATCCTGCTGGAAGTAGCTATCAGAAGATGGGTACACTGTGGTCATAAAGGGATGGACATGGTCAGGAACAATACTCAGGTAGGCTGTGGCATTTTTCACAATGCTCAGTTGGTACTAATGGGCCCAAAGTGTGCCAAGAAAATATCCCCCACACTATTACACCACCACCACCAGCCCGAACCATTGATACAAGGCAGGATGGATCCATGCTTTCATGTTGTTGATGCCAAATTCTGACCCTACCATCTGAATGTCGCAGCCTAAATCAAGACTCAGACCAGGCAACATTTTTCCAATCTTCTATTGTCCAATTTTGGTGAGCCTGTGCGAATCTTAGCCTCAGTTTCCTGTTCTTAGCTGACTGGAGTGGTGTTAACCAGCAGTTGGACAGGTGTACCTTATAAAGTGTCTGCTGAGTATACTCTTTTTACTCTTATTCGAGTAACTTTTAAGATTGTTACTTGTACTTTTGCTTGAGTATAGATTTTGGATACTCAACTCTGACTTTTACACATGTGCCAAAAACTTTGAACAGTATATTATAGCTTTGCAGGTAGATTTTTTTTAAGCATCTTAGAGTTGCCAAAGTTCTTCTGCATTTAGTTTGTCTCTGTTGGGTTTTCCATGTCATTCCAGACAGGTCTCAGTTAGCATTTTACACATTATAGTTCTTGAAAATACAATTAGAAAAAAGTCAACAAGTATGGATTGTATAGAAGGGTTGTCTATCTAAAAAACACAGTCTATATTCAGCTTTTGCAATCTTTAAAATGTGGCTTTATTTTTTATATTATGTCAATAGAAAACCATGGATTTAAAAGAGGGCGTACTTCCTTTTTCACAGGACTGTATGTTTATTAATTTGGAACTGTTCCAGCATTGTTATTCAGAATTGTTCATGACTTGATTTATTTCAGATCCACAATGGTCCACCACATGACTCTAATTTTGGTTATGCCTTCGCCAAACGCATGATTGATGTCCAAAACAGGTCAGAAACAGGTTCAAAGCATGTATGCACCACATGAAAGCATATCTGGGTCCCATTTCAATGCACTTCAATTCATCAATATTTCTATAGGGCTTCTTACAATGTAGATGGTCTCAAAGAATCTTAACATAAATAAAGATAATCTTAAAAATGTCATAATGTTTAAAATTGTGGAACATTCCAGCAATTCAAGCAGGTTGGAAAGTAGTGTTGAATATGATTATGTATTCTCTAAAAGTATGCAGTAGTGTCTCTAAAAATGTACAGTAGACATGAACCCTAAAGATAGTCAAACATGTATTGAGCGAGACTAAATCTGTGGTATGTGTGTAAGATGAGCAGCCTGCAGAAGAGCAGGAACAACTACGAGAAGCTAGAGAATAACTGAATATGTAAAATAATGCAATATGTAAATAATTGATTAAATGTTAAATACCCATATGAAGCTATATCGCTGACCGGATTTCAGCAGAATGATTGATATATCATCAAATTAATAGACCAGCATAACAATATACAGTATGTAGATACTCCGAACAAGTTATAAACAACTATGGGGAGATAGTCATTTGCATTGCAGAAAGTGCACAGCCAAGAATAACAGGACCACCTAAACATATACTTGACCTTTCAGTAAAGACTGCCCTACACTCTCAGGTAAAGGTACGCGAGCTGTCACTGGGGTGGTACCTTTTCAAAAGGTACACATTTGTACCTGAAGGGTCCATATTGGTACCTCAAAAGTATATATTAGTACCTAAACATTTTAAGAGGAACACTTTTGTACTTTTTAGGTACTAATACTGTACCCTTGAGATATTAATATGAAATCAAAGGTACACAGAGGTGGGGAAAAAATATGTATAAAAGCAAGACCATGGATACATACACTGTAAAAAAAATTCATGATCAGTTAGTCCTGACAGCATATGCTTTTAGTTCATTGTACCTTATTAAACTAAGTAATCATGTTCTAACTTAATTTTATAAGTTACGCAAGCTGTTTTAAGCCAGTTTAACCAAAAACTAGAATACACAAGACATGTCACACGTATACTTTTGAATGGGAAAAGTGTAACTGTCAATATGGCGAATGAAGCCCCGCCTTCTAGTACAGTAGCCAATCAGCAATCGCTGTATGGCAAATAAAGCCTGCCTTTTAGTACAGAAGCCAATCAGCGATCGCTAAAGAATGACAACTCTCCAGGGAAGGTGCCAGACGTGAGTTTCTGCAGATTTTGTGTGATACGAACATTAAGATATGAAACTAAATAGACAGTTGTTGTTTAATTTTATTGGTTATTCGTAATATGAAATGCAATCGTAAGCTTGGCAAATAGTTTTGGGAAATTTGATGTTTTTCCATTCAAACAGAATGCCCGAGCATACTGCACGAGGCGCTTCAAAAATGGCTGCCGTGTAAAATGACTTGCCTTAAAGGGACTTTGGTTTAACATAATATTAGTTGAATGGACTCATAATGTTAATTTAATTCAGCTTAAAAATTTAAGTCAACCAGGATTTGTTTTACAGTGTACAATTCAAAAGGTCTAGAGGATACTTCAGGTTGTCCTGAAGGGTTGTTTTCAGACATCTCTGTATTTTCTGGTATTCAGAACCTCTAGTCTGATCATGGGTAATGAATGGAAAGGCCAGGAAAATACAACAAATACTGTTCTAGTTCAAATAAAACTGATTTAGTTCATTTTTACTATAAGTCTCACTGTTGAATTTGAGATCAATTTATGACGTTATGCATTTCAAAAGAAAACAATTTGACTTTATTTGTAATTATGTTTTTTTTTTACATTATATGCATTGCAATTTCGCCATCACATTTATATAAGATTTAAACAAATTTTTGGCTCTATTTTCTACTCCAGTTATCAGCATTTTTATTCATACATTTTACCTAATTTAAATGTAATTATAATTTTCTTTAAACTCTTTGGTAATTTTTTTCAATTATTGTCACTGTGATGCATTTAAAGTGACAGTCCAACCAAAGCAATTGGTTCATTATTTAGTTCAACCTCAAAATTCTGCCATCATTTACTCAACCTTAACTTGTCACAAACAAGTTTCAGCTAAACAAAAAAGAAGTTATTTTGAAATATATTGGAAACCTGTTACCATTGCCTTCCATAGTATTTGTTTTCCTATTATAGAAGTCAATGGTTACAGGTTTCAAACCTTTTTCAAAATATCTTTTTTAGTGTTCAACAGATAAAGGAAACTCATAAAGGTTTGAAACCAATTGAGGTCAAATAAATTGTAATATTTGGGTGAACTATGCCTTTTAATCATTATAAATTTAATAAATCACAACAAATATCACAATAAACAAATGTTTGGCCATTATAAAGAAAGTTTTTCTTTTTTTAGTTATGCAAATTATTTGTAATAACACTATTTCAGGAATTAAGAAAATCTCAAACTGTATTTAAATGTCATGGTAAAACATGTTTATAGCTTCTACAATTCAAGCCTGTGTGTGTTTGTTCAATAGGACATGTTTTAAGCAGTATGGTCGGCGATACACAGCTGTTATTCCTACCAACGTGTTTGGAGCTCATGACAACTTCAACATTGAGGACGGTCACGTGCTGCCAGGGTTGATTCACAAGACATACCTAGCAAAAAGTGAGATACAATGGGCTATATGCACAGCTAGTGTCTTTCAGTCTGTGACTGACTGAACTTCCAGTGACAGGTTTATGTGACTATTTTCAATTTCATTCATTTATTCATTCATTTTCTTTTCGGCCTAGTCCCTTTATTAATCCAGGGTCGCCACAGCGGAATAAACCGCCAACTTATCCAGCACGATTTTACGTAGCGGATGCCCTTCCAGCCGCAACCCATCTCTGGGAAGATTTTTAATTTCATATGATTCCTTTTACAGAATTGATGTTGTAGTGTAATTAAAATAGACTTAAGCATTAATTTAGTTTTTCAAGTGTAAAACGTGATGAAAGACAGTGTAAACTCTAGCGCTGCCAGTAGCAGCAGGCTAGAAACACAGAAAATTCTGGGGTAAAATACATTTCCATATTTTAAAGACATGACGGGAAATATTTTATTTAATGCAGTGCTTTTTGTCTGGTTTGAGACCCACTTTTTATCATATATCAATCATGCAGTGAAGATAGCTGATATTTAAAGAAATCAGATCATAAACATGACGATTTTATAACAACATGACCTTTCACTGGAAGCGCTTGGGATGGTTGACTGACAATTAAAAGTCTGTGTGTACACACCCCATTAAAATCAAATATACTTTATGGAAGACTTAAAATCTCATTCAAGCTGAGCTCTCTTTTTAATACTAACCATTTATATTTTGCCATGCCTGTGTGTTTTGTAGAGGAAGGTAAACCTCTGCAGGTCTGGGGTTCAGGGAAACCTCTGCGTCAGTTCATCTATTCTATGGATCTGGCTCGTCTGTTTCTGTGGGTTTTAAGGGAATACAATGAAGTGGATCCAATCATTCTCTCAGGTAGATTAAATTCAACTTGATTGTCATTACACACGTACAAGTAAAGGCATTGAAATGCAGTTTAGGTCTAACCAGGAGCCTAACCAGTATAAGATATACAATTGAAGTCTGAATTATAAGCCCCCCTGTATAGTTTTCTCCAATTTCTGTTTAACGGAGAGAAGATTTTTTTTCAACACATTTCTAAACATAATAGTTTTAATAACTCATTTCTAATAACTGATTTATTTTATCTTTGCCATGATGACAGTACATAATATTTTACTAGATATTTTTCCAAGATACTAGTATTCAGCTTAAAGTGCAATTAAAGGCTTAACTAGGTTAATTAGCCAAGTTTGGGTAATTAGGCAAATCATTGTATAAGGAATATACAAATCATTTATTCAGGAATATGCAAATAGATATGATATAAACCGGAATTACAAATAGATATGTTGATATGTGTAGCATAGATTTACACATTTATATGTGCAGTGGATATGTACATTTACAAATGGGTATGTGCAGTGTACTGCAATGATTATGTGCTATATTAAGTGTGCAGTATTAAATAGTGTATTTAAGCGTTCTCAGAGTTTTAAACTTTGAGCCAATTGAAGCTCACAATAAGTAATAACCAACATAAAGGGATGAAAATTTACTTACTATTTACTTTATTATCTTTATAGGTTTCTTTCTTCTGTCAAACATTAAAGAAGATTGAAGCATTGAGAAAAAAAGAACAAACATTGAATAAAGCTGAACACCTGTTTCTATTGACTTCCATAGAAGGAAAAACAAATACAATGGAAGTAAATGGTTAAGATTTTCGAGCTTTCTTCAAAATATCTTCATTAGTGTTCAGCAGAAAGAAACTCACATCGTTTTTGAACAAATGTATGCTGAGTAAATGATGACAGCACTTTTAGTTTAAGGTGAACTATCCTTTTAAATAGGTAAACAAAAGTCTAAAATGGATCCAATGGCTAATTTAGTCACTTTTAAGTAGAAAATTAAGTAAGAGTTTTAGCTGAAACTGTGGTTCATGGGGGTTCATAAAAATGCAAGTCAATTGCTAATACATAGTCTAAAATATATACAGTATTCAAGATTTGAAGTATATCAAAATGTTTGTTGTCCTAAAACTATCAAAAACCGCAGATTCTTGTCTTAGGACAATTTAGGAAAACCTTTTTAATAAACTTCAAAAGTTCACTATTGTAGAGGACTTGCACATGATTTCATCAATACCTGTAAGTGTGGTCATACTGACCATACTCTGTTTTTCACTTTATTTTATGGATGTCAAAACAAACAAGCATATGGCCACAACCGTTTTGAACCTAGAACATAAAGATGTGTTACAATACGCAGATTAAAAATTAGGGGAAAAATTGTAAAAAGATAATCAAAAAAAGGTTAAAAGATAAATTAAAGCATAGATTAATTGTTATATACTACTGAATACAATGTTTCGAATAAAATGCAGTCAAAACCACTGAACAAAACTTGTGGACACTGATAAATCATATAGAAAAGGACTTAAGCTGAAAGCAAAGCCATATTAATTTTTGACATTTATATAAATAAATAAAAATATATATATTATTTATTATTCAAATTAAAAACTGAATTCAAAAGGTGGTAAAAGATAAGTATGAGCAGTACTAATTAAGATATTAGCCTAATATTTCACTTACTTTATCAGAAAAAACATGAATGTCTTTGCTCTGGAAATCCTGGTCTAGTTTGGCCGACCATTTTGTTCTTTAGACCGTCTGTTTCCATCATCTTCTTGATTTGTTATAGCCTAACTTTTGAATGTTTTATGGTTCGTCTGAAAACTATAGCCTGAATATCACATACTGGTCATTTTCAGCAGGAATAATCAGAAAAATGCGAGTCTCGCTCGGTTTTGGGGCATTGTTTACATTCTTTGCATTCAATATGCCCGATTGATGGTGCGTAGTGATAACGCAACGACCCTCACAACTAATTTAAGTAGCTTATAAAACAAAACTTTAAGGTCCTGTAGCCTAATACTTTAGCTCATAAAAAATTGTCTTTCCAGGAGACTTAACATACTTATAAAATGATAGCCTTTAATCCATAGCCGGCAAATGTTACGCTGATCGTGGCAGCCTGAAGCGCCAAACAAATTTCATGAGGTTACTTGATTTCCGGCATGAGCCATTAGCTACAGGATTCTCGCGCCACAAGAGCTATCCAAAGTAATTTCACTTCAACGTGATTCCGCTCCAGAACATTATATAAAATTTTCTATTAGAGAACAGGTTAATGTTAAATCACTTATTATACACATAACGCACAGACCGAACTTCGCTTCATGAGACCACGGGTTTAATTTGTTCTGCATGAAGGCTATTTTAACCCTCATTTTGACTAGGCCTAGCCTGTTTAAAAGTATCAGTACGCAATTTTAAAGAATAAAAGTCACATTAAATTAAACAAAAACATCAAATTTCAGCCATATGCCCCGAAAAAACTGTTTATAAGAATATACATATAATATAAATTGGGCAAAATTGTTATCCTTAATAAAAAAACTGAATGAGCTTGTTGCCATTAGGCTATGAACTTATTGCAATAAAATGAACAGTGAAGTTCAATGCTGAATGGCAGAATCTGCCTTTGCCCTGATTTGCTCACCAAAGTCTTTACATATTTCTCTGTCCATCAGATATGTACATTTAAGCTAAATCTAATTAATTTACAATATTTATTGAAACATTTAATTTGAATTAGCTTTCAACAATAAAACAAACAAACAAAAGATTACATTAGATTTGAAAAGGCAATCTTTAAACAGTCCCAATCATTTTTCCTCTCTTCTTAGATGGGATGGTACATAGCTCTATCAGAAAAAGCCTGTTTTGGTATAGGTATATTACATAAACCGTTCCTAAGTAGCCTATTGGAAAAATTCAGGGACCATTTGAAAACGCTCAGCTGGTTATACAATATATGGTTAGGCTCAATCAAATGTACTTTAGTTTTGTCCTGTAAAATACTGATGCCTTGTTCCAATTTACAATAATTTATTTTTATTTTTTTTACCTCAGAGGCATTAAGAAATAAATTTATGGTAACTATGATATTAAATCACAACAAAAGAAAACATTGGTTATTCTGACAAATTGATTTCTGAAAAAATAAGAACTTCCAAAATACTTTAAATGCCATTTTAAAAAGCTTTAAAATAATAAAATAAAAAATAAGTATCATCATAGCAGACCTTATAATATCTGTGTCATAGAATAAAACAAACATTAGCATTTTACTCAATCCCTAGCCTATACTAATTAATCTGTAATGATTGAGAGTGGGGACGGTTGCAACATAGGGCTATTTCAGCAAGACTTGCACTACTTGACAAAAGGCTTGTCGTCTATGCCAGTTTTAAGAGCACCAAATAATAACGTGACTTCTAGTTAATCATTTGGAAAAGTGCATGGCAGAGGTTAGATTTTTCTGCTGAATCATCTGTTGAACTGCATCCCAATCATCACCAATACCGCAGACGACTTATTGAAACCCGCATGGCCCCAAGATTCTTACAGAAATCAGTCAAGTTTGGTGAAGGAAAAATCATGGTTTGGGGTTGCATTCAATATGGGGGCATGCGAGAGAGTGGATGACAACATCAACAGCCTGAGCTATCAAGACAAACCACAGGAGAGGGCAAATTCTTCAGCAGGATAGCCCTCCTTTTCATACTTCAGCCTCCACATCAAAGTTCCTGAAAAGAAGGTCAAGGTGCTTCTGGATTGACCAGCCCAGTCACCAGACATGAACATTATTGAGCATGTCTGGGCTAAGATGCAGGAGGAGGGATTAAAGATGTACCCAAAGAATCTTGATGAACTCTGGGAGTCCTACAAGAACGCTTTCTTTGCTATTCCAGATTACTTTAATTATAAGTGATTTGAGTCATTGCAGAGATGTATGGATGCAGTCCTCCAAGCTCATGGGAGTCAGACACAATATTAATTATTTTTACACTGCACCATGACTTTATTTTCTATACTGTACAGTATTTCTGTTAAGTGACAATACTTTTTGTCTAAGCAAAGTCAGACCTTACTGTCCTAATTAAATAATTAAAAATCAGGCCATGCATTATCATATTTTATTTTGCTAAAATAAGTGTAATCTAAATGCCTTTGACTTTCAAATAAGCCACTTCTAATATTGGTTTCTAAAACTTGGATAAACAGCAAGAGTTTTGTTAGGTTGTGTATTTATCCATTCAAGAATGATATTGTGATGATATTCTACTTAGCAAGACCCTCCTTCAATCTGTAGAAAATCAGCCATATGTGACCATTACTTTGGTATAAAACTAGCTTGGAGGTAAAAAAAATTTTTAAATACAATAAATAAATAAATGTTTTTTTATGTTCAGAAAATTTCTCATGTATAATCTGTTTTTGTGAAACATTATTCATCCATACAACTTATATAACTGCTTTCTTATAGCTTCAAATAGGTATAGCTTTCAAGTGTTAAAGCTATTGTATCTACCTAGTAAGTTTAATCATTGAATCGTTTAATCATTGACAGAGTTGGGATGGTTGCAACAGTCCCTAATATAACATTAATTTAAAAGCTTATTATATAAACAATGTATAGTTGTAATTAGTTTTGAATTGAATTCCAGAGAATACATTTTTTGATTAACTAATTCATTTCAAACTTCAAATAAGTAGTTTAGTAAATGTCCAGTAGATTTTCAGTAAAAACATTTTTGTTCAGATTTTTTTGTAGGCCAGATTATTGACCAAAACATGGCTGTTTTGTTTTAGACAGTATCTATGTGGCCAATTTAACAAATTTAACAGCTTAACCAATTCAGATTTTGTCTGTTTACAAATAATAAATGATGTTGCAACCGTCCCCCTGCTCAGTTGCAACATTTGACTTCGTTCAAGTTTAACCTATTACATGAATTCTCATACTGAATACTAGTGCATATTGTGCATATACACACACATATTACAGCATATTATTATGTTGTATTAAAATTTTGGGTTTCCAAAAAACTGTCTCTAAAAAAACTGAAGGAAATGCAAAACGTGTTGCAACCGGCCCCACTCTCCACTATAGCCTATTGAATAAAACGTATTCAGTAACCTCTTAACCTGTTTGCCTTGTTTTGCATATTAAAGTGTGTTCCAACGAATTTCATTCACCTTGTTTGTTTATCAATGACCTTTTTTTTCTGAAGTCGGCGAGGAGGACGAGTTGTCCATAAAGGACTGTGCCGATGCTGTGGTTGACGCTTTGGGATTCAAAGGTGATGTGATTGTATCCTTACACGTTTAACGGTAAAGTCGGGTTATTAGAAGAGATACAGCTCAGTTGCGGTCGGAAGTTCATTCATTCATTTTCTTTTCGGCTTAGTCTCTTTATTAATTTTAATGTAAAAAATGTAATTTAACCGATTATTATTCGTATTATTTATTACATTACCCATTTTAATAGCGTCTACTATAACCCCCCTGCTGAAAAAACAGCATATGCTGGTAAGGTATGTTTTGATGCTGGTATGCTGGTCTTGCTTTCAATGCTGGTTTTGCCGCTCTTGATACTGGTCTTACTGGTTTTAATGCTGGTCTTACTGGTCTTGAGACCAGCACTGAAACCAGCAAGACCACCATCGAGACCAGCAAAACCAGCATCGAGACCAGCAAAACCAGCATTGAAACCAGCAAGACCTGTATTGAAACCAGCAAGACCAGCATACCAGCATCAAAACATACCTTACCAGCATATGCTGTTTTTTTCAGCAGGCCTAAACCACACCATCACATTAATGTAAAAACAATAATTAGACAGAGTGTTATTCATATAATTTATTACATTCATTCATTCTTTTATTCATTTTCTTTTCGGCTTAGTCCCTTTATTAATCTGGGGTCGCCACAGCGGAATGAACCGCCAATTCATCCAGCATATGTTTTACGCAGCGGATATGTAATATTATTTATTACATTAAACCTATTAATGTCTACCCCTACCATATTCCAACCCCACCATCACATTAATGTAAAAACAGTAATTATACCAAGTATTCATATTATTTATTACATTACGAATTAATTGTATTTTATTGATGTCTACCCCTATCCTAACCCAAAACCATCGCAGCTAATGTAAAAACAGTAATTAGGCCTATATACCGAGTATTATTATTTATTATTTATTACCTATTAAATTATATTTTATCAACGTCTACCCCAACCCTCACAGTTATGTAAACATATTAATTATTAGTGTGTCACAAAAATTATGCTACTTTCATGTGAGTATCTGCAGCTGTATCCCATCTTCGGAAGGTTAGCTGCGGATACTTGGGCATGCGCACATCATGGCATAATTTTGTGACACTACAACCATAATGACATGTTAATGTGAGACGTAGGTTTAGGGTTGGGGTGGAGGTGAACGTTAATAAAACACAATGACATTGGTTATTTAATAAATAATATAGCTTTTGTTAATAACCTCCAGCAGAAGCTGTATCCCTTCTATCAAAAATACCTTCTTACTTCAAGAGAATATTATATATACAAGAATTATATCCTAAATGATATAATTTCTGTTGATCACGAAACACTTTTACAAACCTTAACCATCGGCTCCCAGTACGACACCAGTAAAGCTGACGGTCAGTTCAAGAAGACCGCCAGTAACGCCAAGCTGCGCCAATACCTGCCAGACTTCCAGTTCACTCCGTTCAGAGAAGGTGATCAGTCATACATAGCCAATATGAGTGTTTTTCTAAGAGTTAAAAACGATAAAACTTGACAGATGTTTTTTTCTTTTCTTCCAGCCATCAAGGAGACGTGCGATTGGTTTGTGGCCAATTATGACATCGCCCGTAAATGAAGATATTGAGTGCTGGAAACCATAAACTAGAGCCCTGTTTTTTATACTAAGCTTACTAAATCATGTCTTAACTTTCTTTTCAGGTTTGGTTCAGTTTTTCTTAAAAATATATTTTTAATTACAATAAATAAATTAAATTAAAGATAAATTTTCTGGGGGGAAGCAGCCTACTAATTATAGTTTATCCTATTGAATTACAGCCTGGTGAAAGGGGTGTGTTTTTTTTCTCAAAAACTTTACATTTTTTCAGCTATATCCCTCATTTTCTATTTAATTTTGAGATTTAAATATGTTTGTGACCCTTTAAGCACTATTTTTTAGCTGAATTAGCTTGTCGGATGGTCAGCATATCCACACTTTTTGATGTACCAAATTTATTTCATAAAGATTTCAAATAAAGAAATATGAAAAAGTACTTACTTTTAAAAGACAAATTTATTACATGATATATCATTACAAAATAAATCCGTTAATTAAATTAAAAATTGGAGTCTATTGTCATTTAGGCAAATAACAAACTGGCCACCACATTCAAGTCCTCAGTCAGAACTTTTCCATTTGAATAATGAAAAATTAAAACATAAT
>CAIGQZ010034990.1:6899029-6910985 GCA_903798205.1 Danio tinwini | reverse complement strand
ATAATAATAATAATAATAATAATAATAATAATAATAATAATAATAATAATAATAATAATAATGTAAAGCTTCAAACATTTTTGCCTCTCTTGTAAAAAAGTAGGCATTTGAAAATTCAGGAGTGAACGGGACTGGTGGTCTTGTGAGGAGATCCTGAGAGGAATTACATTATTTGTGTACAATGCAGTTAATAAAATATGATATATTTATAGAGTAAATAAAAAGTGGCTTTTTATAAATTGGCGGGATTTTAAGAGTTGCATGGCGCGAAGTCGATTTTAAAGGGTTTGGCGCGAAAATGTGCCGCGGGTGCTTAATTTCGTTCAAAATGGATCCATTAACTGAGACAAATGAGATTAATGTGTTACAGAAACAACAATTATTTCGACAAACACTGTAAGAAGGATCCAGCATGTTCCCAGTGTCTTCATGTCAATGCCAAACACACCTGCTCAAACAGAGCAAAATAAAAATAGCCTAATGACTGGATCAGGCAGAGATTAACGAGTAGCCTACATTAACGGGCATTTGCGAGTCTGAATCAAAAGTCAGTTAATGTAAATGTAAGCGACTAGACTAGTTTAATATCTCATTTGTAATTGTTTGTTTTCATTAGAAGCTCAATAGATTTCCATCATGTCGGAATGGCATCTTTGGGGCGTAACAAGATTTTTTTTAAGTTGTTTTAGTTGTATATAACAACGTGCCTTTGTTACACTTTAATGCATTTTCAAAGACTAATGAGCCTGTGCAAATACTATAACAACAATAGCCAAAATTGTATTCAAATTAACTTTAATATGGGCCGCTTTTGGTGCTTCACACCTTTTATTGGTCATTTTTTGTTTCATAAATAAGGTTCAAGATTTAGAATAAAAGTTAAAATGTTTTCTCTATTTAAAAACAAGACAGCAGCGAAAGATGACTTTACTTACATCAGATTGCATGTTTTCTTGCACAGCTGGATGTTGGACTCATGAAAAGTATTTGTTAGCATTGGCCAAAACTAATTAGCAGAAGTCACACCGAAGCGACAGCCAACAGAGGATTCCGCTTAGCCTTAAAAACATTTTTCGATCAGTTACTATCACTATTTATAATGGCAGCAGTCAAAATAGGACAAATGAGCTCATATGTATGGGACAAATTCTGGACTTTTGTCTGTGAGGTGTGGGTCTGTATATAGAATCATATAGGATCTTAAAGGATTTTTAATATTCCAATGACATTACAATTTTTAATGAAATTTCACATTGTCTTATTTTAATATACTTTTGGGCATTATGACTTAATTTATTGGAATTTCTTTTTGTTTTTGGAACTTAGATTACATTTTTAAAACCTTATTAGACATTGTGTTTTTTTATGGAATTTTACTTTGTCTTATAGAATATTTTGATTCTGTCGATAAGCTAACACCAGAAACCTATATCTGTCAATGGGGCAGAAAATATGATATTTTTTTTCTATCTCTGTTAGCAGACTTCAGATTTCAAGCATGGTTATTATAGCTCATTAAAATTTAAACCGTAAATCTAAGAGTTATGCTTGCTATTGGAGACTGAAAAAATAAAATTTATTTTGCATAAATTATATTCATTCATTTTCTTTTTGGTTTAGTCCCATATTAATCTGGTGTAACCACAGCGGAATGAACCGCCAACTTGTCCAACATATGTTTTACGCAGCGGATGCCCTTCCAGCTGTAACAGAGGCCAGCGTAGAACCAGATCACTGGGAAACATTATATTACATAAATATCTAAATGTAAAAAATATTTAATATTTTATTACACTATAAAAATATAGGTTAATTACCAGTTTCCGTATTTTATGAGCTTTGATAAACTGTGTAATATAGTGCAAACTATTGGTTAGTAACATGGAAAACCGTAAATAAAATAAAAACAGTTACAAAAAAAAAAACTGATAAAAGTTGATCCTGTTAAAATCCATTACTTAAAAATACACTGTTAAGCTAATTGTTTTTACAAATTTAAGTGGATTAAACATAACACAGGAGATGGCTCAGTGGTTGGCACTGTCGCCTAACAGCAAGAAAGTCGCTGGTTCGAGTCCCGGCTGGGTCAGTTGGCATTTCTGTGTGGAGTTTGCATGTTCTCCCCATGTTAGCGTGGATTTCCACTGGATGCTCCGGTTTCCCCCACAGTCGAAACTATAGGTGAATTAAATAAACTAAATTGTGTATGTGTCCGTAGCGTATGTGCTAGAATAAATAAGAAGTAGGTTACAATTGCAAAAAGATTTAGGCCTATGGAAATTATTAAAATTCGTTTTTTTTAATTGTCAGAAAATATGTTTATTAAAGAGTATGCTACAACTGCAGATGTCTAAAAAATTAAGTTATGTGTTTTCTGCAAACTTTATTTTGTTTTGCACTTCATTTATTACATGCTTTATTCGAAAATGCGCAAGGCAAAGGCGCCATTTAGGGGACGCCATTAGTATCTCACCCGGGGTTTAATATAAAATCAGCTGGGCCCAGTTTTTCAAAAAATTTAATCTGGATCAATTTGTTCCAGATTTGGAAATCCGAAATTTTGCTATTCAGGATTAACTGATCTATCTTTGTTTATAGACATTTTTTTAAATAATCACTAGGTTAAAATCACTGTGATCCAAATACCAAATTTCAGCATTACCCAATCCTGTTTACCAGAGCCTTAAATGGAACCAACAGTGTAGCCTACTGACTTATGAAAGAACAACAGTTAGGATTAATACCAGTGGCCACAAACAGCTATTGTTTGTTTTAATTGTAAGAAACTGAATACTGCAATCAACAAACATTTTGCTTTTTTCCTAATAAAGTTTGTCCTAATACTATACTGTTTTGATATTGCTTTGCTGTTGTTGTTTACCATATCTCATTAGACGTGGCATTTATATATCATCAGTAACCATTAAGTTTGTGATTATTCACTTAAAATAATTAAACCTTTTCTATTTGGTTTATATGGTTCAAAAACTCACAACTGAATCCTTTTCATGGGATCAGGATAATCCTGTTTTTTCTTTAAATCAAATAGATCCCAATCTGAGTTCAAAGTTTTGACTAACCCAAAGGGCAGGTTTGATCCAAATTAAATGAAAGATTAGATTACATGATCTGATCGTAATTCAAAATCCCTCTGTTATACTTTTGAAAAACCCATTTTCAAGATTTGATCCAATCCGTGATTGAAAAAAAAAAAATTACACTGCAATACTTTTGAAAAACTGGGCCCAAGTTTCTACAAAAAGTATGCGGAGATGATACCTTGTTGGTAATAAATAGTATGCTATTCATATTTCGTCCCATTTACATAAAATATAGCCAACATTACCAAAATGCCCGGGGTACAAATTATTGTGTATATTGTGTTTGTGTTAAATGAAAATGCTCTGTTTTTTCTGTCTGTCAATCAGGGTATGGTCTGGCTTCATTTTTTATATTCTGTGTATTTTACACTCATTCAAAATGAAGTTATTAATTTATTCTAAATGAATGACTTTTTGATTATTTGAAGGGTTATTAAATTGTGCTACATGTGTGGACAATCTGCTATTTTATTCATTCCTTATTGTGTGAACAAGAGGTTCTGGCTTGTTTGGAGTCCTATAGAAAAAAAATTATATACACGTTAAAGCCCCCAATTCACTAATATAATACACTTAAAGGCATAGTTCACCCATAAAATATAATTTTGACATCATTTACTCACCCTTTAATTGATTCAGACCTTTAAGCATTTCTTAATTCTGTTGATCACAAAAGAATATATTCATAAGAAAGCAGAAAACCTGTAACCAGGATAAAAGTTAATGGTTACGGGTTTTCAGCTTTCTTCAAAATATCTTTTGTGTTCAAAAGAATTGAAAAAACTCAAAAGTTTGTACTTTGTACTTGTCACTTGACGGTGATTAAATAGCTTTCATATTTATTGTGAACTATATATCCTTTTAATTGAAGAAATTCAATTAACAGCATAGGTCTCAAACTAATTTCCTGGAGGGCCGCAGCTCTGCACAGTTTTGCTCCAACCCTAATCAAGCACAGCTATTCTAGTAGTGTCTAATAGTCTTGAACACCTTGATTAGTTGGATCAGTTTGATTAGGGTTAGAGCAAAACTATGCAGAGCTGTGGCCCTCCAGGAATCCAGGTTGAGACCTATGATTTACAGTAAGCAATAAAGTTTACACAAAAGTAGCTTTGACAGGATAATTCTGAATTGAATTTTATTTGACAGATTTTAGACAAACTGTACACAAATACAAGTATCCCATACATTTTGAAATAAAACCCATTGAAGATAAAAACACAATAAAGCCCTGGGCTTGTGTACATTGTGGTCCTCGCTGTTAAAAAACAAAACAAAGTATTGGTGCAAAATAGTACCTCCACATTTAAAAACAGAAACTAAATTATTCACAATACATTAACATATATAAAACATCATCATCCACCATGCAAACTAACTATCCTCATCAAAACAACCATCTTTTGATTGCTTTTTTGAACCTCCTTAAGTCTTTTATTTCCTTAACCGCTTTCGGTAATTTGCTCCACATGAATGCACTGGTGTATAAAAACAGATTTCCCTCTACTTCTAAATTTAAATAAACAAATATTAAAATCCCAACCCCTAGTACTATATTCTGTTGCCTCACCATTTAAAAATAGGTTCACTAAATAACTAGGAACTACATTATTAATTTTTTATTTATAATTCATTATTTATTTTACGTATCATTCCCTGTTTTAAAAAAACATACTCTTTTATTAACAGTTAACCTAATTATTTAAAAAACTCTTTGAGCAAAAAAGTGCTCCAGGATGAGCTTTTAAAATTTGTGCAAATTTATTTTGTGCCTTTTGCAACTTTACCTTCATACTCTGTGAGCAGCTACTATACCAAAATGAAGTAGCATAATCAAAATGGGGTTGGATCAAAGTTCCTGCTAATAATTAAAAAAAAGAACATCCAAGAGATCAGCTTGCCTTGCTCAGAACCATATTTTTTCCCACATATCTTCCTAAAAATCTTTCTTGCCATAACATCTCCTAATAATTTATTATTTATTAAACATACCAAAAAATTAAAAACATTTGACTTAATTATCAAAATCCTTAATCCTAATCCCAAAAGAATAATCTATCTTTAATTTCAATCTGGAAGCAAATAAAAAGGTTTGTTTTACTTGTGTAAAAAAAGGTTATTACCCAAAAACCAGTTGTACAAATGTCTTAACTGTGAACTTATAATTTATTTTACTTAACCTTATTTAAAAATTTTGCCTTTCTGTTTGCATGATGGCTAAACCACTGCAATTAGACATTATAGACATTTTTTGCATATATTTTTACATACATTTTAAAATACTTGCCATGTTTTTTTAATTGTCATAATTATATTAAAATTTCTGTATGAGTAAAGTCCTACTACTTAGAGTATTAGACATACACATATATTTACATAAGCTACACAAATACATCTTTGTATTAGGATGTATTTTATCATACAAGTAGCCTATATTTATATGTGGCCTCAGGACTGGCAGTGGCGTTTTGTTTCCACGAGGTGGAGTGCTAATAAAATAAAGCAGTATATCTCATCCAGGTTCCTGGAGAACCACCAGCTCTGCACATTTTCCATGTCTCCTTAACCAAACACACCTGATTCAGATCACCAGCTAATAAGCAGAAACTGAGAGACCTGTAATGAGTGTGACAGACAAGAGAGATCCAAAACATGCAGTGTTGGTGGTCCTCCAGGAACATGGTTGAGAAACACTGAAAAAAAAAAAGTATTGCTATACACTACCTGTCAAAAGTCTTGCCACCTAGCCAAGTTTTAGGAACAACAAATAATAACTTGACTTGTAGTTGATCATTTGGTGTCAGAAGTGGCTTATATGAAAGGTAAAGGGTCTAGATTACGCTTATTTTACCAAAATAAAATATGATCATGCCTTGATTTGCATTTATTCAATTAGGACAGTAAGGTCTGACTTTGCTTAGACAAAAGTCTTGTCACTTAACAGAAATAATGTCCAGTATAGAATATAAAGTCATGCTGCAGTGGAAACGGAATGAATATTGTGTCTGACTCCCATGAGCTTGGAGGACTGCATCCATACATCTCTGCAATGACTCAAATCACTTATTAATAAAGTCATCTGGAATGGCAAAGAAAGCGTTCTTGCAGGACTCTCAGAGTTCATCAAGATTCATCTTCAATGCCTCCTCCATCTTACTCCAGACATGCTCAATAATGTTCATGTCTGGTGACTGGGCTGGCCAATCCTGGAGCACCTTGACCTTCTTTGCTTTCAGGAACTTTGATGTGAGAGCTGAAGTATGTGAAGGAGCGCTATCCTGCTGAAGAATTTGCCCTCTCCTGTGGTTTGTAATGTAATGGGCAGCACAAATGTCCTGATATCTCAGGCTGTTGATGTTGCCATCCACTCACATGCCACCCTACTGAATGTAACCCCAAATCATGATTTTTCCTTCACAAAACTTGACTGATTTCTGTGAGAATCTTGGGTCCATGCGGGTTACAATAGGTCTTGTGCAGTATTTGTGATGATTGGGATGCAGTTCAACAGATTCATCAGAATGTTGCAAGTTATTATTTGTTGCTCTTACAAATAAGACCTGACAGCAAGACTTTTGTCAGGTAGTGTAGACAACACAAGAGCTATAGCTACAAACTACATAAAGGTATGGCATGCTGTTTAACTTTTATTCCTTCTCATGATATGTACAGGATATCTTGATATGAACAGATCAATTGTTGATATCAAGAATGCTGATTAATGATATCAAAATTACATTTCAACTGCAATTTTAATTCTTCATATCAACAATGTCTTTTTAGTCAATTGTTGATATCAGGAATTTCATTCATTTAATTTTTAATTTCAAGAATACATATACTCAGAATAAATAATTTAATGGGCTATATACAAAGATATGTTCCACACTATGAAATATTGTAATTAACTTTTTTTCTTTTTTTAATCTATATATAAAGCTGCTTTGACACAATTCAATTTGTAAACAGTGTTATAAAGCTGACTTCACTACAAATAGCCTAACTGTTTTAAAGTCTAAATCCAAATATTTAATAATAAAGCCGTTTGTGTAGGCCTACTTATTTTTATTTATTTATTTTTGATGGTTGTATATAGACGACTACTTTAGAAAACTAACTTAAACTCGCCAAAAAACCAAGAGAACTGGGAATATTGTTCCTAAAAGTTACCCTAATCTGACACTAGGTAGCGCTCTCGCCCAATACAACCCTAAACAAAGCGCTCGCACACAAATCAGCTTTTTTTGTTTGTTTTATCAACGTGTAGATATACTTTGTCATAATTTGAGACAATAACAAATATATGTAAATATATTAAATCTCATAAATCTGCGTACAAATAACACGACTTTACACTTTCCTTTTGCGTGCAATGCACAAGCCAAAATCCGTTTTTGCGTGCATGATACGCCCAGCCTTACCATTCGTTTCAATTTTTTTTTACCAAAGTATTTCAATTTATGTATAGCCCATCATGTTATGTTGTGTTATGTACAGTGTCTTAAAGGAAGCCTAATATATTACTAAATTCATTCATTCATTTTCTTTTCGGCTTAGTCCTTTTATTAATCAGGGGTCACCACAGCAGAATGAACCGCCAACTTATAACTTTAGCCAGTTTACCTTTTTCAATTCACCTATAGCGCATGTCTGGACTGTGGGGGAAACCGGAGGAAACCCACGCCAACACGAGGAGAAAGTTGGCGAAAAGCAAACTCCACTCAGAAATGCCAATGATTCAGCCAAGCCTCGAACCGCCGACCTTCTTGCTGTGAGGCGACAGCGCTACCTAAATCGGCGCTCTAGTTGTTTTATTAACCTTTGTATACCCAAGGTTTGCACATCATTTGGTCGCTACTCTATTCAGTTTTCTGCTGCTGGTGCTTGGAATAATCTGCAGACTGCAGCAGACCTTAAAGCTCAACACTTTTAATATAGCACATTAGTATTTTCAGAATCAGAATCAGTTTTATTGCTGTGTACCTATGCGACAGGAGAAAGTATTGCATTGTATATTGTTTTAAGGTGCTGTGTACAAGTGCGTATGAGAAAGTCTTGCACGTTAATTGCACAGTAGGAGAATATTAAACTGTTCATGAGGTAGATGGCCTGAGGAAAGAAACTTTTCCTGTGTGTGGCTGTTTTTGAGCTTGGTGCTCTGTAGCGCCGACCAGACGGTAACAGTTCAAACAGGTAGTGTGCTGGGTGCGAGGCGTCCAGAGTGATTTTACGAGCCCTTTTACTTACTCTGGAAGAGTACAGTTCTTAAAGTGTGGCAAGGGTAGTGCCAGTGATTTGTTCAGCAGTCCGGACTATTCGCTGTAGTCTACGGAGGTCCGTTTTGGCAGCTGAGCTGAACCAGACGGTGATTGAAGTGCAGAGGATGGATTGGATGACAGCTGAGTAGAACTGTACGAGCAGCTCCTGTGGCAGGTTGAACTTCCTCAGCTGACGAAGGAAGTACAGTCTCTGCTGGGCTTTCTTTACAATAGAGTCTATGTGAATGTCCCACTTCAGATCCTGAGAGATGGTGGTGCCCAGGAACCTGAATGACTCTACTGCAGCCACAGTGCTGTTCATGATGGTGAGTGGGGTGAGTGGAGGGTGGGTTCTCCTAAAGTCCACTATCATCTCCACTGTTTTGAGCATGTTCAGCTCCAGGTTGTTTTATCTGCACCATAAAGCCAGCTGCTCCACCTCCTGTCTGTATGCAGACTCGTCACCGTTCCAGATGAGGCCGATAACAGTAGTGTCATCCGCAAACTTCAAGAGCTTAATGGAGGGGTCTTTTGCGGTGCAGTCGTTGGTGTACAGGGAGAAGAGCAGTGAGGAGAGAATGCATCCATGGGGTGCACCAGTGCTGATGGTGCGGCTGTCGGATGTGATTTTGCCCATTCTGACTAGCTGTTGTCTATCTGTCAGAAAGCTAGTGATCCATTGACAGACCTAGGGACAGACAGCTAGGTCAGTTTTTTCTCGAGCAGTGATGGGATGATGGTGTTAAACTGAAGTCCACAAACAGTATCCTTGCGTAGTTCCCTGGTTTGTCCAGATGTTCTAGGATATAATGCAGTCCCATGTTGACTGCATCATCCACAGACCGGTTTGCTCTATAGGCAAACTGCTGGGGGTCCAGCAAAGGTCCAGTGATGTCCTTCAGATATGCTAGCACCAGTCTTTCGAATGACTTCATGGCCACAGATGTTAGGGCAACAGGTCTGTAGTCATTGAGTCCTGTGATCTTTGGTTTCTTTGTTATTGGGATGATGGTGGAGCATTTGAAGCAGGATGGAACTTTGCGCAGTTCCAGTGATCTGTTGAAGATCTGTGTGAAAATCAGTGGTTAATAGCACAAGATAACTCGGCTTGTTTTCAGTTTTTCATTGATTTTATATGTTATCCTATGCATTAGGGACATTGTTGTTTGTTTGTTTTTTGTTTGTTTGTATATTTCATTTTCTGTGTACTCACAGAGCACTTCAGCAAGTTCTCACACAATAAAAATGCTAAAAAACAAACATTCAAAAGAATTGCATACACGAAGACAAGCATATGCACAATATCGATCAGTGTTCAAAAGTCTGATTGACACTGGGATAAAAAAGTTTGTAAGTCTATTGCGCCTCCAGCGTAAGTTTCTGTATCTTCTAGCAGAAAGATGGCATAAGTACACAAGATGGATTCTTCAGAATTCTTTTCGCTTCATTCAGAGTGCATTGCTCGTAGAGTTTTTGAATACTGGTAAAGGTTTCTGATCCTATATTAAATTTCATAGCAATAATGTTTATTTTTTTTGGATTTCATACCATGTAGATAGACCTGGTGACACTTGAGTAAGACACTCTCAAATACAGCCTGATAAAATAAGTAAAATAAGTCTTGTCAGGGCGTCACAGTGGCGCAGTGAGTACAGCAAGAAGGTCGCTGGTTCGAGTCTCGGCTGGGTCAGTCGGCATTTCTGTGTGGAGTTTGCATGTTCTCCCCATGTTCGCGTGGGTTTCCTTTAGGTGCTCTGGTTTCCACCACAGTCCAAATGCATGCGCTATATAAATTGAATGAGCTCAATTGGCCATAGAGTATGTGTGTGAATTCAAGAGTGTATGGGTGTTTCACAGTGTTAGGTTGCCGCTGGAAGGGCAACCGCTGCGTAAACCATATGTTGGATAAGTTGGTGGTTCATTCCGCTGTGGCGACCCCTGATTATTAAAGGGACTAAGCTGAAAAGAAAATGAATGAATTTTCTTGTCAACACCATAGAACCATAAGCTTCGTAGAAAATAAAAAGTCTTTGGTGAAGCTTTTCACAAATCCCATTTATGTGAGTGTCCCATAAAAGCTAAATACTTGTGTAATTGTATCAGAGGAATTTCTGGGTTATGTACAACCACTGGTAAATGTTCGACAGCACACTTGGGATCAAATATTATTTCAAGTGTGCTGTCAAGCATTTACCAGTGTTTGTACATAATCAAGAAATTCCTCTGATACAATCATACAAGTATTTGGGTTATTGTGTCCCTGCTGCTCCGTATCTGTTTTTTATGTTGCCTCTTGGCCAGGTCATCATTGTAAATGAGAACTGGTTCTCAATTAACTTACCTGGTTAAATAAATGTCATTAAATCTCATAGTCAGAAGGATTAAATTAAATTGAATTAAATATTAGATTTAACTTGATATTAACAGTTTATTGTATTGTACGTTTACAAATCTAAGGCAGCATCTGAAATATTCAGCTGTTTTAATCTGAAAAATATACTTGAGATTTGTTTTGTGCAGTTTTCTTAAAAGCTTGATCTGTGTACATAAAGCCTCAATCTTTTCAAAGCACTTGGCTAAAACCTCATTCTCATTCATTAACAGTAAGCGTGTCTTTTTAGATCACACCTGCTAATTATTTGTCAGGACCATGCAGACAGAAATGTGTGCATTAACGAAGGAAATTATTACTGCAAAAAAAGCCGCAAACATCTTGCTATCTAGTCTAATCTGGTTTAAAAAAAGACAGTCAAAGCCCTAAACACGAATGAAGGAATCGTTCATTGAAGCCAGTTGAATGCCATGACAACAAGGAACGAGCTCACTTTTATTTTACCAGTTTGGGTGTATTGTGCGGGGGCGTCAATCAACCATTATTTCTTGCGCCCCAAATAAATGCAAAACCTGATCTAGCACAAAAAAACTTCCAGAGGGAGCCTTTCATTGGCCTATTGTCCAGAGCTTAGCTGTTGGTTTGTAGATGTGTTTGCACAGTCCGACCACCCATGACGCACGCAGAGCCCACTGAACATTCACATCACTTAATATACAATGTCCGAAGGAGGAGACACCCAAAATCATTTCACAATAACTCGAATAAATTGAGGCGTTATGAGCAAAATGAGAGTACACACTCGTTAAGATTTAGATGTAATTGTGCTGCAATTATTATTTGATGCATGCACTTCTACGCCTAAAAGTTGGAGGCTAATTAAATATAAAAAGCACAAAGGAGATTTGAAAAAAACGACAACAATCTGAAAACGTAACCTTTCCATTGACAATATATTTAATAATAAGAATTATTATTACAATTATAATTATAATAATAATAATAAAAAGTATTATTATTATTAATATTATTATTATTATTCGAATCTACAATTAATTTTAAAATAAATATTTGTTGAAATTGTCTTTCAACAAATGGCTTCGATTGTTTTCATTTATTGTTTAACATCATTTTTAAGAGTTGAAAATAAAAAATAAACATTGCCTATAGAAAAATACGGGGGGGGGGGGGGGGGGGGGGGGCGACTAAAAAACAAAAAAAAAGAAAGAAAAATGCTATGTACACAAATAAAAATAATAATAAAA
>CAIGQZ010034990.1:6871861-6890122 GCA_903798205.1 Danio tinwini | reverse complement strand
ATGAATGATTTACAGACCTGTGTATGTTGTAGGTTCAGTTCCAATATGTACTGCAGTATTGTTTACAGTTGTGCACAGCTCTACCCAAAGGAAAGTTTATGTTGGTTGTAAATAAGGGTGTATTTATTCTTTTGCACAATGCTGTGAATAAATTAGAATTGTAAAGAGCAAATGCAGCAAAAATGTAAAAACACATATTCAGTGTCTTGTACTCAGATACCTCACTAAATGCAGTGATGTCTAACTTTACTGTAGTTTTTAAATGGCTGTGCAAATAGTATACAGTGCTGTCTTGAGCGTTTTCAGGACGTGTCACCAAAATCTGAATTTTTTGCATTGGAAGAAATGTACAGAGTAACGTGTGATAATAAAAACATAACAAAGCCATTTGACTATCTTGTTTATAAACAATGG
The DNA here is from genome assembly GCA_903798205.1 of Danio tinwini. Classification (NCBI taxonomy): domain Eukaryota; kingdom Metazoa; phylum Chordata; class Actinopteri; order Cypriniformes; family Danionidae; genus Danio; species Danio tinwini. The sequence goes on along the minus strand of CAIGQZ010034990.1, from coordinate 6,889,708 downwards.
TGTCAGGACTTTTCATCTTGATGACACTGACACTTTCATTGACATGAATACTTGCTTTTGAGGAATGAGCTTATCATTTTGAGCAAGTGACACGCTTTTGCAGGTTATCCACTTGGTTTTGCAGTTTGTACTAATTGTTTTGAGAAATGCATAAACTGTTGTGCAAATGTAAATAGTGCTGTGAGAAATGCACCAAAGCCACTTAGAAAAACTGTAGTTAATTTTGTCGACATGACATAAGCAAATGATAATGTTATAAAACAGCAGAGAGTTGTATGAAAGCAATTGATGCATGTCTAAAAGCATTCGCAGTTTGTTGGGAGGAATGAGAAACCGCTACTATGATGTGCACAAATGACTAATTGTTTTGAGAAATGCATTAACTGTTGTGCAAATGTCTGTTTGTCTGTCAGTCTGTCTATCTACATTATATTATTGTAATAGCCTATAAAACAGATATCCGTGTTGCATAAAGCGTAATGAAATAGTTTGAGTCTTAATTCACACACAAGCACAACTCATTCTAGATACCGCAAATATTGATAAAATCTAAATGGACATCTACAGCTTTTATTATATACAGCACATCTCAGATTAAAGCAGCAAAGCGTCAGAAAGAGGGAGTAGTTTGATGGGGTGATGCGGGGCCGCCAGGTGGCCTGAACCGGGCCTTTAAAGCGGGCCGAGTGGGTCACCTCTTAAAATCCCGCAGAAGCTCAGCTGCTCTCCTCATTTAAACCCAGAGACAGAAAGAAAGAAAGAGCCGCAGATCTGCTGCTTTAGGTGAGGGGGAAGATGAAGGACAAAAGAATGAGAGAGAGAGAGCGAGAGAAGGTGGGTAGGTGTGTGAGAAAGAGCGGTGGAAAGCCTGCTGAAGAGGGGGAGGAGATTAGAGGTCAGATGTGAATTCAGCAGAGAGCATGGCCTAAAAACCCGGCGCTTTCTTCTTGATATATTTGGATTGGGAAAAAACATAGTTGCTGTTGTTGACTGGACAATTTGTGGAATTCCTTTAAATGTTTAATCAGTTTAGGATCTGTGATTGAATAATGTTTTAGGTTTGCATCTCATTCATATTAATGGCTGCTTTAATGTTAGACCATTTTGAGGGATGAAAACAATAATAATGGTCCCAACGTATATCTTGTTTTACATTTTTAATTTCTATAGCTTGCGAAAATCCAAAAAGAACCACGCGCTAATAAATAATGTTATGATGGCTGTTTTAACATTAAGTTATAATTGATTTGCCTCTTGTTACAGCTATGAAATAATTTGATAACAAGCAGGGAATGTTCATAAGCCAATGACATGACCACATTGAAATATGTAGGACAAACATACACAAAATAGTTTTGTTGCTTGTTCAAACAACTTATTTAAAATGAGCTGAATCAACCCAATTCTTGAGATTTTTTTAGGACAACTTAATTGTTTTATGTTTAATCCACTTGTATTTGTAAAAATAATTACGTTAAACGGTTTGTGTTGGCACAACATGACGGATTTGTGTGGGACATTTTTACAGTATAGAATATGAGTAAAGAAAAGTTGGATTTATCCATATTTCATCCTAATTCATTTAGTGCATGTAGCATAATCGTTTGGTATAGTTTAGCTTATAGCTACTATGCAGAATACACAGAGCTGCTTTCTGACATAAGTTGTAGATATTAAAAACAATATTATGACATTTTACATAACTAAGCTAATAATGCAATACAATGTTTAATTACGTTTTCTTTCAGAAACGCCTGGAAAACATCGATGTGTTCATTTACTGTTCAGTGTTTCAGTATTTATCGTAGGCGAATGTTTATTTCTAATTCACGTGATAGGCTATGCGTGAAAATTAAAAGTATATTTTGTGTTGACTAAAAACTGATGTAGCTAATCGGTCAAAACATTAATTGAATTTTGTTTTCCTGAAGCATAAACTTCTGTTAATAGTTTTAGCTCTGTAAATACAGGCTATATTTTATAAATACGTATATATTTGTCTTACAAAAATTATATTTTTAAAACGTAATCGATTATTCATTTAGTTCATGCATGTTTGATCATAAATAACATATTTTCTATGTGTGTTATTAAAGATATAATGCATCTTAATTTTTTGTAGGATATATATAAAATATTATTGTTGATTTTGAGATAAAGCAAAAAAAGACGCATTTAGTTTGACTGAACACTTTATCCTATACGTTTTGTTTTTAATTAGCGTTTATTAGCCTAATAGATAGCTGAATATATTATAAATTCGCATTTATTTTAAAAATAAATAAAAGGTAAACGTTAAAAAAACGTAATAGCTACACCTTAAATGTGCACAATCATGCAATATAATCTAGATTAATTAATCCATTAATTAATAATTAATTAATTTCATCCATTGTGCATGTTATTTTGATAGACCAATGATAAAGACCAACTCACATATAATGTGACAAAGCGAAAACTAAAAAATAAATCCCGTCAAGCAAACGGTGTAAGAACACTTTCAAATGACCTGTCTGAAATGCAAGTGGAAAGTAATACATTTACCCTTCTCTGTATTTGTCATTTCCACGCAACTTATAGCAACTTAAACCTAAAATATTAGCAAATATAATTGTGATAGATCATTTCGCATATCCATTTTCATTTTTTTTCTCGAAAGCATGTCATGCATTCAATTCGAGCCTTTCTATTTGTCTAATCGCAAGCCTACTGATTAATAGCATATGTTCAGAGAGAAAAAATAAGTAGTGACCAACATATTTAGCTATTTCTATAATATAATAAGAAAGTCGGGTCTGCGCCACTCACGATATAGGCCTACAGCTCAGTTTAAATCTTTAGTTCAAGCAAATCCTCTCAAAAAAAAAAGTAGCACTAAAGTAGCTACAAAGGCTAATGATTTTATTATCATTAATTCAGACCTTACCTCATTTAAAAAACACAGCAGGGAATTCTCCAGATTATCTTTTCAACTTGGATATTTTATTAAACGCCATTCCAATTATAATGCAGCAAACTAGCCAGATACACGTGTTTCCACGCAGCCAGAGGCTTTCTGCCTATCTATTAGCATCATTTCAGTCCTTCAATAACATTAATTGCGGGAGACAGCAGAAGAAAGGCTGTTTAAGTGCTCTGTCACTTGCGTTGGACCTTTCACCTCATCACAGGCTGGAATGCGCGTCCTCGAGAGCGCCGCGCTGCTACATGCACACCTGGAGGATTTGCAGGGGGAAATAAATGAGCTAAAGAAAGACAATACTGCTGTTTTGTGCTTCTTTGTTCTCGGATATAAATATTAAATGACCGTATTATGATTTAATGGTGCACAATTTTTTTTTTGGTTGTTTTGTTTCTGAGCTAATTAAAATACATCAACCTGTGAGATCTCTTCGCTCTTATGATCGACTCTATTTGACAGTTCCGCTATTACTCTTGAAATGCCGAGGTGATCGAGCTTTTCAGTGCAGCTCCAAGACTTCTCATTAAGAACAACTCCTACGTTGGAGTCATTTCAGAGGTCAATTGAAAACACACTCATTTTATTTAGCTTTTAATCATACGTATTCAATCATATGTATTTCGGCTCCTTGTGTTTTTATGTAGGCTACAGCACTTTGGTACCCATTGTAGTTGGTTGAAAGTGCAAATAAAATTGAGTTGAGTTGTAACGACTGAGGTCATCCTCGAATTAGATGTATTTATAAAGTAGCCCACTAAACTTATCATCAATAATAACACAATTAAGTATTGATATAATAAATCCTCGCCGTGTTTTACGCTGGGTTATTTAAACCTAAATCGGCCCAAACATTTGATTAAATTTTGTATTAACTTAATAAAAAAATGAACCCAGTTGAGTTAGTCCGTATTGCACCCTGGATTGGGTTGAATTGCATTTTATTTAGACTCTAATAGTTTTAAAATGTCTGCTAAAATTAAAATGTGGTTTCTCACATTCGCCTAATATTAATAGTAATTAACTAACAAAAACATGGATCTGCTTGAGTTAATAAAGCATTTAACTATCCCAATTATTCCAGTTGTTATTATTATTTGTATTGTTATTATTATTATTATTATTATTATTATTACATTCCATTATATCGACATTATTTCACGACAATACATGGAATGCAAGTGTGAATGTTTTAAGAAATCCGATGCATGCTTTGTCTTATTGGTCGCAAAAGCAGCTTAATAAATAGACCCAGTTGCATGGGATAAAAACTGCTCGTTTATGAAAATAATAAACGTTCGGGGTTGAAGTTTGCGCACAATCCTCTTCCTAATTTAAATAACAAACGCGGCAATGTTAAAGATCTTTATAAACAAAAACATTCGGTATGCAGAAGATCACGAATAAATTCGAATAAACATTTCTGAGCTGCTAGGAAAACATCCTGCAAAACACTTTTTGTTTTGGGGATTTCACCAAAATAAAGCCCATTATATCGCCTTGGCTAATTATGCATCAAAAGTTTATTACCTGGTGAGCTTTCAGTTCGTTCCTCTGCTTTTGATTACTTTTACATCCGACACAAAAAAAAACGCGGGAAATAGGAATCTTGAGAATTTAAAAACTTTTCGTTTCCCCTCGGTCTTTAAACAGAAGTTAAACAGTTAACAGGAGTTACACGTTGCGAAATGAGGAGCTGGAAACAGAAGAGTGTTTTGTGTTTTTTGGCCATGCCCTCTGACTTTATATTCTGGGTTAAAGGGTTCCCCATTTGCATAGGCTACTAAAATGCCACTTGCTCAATTCTTGCAACTATTTTTGAACAATAAAAACAAATCCGCATTTATAATTTACATTCAAATATAATTTTAGATCAGTTTTAACAGTTTTAAAAGGATTCAGATCCATAACCGTTTCACATGTGTGCGCACAATTAATAGCTCGTATACATACTGATGGATTGGTATAATCTTAAATTAAATAAACATGGAATGCTCCTGCAAAACCATCATGAATCATGCGATCATCAGTGAAATAGTACAACCTGACCGTCCGATTCGGGTGCATTACATGTCAACCAGAGCTCTCAAGTTTATACACAGAGAAATCTCCGATGTTTGGAGGAGAATTCAGATCGTGAGCGCCACTTTATCATAATGCGAAAGCTTAGATAGATTGATGCAAAAAAAGAAGAAAGAAAAAAGGAGCTGACGGCACTTGGAAGCTCAAAATGATACAAATTTGCGCGCGGAGCCGTTCTCATGGCATTCTTTGCGTATCTTTCGCTCCGTGAGTATTTCTTCAATTACTAGGATGTCAATGGCTCGTTGGGCTCGATGCTCCGCCCCTCGAGTTTGTCGTAAACCCGCAGACCGACGGGAATAAGGCAGAAATAAGAGCGTCCAGGACTCGCTTCTTCCTCCAAGGGCACACATTCGGACCTCAGAGTACGCGGTTACGCACGGCGGACGCGCGCGCACATCCACGGGCTTGTGGCAGCTTCAGCAAACCTGCTCGCGGGCTGAACCATGTCCTTGAGCCCCAAACACTCAACGCCTTTCTCAGTGAGCGATATTTTGAGCCCGATCGAGGAGACCTTCAAGAAGTTTGCAGCCATGGAGAGCAGCGCGAGCCTGGCGTCACCTCTATATCGACAGACTCAGGTGTCTCAGGCGAATTTGCAGCAGCACAGCATGAGCCATAACGCGTACCACATGCCGCACTCGCAGTTCTCGCACAGCGCCATGGGCGGATACTGCAACGGGACTATCGGCGCAATGGGGGACCTGCCGTCCTACCAGGAGAGCATGAGGAACGGCGCCACGGCCACGGCTTGGTACGGCTCAAACCCGGAGCCGAGATATCCGACAAGTAAGTCAGATGAGCGCGTTCGATTCTCATCTTTACGCGCACACGTTTAGATCCCTTTAGACTAGAATTTCACTTTTTTATTATTGCATACATTCGTCAATTATATATTTATTATTTACATTCATAAATTTTTCTTCGGCTTATTCCCTTATTTATCATAGGTCGGCAAAGTGGAATGAACCGCTTACTATTCCGGTATATGTTTTACGCAGCGGATGCCTTTCCAGCCGCAACCCAGTACTGGGATTTTTTATTTATTTATTTTTTTACAATTGTCTATTATTATTTACATGCATGTGTTATTTGTTTACATAGGGAAGAGTCAGATGAGCATGCACTCATTCGGTTACGCACACAAGTTAAGCGCTTTAGATTGGAGTTTAACATATATTTTTTATTATTAGGCTATATACATTCGTCAATTGTACATTTATTTACAATTGTTTATTATTATTATTATTATATTACATGCATCTGTTATTTCTTTACATAACGACAAGTTAGACGAGCACATGCACTTACGCATACAAGTTAAGAGCATTAGATTAGAATATAACTTATTTTTTTGCTATTAAATACATTCGTTAGTTAGCCTATATATTTATTATGTACAATTGCTTATTACTATTTTACAAGCATCCGTTGTGTGTTTACATAAGTCAGATAAGCGTGTGCACTCTTTCGTTATTGTTACGCACACAAGTTTAGACCTTTAAATTGACCTTGCGTACCTATTTTATTACACGCATTCATAAAGTAGTAATTTAATGTTGTTCATTATTATTATTTTACATGCATCTGTTATTTGTTTACATACGGACAAGTGAGTCAGATGAGCGCACTTAATATTTTAAAGATTTAGAATAGCTAACTCTTACATTCGTTTATTATTTATAATTATTTACAATTGTTTGTTGTTACTTTACATGCATCTGTTGTTTGTTTACATACGGTCAAGCGGACACGTGCGCATATATAACCCTTTTAAGGTCATATACAAGATCACAAACATCAGCAACCTGTGGAACATTTTAGGTTTTTACTATTATCTGCTGTAGATAGATAGATAGATAGATAGATAGATAGATAGATAGATAGATAGATAATTTGTCGGAGTTATAAATAGAATGATGTAGCTAATAGTGGAGCACAATTTTACAAGTTGAGTACGTTTTTACGATATGTTTATTTAAAGAAGCATCTTAATTCGGCTAGTTGCATTATTTAGTAGACAAGTATTTAGTTTTTAAAGGAAATCTCTCACTAGAAAGAAAATACAATGTTTAGATTTAATCCACTGAAAGTATACTAGCACTTCTTTGTAATTACTTGTAAAATCAGTTTAGTAGTTTTTAATAATTTAATAGTTTTCCAAAGCAGGTGTAGTATTATAGCTACAATATAATGTCAGTATAAGTAATTAGATCACTCTAATAATGCTGATTATTATTATTTTTTTTTTTGCTGAAATGTAACATTTCATTAAACACCAACGCTGGTTTAGTTTATATTTGACCAAATATAGATTGATATCAGAATAGATTAATTTATTTAAGTTTATTTTCGCTTATATCTTTTAAAAAAGATAATTTCTTTCTCATTTTTATTTCACTTGCATTTGTAAAGCACGCAGCCTAAATACATGTGCACAATTTGTTCCTACATCATTTAAACACTCTGTACACTAAAATAGAGCATTACGTCACACACTCAAAGAAATATTTTTTTTACTTGTTCAAACTACTTAATTAAAATGAGCTGAAACAACACAATTCTTGAGATTTCATTGGGACAACCTAATTTTTATGTTCAATCCACATAAATTTGTTAAAAGTGTTAAGTTAACTTAATCGATTTATGTTGTGACAACATTGTGTGGAACCCTGCATTTTTACAGTGTATAGACAAAGCCAACCATTGGGTTAACCAGCGTTCTGTTTGTCCATATTTGACTCAACATTCGGTTACGACGTGCAAATAAAACGTGTGCAAATAAAACAAATATCGAACATAATTTAGACAAACAAATAATCAGTCCACGGCTTTTATTTTACTAAATACAAGCTACCCATAAAGGTTGTTAAAAAATGTCACATATTTTTTTAAAATGCCTTGCACTGATTTTTTTTTTTGTATACCTTAAATAATCCCTTATAGAGCACCGATTAACATCTACACATAGACATTACCTATATGCTATATAACTGCAGGTTAACCATGTTTATATATAGCAACTTTAACTGTTAAAAGCTATTAGTTACTAGCTAATTAAAGTTATTAGTAACTAATAAGGTTATGGTAACTAATAACCTTAACTTTTCAGATTTTGACTGTAATGCAACTGATGATTGCAAAGCTGCTTTGAAACAATAATTACTGTGAAAAGCGCTATACAAATAAACTTGACTTGAATTACCCCTTAAGCTCCTTTTGTATGCTATTGGATGTTATCGAATATTTATTTTAATTGTACATCCACTAACTTGAGTACAGGCTACTTTTAATTACCTTCCAAAAACACCGCGTATGATGAGTTCAAGCTAAACATACATGCACTGATATTAATTTCCTTGTTCTCTAAAGTCTCCAGGTTTATGGGTCCCTCGGCGGGCATGAACATGGGCACGTTACCGGGAATGGACGCCAGTAAATCTATGGTGACTCTGCACGCGGCGCCGCGCAGAAAACGGCGTGTGCTTTTCTCTCAAGCGCAGGTGTACGAGCTGGAGCGCCGCTTCAAGCAGCAGAAATATCTTTCGGCCCCGGAGAGGGAACATTTGGCAAGCATGATCCACCTAACCCCGACGCAGGTCAAGATCTGGTTCCAGAACCACAGGTACAAAATGAAGCGGCAGGCAAAGGATAAAGCGTCCCAGCAGCAGGACACTGGGAACATGTGCGCACAGCAGTCGCCAAGGCGCGTGGCCGTGCCTGTGCTTGTTAAGGACGGTAAACCGTGTCAGAACGGCTCCGGGACGCCGACGCCGATCCATCAGCAGGTGCAAAGCGTCCTCGGCAGCGAGACTTTAGCTTCAGCCGAGGATCTGGAGGAAATGTCGCCCAGCCCGCCTCTGATGGGCGGCCTCTCACAGACTGACGCCGCGCTCATCGAGTACACGAACAGCATGGTGAGCTCCAACCTGCTGTACGGCAGAACATGGTGATATTTCACAAACTACAACAACATTAAAATCCTCATTTTTAATCAATGGACGGACGGAGATATGTGCATTTCCACAAAGACCTTTTTTTAAAGAATCGTTTTTTATTTTACGCACTTGTTTTTTTGTGTGCAGGAGCCTCTTTGACGTGAATTGTATACGGATTGTGAGTTTAAATCATTATTGACTGATTGAAAAAAACTTGGCGGGTGTGAATTTTATTAAGTAGGATCCGATCGTGTATTAACATCTAACGTTGATCATGGAACATCATTCATGTAGCCTAATCCATAGCTAATCCCTACCCCAAAAAATGCAGGGTGTCACACAATTCCTTCATGTTGTCCCACATAAATAGATTGTTAACTTACACATTTAAGTGGATTGAATACAAAAGAGTTAAATTTATTTAATTAATGGTGTTGCTTCAACTCCTTTTAAATAAGTTAATTGAGCAAGCAATAAAAGTATTTTTTTAGTGTACCTCTAAACCGAACTGTAAATTATTCCCTAAAAACAGAGCGGATTAATTTTCGGACAGCAATGAACGTTCACAACCCTAACTTTGAGCCTATTAGTGCAAAGAAAGGCTGAGTTACGCACAATTCATCCATGTTGTCCCAACACAAATCGATTAAGTTAACTGTTTGATCGTTGTTTCAAACAGTTGATCGTGTTGTTTCAACACATTTTAAATAAGTTGACTGAGAAAGCAGTAAACATTTTTTAAGTCTACATCTAACTGTTAAGTATTCCCTAAAATCAGAGCGGAATAATAGTTGGATGACAATGATTGTTCATAACCCTAACTGTGAGCCTATATTAGTCTAAAGAAAGGCTGGGTTACGCACAATTCATTAATGTTGTCCCAACACAAATCGATTAAGTTAGCTTAAAAAACGATAAGTGGACTGAGCATAACACACTTAAGTTTAATTAAATGTGTTGTTTCAACTCATTTTAAAAAGTTGATAGAGCAAACAGTAAGTCATTTTGAGCCAACACTAAAAAATGCAGGGTTCTACACAATTCATTCATGTTGTCCCAACATAAATTAACACTTTTAACAAATTGTGGATTGAACATAAAAAATAAGTTCTCCCAATCAAATCTCAATAATTGTGTTGTTTCAGTTTATTTTAAATAAGTAGCTTGAATGAGGAAAAAATAACTATTTTTTAGTGTACCTCTAGCTCAAAATTATTCCCTAAAATCAAAGCGAATAGTTGAACGGCAACGATTGTTCATAACCCTAACTGTAAGCCTATATTTGTGTAAAGAAATGCTGGTTTCCGCACAATTCCTTCATGTTGTTCCAACACAAATCGATTAAGATAGGCCTAACTTTAAACGTTTTACCAATGTAAGTGGATTGAACAAAATGAAGTTCTCTCCCCCTAAAACACAAAAGCATTGTGTTGTTTCAGCTCATTTTTAAGTAAGCAGTTTGAAAAAGCAGCAAAATACAATTGAGTGTAGCAAACTGTAAAATTATCCATTTAATCTGATTGACTAAATATGTTGCTCCAGGATCAACATGCAATGCTAATTAAGGAACATGTCCTACTTGGTGAAATCACACCAACCAAAAACCTTCACGCGGATGAGTGTGTGTGTGTGTGTGTGTGTGTGTGTGTGTGTTTGAGTGAGTGAGTGTGTGATGAAGACTAGTCTAGTGTGATGCCGTTAATCCGACATCATTTCTTGTTGCTTTGTAAAATAATAATAATCATAATAAAAAAGATGTAGATGAAGAAATGTTGTGTGTAAATATTTAACACAAATAATGCTTTCCTGGAGTTTTTTGTAAGTTTAATGAGAAACAATAAATATGAGTGCTGCAAATGTGAAAAAACAGCAGTTTTGTTCGACGCAGTTTGACGGAGCAAACAAGCAGCAGTTGTATTAATATATATTTTTTGATTATTGGTCTATTAGAAATTAGTATTTATAGTATATATAAATATATATTTATAGTAATTAGAATGAAAATACTGTAATAGTTATAGCCAAGCGTAGAGGACATTTTAAAAGTGGCGGAGAGGGGGACAGCTGTATGATATCCAAAAGTTTACGTTCATATCATTATTAATCACCTGTTTTTAAATAGTCTGTCTCTAATGGAGGGGATTGCTACACCCCTGTTTATAGTTATTATTAGTACTTACACACTGTACAAAATCCTGATTGCCTTAAATTTTGAAACTGAATTACATTAACTTAATGAGTTCATTGAACGTATGTTAAACTGACTTAAAGCAGCTTGCGTAAATTATAAAATAAAGTCGGAACATGATAAATTTAGTTTAATAAGTTACAATGAACTAAAACATATGCTGTCAGGACTAATTGACCATATAATGTTTTTGCAGTGTAGTAATTGGAGTATAAATACCAAGTGCGTGGATTAGCTCTTGAAATTGGTAGGGACATACATCCCTATAGCGCATGCACTGAACAACATACATTCTGTTTCGAGCTTTTAAAACCGTGAATAAAGTACTTAATTATACAAATAACAATCCCGTCCCATGCTGTAAAAGTCAATGAACATTATTTTACTGCAGTCAGGCCTCGAGGAGGTATGAATGTAAAGAAATGTATAGTGGTTTTATCCCGATTATTGTTTTCATAATCATGGAGGCCAAAATCGAAACTGAATGTTAATTTATTGCACTGCATTGGTTAGTATTAAGACGAACTTGTAGCTAACTTGACTTGGTGCACGTGTATGTTAAGAGTTTACGGAGCATTACTTCATTTTGAAGTCGATTATATTTTTGGTAGGGACATTTCTGTAATTGGTGGATATTGGTGGGGACACGTCCCCTCCGTCCATGCCAATTCTACACCCTTGATAAATACTTTAATGTTATAATAGTTACTGCTTATATTTGAATCGAGACCGAATCTTAAGGCATTCAAAGCTGTTGTTAAATAGTTTAAATAACGTGATTAAGATTGTAAAATAGGTCTATAGTTCAGTTCAGCAACTCAAATATCCACGTTTGTCTGTTTCATATAAATCTAGCAAAGATATCTAGCTTATTACGTCTGCCATTTTACGCTAAACAAATATTTCGCGTCAGCTTCAACCAAAAATAAGTGACTCCGATTTTATTTGAACGTTCTTGACATGTATTTTAATCAAACATTTAATCAGAAAAATCAAAGCTTGTTTCACAATTTACGAAACTAAAACAAAGCGGTCTTTACGAAGCTTTAGCAAAACATTAACCCTTGAGAAATGTCGACCTTTTTGTCGCGCTAAATCTATTTCTTCATTTAATAACAACATGACATAATAAAATAAACTGAAAAATGTTAACAAAATATCAACCTATGAGAGAATGTGCTGTGTATTAAAGTTGTTTTTGCCTTGCCTAATCCAATTTTAATTTAAGGCATGTAAATAATTAAAATATAAAGGCATTAAAGCCTAAAAAAAAACATTAGCAATTAAAAAAATGAAATGGGCATTTAGATTTGACCTAACATGTATATTATAATTGAATTCAAACTGTAAATTATATATACACATTTGAAAATGTTAATAAACTCAAAAGTGCAGTTTCTACTTAAACAGGAGCAGATTTGCTCATGATATTCACACATTCCAGCCAACTACATTACTTTTATTATTGTTTAACCAATTAATTAATTCAAGACTCTTTTAAACACTCTCATTGTTGTCGATCTGCATCTATAATTACCAAGAGATAAGCTATGAATATTCATTTAAAGATTAAAACACTACACAATCTGACACAGGAACGAAATAGGAGTTTTATAAACTGATCTGCATCAAAATTGAGAATCAAATGAAAACCTAAAATATGCATGCACACACACATACATACACAAGAAATAAAAAAAATAAAAAAAATCTCAAAATCAGGCTTGTCTCATGTGTATTTCATAAGCTTTACAGCATATTCTAAAAAGTTAATACATATAAGAACATTTCATCAGTAAAACAAGGAGAGAGAAAAAAATAAAAAGTTTACAAATGAGCAGGCCAAAAAAGGAGACAATGTTTGCTTGGTATAGAAAAGTTGCATTTTTTTTCCTCATCTGAGTTTAGCTCCAGTTGTATCTTCGTGAGGCTGGAGGTAATCCGTAGCCACGTCCAGAATTAAAGCCCTGAGACACAAAAAACAGGTTTTAGCACAGGGTTTCACCAAGTCAAATTTAAGACCTTTTTTTAGACCATCAAGAATGAAATTTCAGACTTATATAGAGGCTAAAGGCTAGGGTTATAAATATAGTTTTGCTAAAAGTTTTGAGGTGCATTAAATTCAATTCATGTTTATTTCTATAGCACTTTTACAATGTAGATTGTGTCAAAGCAGCTTCACATAGAAGTTCTAGTAGACTGAAACAGTGTCAGTTCAGTTTCAGTGTTGGAAGTTCTGTTTAGTGCAGTTCAGTGTGGTTTAATTTTCACTGCTGAGAGTCCGAACACTGAAGAGCAATCCATCGGTGCGCAGCTCCACAAGTCCCAGACCAAGCAAGCCAGTGGCAAAGAACAAACTGCATGAATTGACAAAAGTGGAGGAGAAAAAAAAAAAAAAAACTCTAAAGAGACCAGGCTCAGTTGGGCACGACCATTTCTCCTCTGGCCAAGCACTGTTGGTGATAGGATGTGTGTTGGATCGATTGAGTAGCATTACATAAAGAAAAAGACATGTTTAAAATGAGCTACAAGTCAATACTCCATTGAATTTAAGACTTTTTACGGCCTAAAAATTTGTTTTTGAAATTTAAGACATTTTAAGAGCCCTGCAGATACCCTGTATTATGAGCACAAATAAGAGTGCATGTGTGGATTTACACTGTAAAAAGTGATTTACTTTACTTAGGAAAGTGAGTAAACCTGCTGTCTTCACTATAAAAAAGCAATTAGTTAAAGCGCCACAAAACCCTCCGTCTCACACCTCTAGTTCGGAAAAAGTCAGGAAAGTGGGTGTGTCCAGCTCTGTTTAGGTGGGAGTGTCCGGGGAGGGAAAGAGGGAAGGATTTCAGATATGGGAGTCTCTCTTTGGGCATGCGCTGATTTTCACAGTGGCAAAACAAACACACAGACGCAGGGGAGAAAGACAGTGACTGTCTTTACATGGACATCAGTAATCAAATTATTTGCCAAATTATTAATTTGTTGACTTCAACTCCAGTTTGGCACTTTCACTTTTTATTCAGGAACATTTCCTGCATGTCCCCCGTGACAAACGAGAGGAACTGCTGGAGAGTGGAGTATTAATGTAATGTTTAATACCGCACGGCAAATGGGAGAAAAAATCCTTTGCATTTCTCTGTAACTTGGATGCACTCAATAGGTAGCGTCAGAAAGCCGTGTGTGTATAGACTATCCTGTCACAAAATGTGGTGAAAATCCTACACGACGGTAATAGTTTGATTGCTGCGTGTACATGTTTACATTCAGAGAGCAGCAGTTACAGCGGATCTTTCAGTCTATAATATTGTACTATAATATTGCAGTGATATTAACATACTGTAAACTTACTAACTAAATCATTTTGACTAAGGTCTGTCTTTAAAAACTGAAAGAGCACTGCTGACGATACGAACTAACTTTACCATCTGAATGAACAAACAAAGAACACCAATTACACACACACTTACCAAATCTGTAGCAACAGGACAATCAACACAAACTGGAGCCGTGTCTATTTAAAAAGGAGGAGTCTTTTTTAAAAGGAGACGAGTGGCAAATCCAGATTTCATCATTTCCAGATGTGAAAAGCTCTCGGGTAAAAAATGTTCCTCACAAACGCATTGCACTGTATTTCACACGTGAGTCCAGCTGCACTCTCATAGCGGGAAAATGAAAACAAAATCTTCGTTGCAGCACATTAATAAATGCAGCACAATAATAAACACAACACTGACGACCTATATCTCCAAATTCTCGTTCTTTCACTTGTTTTGGCAACACAATGTGGTGTCCCTCTGTCGTCTGAACACTGTAACAGGTAAACAGTCTTCAAAGCTATCATGCATATTAATGAAGTTGCACCGCATACACAATAGAGCGCGCTGATTGGTTTGAACCAAGTCTTTCTCATGAACTAATGCCGCACACTCAGAGATGTCACGATGCACTCGCAGGTACAGACATCCACTCTCCACGCTGGAATACACGCAAGTATCTAATCGCCGTGACGCAGCTTTGGTTTCAAACCGGAAGCATGAATTTGCTCAAAATACCGCAAAAACAACCAATTTTTACTTTTTAGTGCAATATGTGTCCTCAGTGTTTATTAAAGCGTGGCATACATATATGACTGTCAACAGCTCAAAAATGTGTTTTGGGGTTTCGTGACCCTTTAAGGCTGATTTATACTTCTGTGTCAAGCTCACACGTATGCTCCGGAGCAGCCTTCACGCGATCACATACCCCTCGCCGACGCTGACACGCACCTCTCAAAAAATTGAACTACACGTTGCAACAATGCATAGCGCAAGCTTTGTGATTGGTCGGTTTGGTAGTGCTGACAAGTGTGGGCGGGGATGAGAGCCACGCGAGCACGATGGATCGAGTGTTTACAAGTGTTGAGTCCCATGAAGTAGCTCTAGATGGAAACTTTTGTTTACCTTATGATTAACGTTGTTTCACGTATAAGTTGAAGTGCTAAAGGGGTAGAATTGTGATTGAGCCTCTATTTGTATAATCATGCACCTAGTTAATTTACTATACTTTAATGCAACAGGTTTACTCACTTTATCTAAAGCCAACTAATATTTTTGAAAGCAACAGGTTTACTCATTTATTTTAACTCAACTTATAATTTTTTACAGTGTAGGGGTCTGTCTGTGTGTGTCTGTCTGTGTGTACTGTAAAAAATTCCACTGTAAAATCGGTATTTTGTGATTCACAAGTTGATGTCCATTGTGGGATGTTGATCTCTGCTCTGAGGACTTATGATGTTTGTAAGTGTACTGTGGATGGGAGACCACATGGGAAAGCTAGGTTGCTGCCGGAAATGGTGTTAGTGAGGCCAGCAGGGGGGCGGTCAACCTGCAGTTTGTGTGGGTCCTAACGCCCTAGTATGTTATGCCCAGTGAGCACCATCTTTCAGACAAGACGTTAAACTGAGGTCGTGACTCTCTGTGGTCTTTAAAAATCCCAGGATGTCTTATGAAAAACAGTAAGATGTTTAACCCCGGCATCCTGGCCAAATTTGCCCACTAGCCTCTGTCCATCATGGCCTCCTAACCATCCCCATATCATAATTGGCTTCATCACTGTCTCCTCTCCACCAATCAGCTGGTGTGTGGTGTGCGATCTGGCGCAATATGGTTGCCATCGCGTGATCCAGGTGGATGCTGCACACTGGTGGCGGATGAGGAGATTCCCCCCAATGTGTAAAGCGCTTTGAGTGTCTAGAAAAGCGCTATATTTATGTAAGAAATTATTATTATTATTATTATTTAACAAATAATATTAATAACTTGTTTTATTAAGCAGATACTTGAATGACAGTAAGTACATGACATGCGAGCAGCATAGTCTAATCTGCTGGTTTTGAACATACAGAATAATACTGAAATTATTCTTCAGGGTATAGGGTGTTACATCTACAAAAAGGGTAAAAGGTCCCTGATAGTGTATTTAATATTTTCTAAATCAGAGTATTTACAGGAATCAGAGAATGAAATTCTATATCTTTTAAGAACCTTTTAAAGACTTTTTCCATACATTTTAAGACCTTAAAACAAATTTAGGTTTCAACCGTAAACACTGACAAGATTTTAACTTACAGTATATTTAATAAATATTAAAAGTGAAAGAAACTAATCCAAAACTAAAACATTATTCATATGCTGAATAAAAATCTATTCAATCTAGCTCATTCAGCAGGTTGGCGCCTATAGAACTGCAGGAATAATGGTGTTGCCTTGGTTACTGCAGTAAACAAAGCAGCATGATGTCAAATCTAGCAGGATTTTATTGATTTCATAAACTACACAGCATCCTGATATTCGCAGATTTAATTCAGGCAAACTTTAGCATAGAACCATACATTGCATAATCAAAAACGATTTAAAATTTAATACCTTACAAAACAGTATTTAAGACTTTAATACTTTAAGAGCCTTAAATTTCTCTACATTGATTTATCATCTTATAATACTTTAAGACCCCGCAGACACCCTGTAAATGTAAAACAAGACATTAGGTCTTTTAACCAGGACAGATTTGAAGGGGCACACAAGGATTTCCAATTTAGCAATATCTGCCTCCTGGTTTGTAATAAAGTGAAGGCGATAATATCGATATGGCACTTGTTATATAAACATCAGTAGGGGGTGGACCAAAAATTGCAATTATTAGGCAGGGTTTCACAGAAATATTAACAGCAACAAAGTGACTGGCATTTTTAGTAGTGTAAAATAATATAACGTAAATAGAGAAAAATAAGTCTATAAAATAACAGAAAATGCACTGTCAGTTTATTACAGGGTGTTCGTAGTGTAATAAACACCATCTCAGACAACATATCACTTCAAACTATTAAACATGTTAATAAAAGTCACTTTTACGAACTTCTCAATGGTAAAAGTTGTTTGGAGAAAGATTAAGGTCCTATAATGCAATTCAAAAGCATAAATAAATGTGGAAGAGTAAAAACATGAATCACAAAATAAGGAAAACTGCTAATTCAGGGATGTTTTTTATGAGGGGCTCAGACCTGCTGATTTTGTTGGGGTCTCCAGTCTCCTCGTCCCCTCTGCTGGTTCTGCTGGTATGAAGAGCCCTGGTTCTGCATGGCTCGATCCCAACCGTGAGCTCCCTGCTGGAACCTGCAGTACCACACAAAACACATCAGCCCA
>CAIGQZ010034990.1:6844583-6868576 GCA_903798205.1 Danio tinwini | reverse complement strand
TATATATATATATATATATATATATATATATATATATATATTTATATAATGTATATATTATATTATATTATATTATATAATATATATTATAAATAAGTCTTCTCATGGAGACATTTTTAAAAACAAATATCTTCTCTGGCAGTCTTTTAAATTTTCCAATTCTAACAAAAGCTGTTTTCTAGTGAGCAGGGCTTGATGGTAATTACACACACTGGTGCTACATAAACCATCATCAGTAAAAGACGTCCAGCAGCAGCATCCCTCATTACCCACGCAGGTCACAATCTTCCAGAGGAATCCATAATCCCTGCTCTCTCCAACTTCCTTCATTGGGCTCTGTCCACCAAAAACTACGCTCTAATAACTACTGACCTGAGGTGACACAGGGCCACAATGGGCTGCGGGGCCGAAAAAAGTTGGAGCAAAAGAAGCTGATTAGTGGCTGAAGTGGGTCTGGAGCCAGAATCAATGGCGGCTCTGTGCGGCGCCTGAGCAAAAAAAAAGAGATCCTGCACCGCAAGCGCATTAGTGCTGCCTCATTAAGTCCCGCAAAATCTCTTTAGCCCAACATTTGTTTAGTGCAGAGAAACTCATTTCAGTGCGGCCCCCCCAGGATGAACATCAATAACTCGCATCCGACTCTGGAAAAGCACAAACAGCAGGAGCCCAGAGATGAGTTTGTGATGCTCAGGTGCATTGTGGGAGAAACTCACCATGACTGAATGTCTAATGCAATCTCATGGCAATTTGTAACTTTGATTTAGTGGCTAATTCGTAGGATCTCATTCGTACAATTTAGTATGATTTGCTCATCCCCCAATGACGGTGGGATTTAGGGGTGGGGTTTGGTGCCACACCTCCTTCAAAATAAAAAAAAATAAAAATCATACATTTTCGTATGACTAAACTCCTATTAATTGTACAAATTAGCTACTAAACTAAAAAAAAACGTAAAATAGTTGTTTCCTTGTGAGATCAGGCTGAACTGTCAGGTTTAGTTGATGCAACTTTAGTTTTATCTTAACTGCCAAAGTGAAACATTAGAACTTTCTTGCATTGTTTTTTGACTGAATAATATAAACGCTTTAAAAAACGACCATAACTTAAAAATGGTAAAAAAAATAAATAAACCAAAAAACAATACAGTTAATTATTGTAAAATGAACGCTCTTTTGCCTTCAGAACCTTAATCCTTTGTAACAGATTCAACAAGGTACTGGAAATATTCCCCAGAGATTTTGCTCCATATTGACATGATAGCATCACGCAGTTGCTGCAGATTTGTTGGCTGCACATTTGTTGGCTGCACATCCATGATGCAAATCTCATGTTCCACCATATGCCAAAGGTGCTCTATTTGATTGAGTTGACTGTACTCAAATGGCCTCCACAGTCACCAAAACTCACTGTCATGTTCAAGTAACCAGTCTGAGATGATTCACGCTTTATGACATGGTGTGTTATCCTGCTGAAAGTAGCCATCAGAAGATGGGTACACTGTGGTCATAAAAGGATGGACATGGTCAGCAACAATACTCAGGTAGGCTGTGGCGTTGACACGATGCTCAATTGGTACTAATGGTCCAAAGATCAAGAAAATGATCCTGAGATTTCACAATCCTGGGCCAGGCCGCATCCTGAGCAGCTGCTGTGGTGGTCATGGAGGAGTGGAGAGCATGAGATTCCTGTGACGCTTCAAGGACAGATGAGTCTTTGCTGAGGTCCAGCATTCTCCAGTCTCCGGCGCCTAGACTGCAGCTCTGCACAAGACGTTTGGCCATAGGAGAAATAGTCGTGCCCAACTGAGGCTGGTTTCTCTCGAGGTCTTTAAATTCTTCACTTTCGCCAATTGGTGAAGTTTTTTCCTCGCCGCTGTCGCCACTGGCTTGCATGGTTCGGGATCTGTAGAGCTGCGCATCGATGGATTTGCTCCTCAGTGTTTGGACTCAGTAGTGATTATTAACCCACACTGACCTAAGCTAAACTGAACTGACACTCTGAAAACTGAACTGAAACGGTTTCAATTTACTATAATCTTGAATGTAAAGCTGCTTTGACACAATCTACATTGTATAAGCGCTATACAAATAAAGGTGAATTGAAAATATCCCCCACACCACTACACCACCACCATCAACCTAAACTGTTGATACAAGTCAGGATGGATCCATGATTTCATGTTTTTAACTCCAAATTCTGACCCTACCATCCATCCTACCAGATATCGAGACTCATAAACCAGGCAACGTTTTTCTGTGCCTGTGTGAATTGTAGGCTCTGTTTCCTGTTCTTAGCTGACAGGAGTGGCACTCTGTGTGATCTTCTGCTGCTGTACCCCTCCTCCTCAAGGTTGGACATGTTGTGCATTCAGAGAATATATAATGAGTGCTTATTTGAGTTACTGTTGCCTCTCTATCAGCTTAAATCAATCTGGCCATTCTCCTCTGACCTCTGGCATCAACAAGGCATTTGTGCCCACAGAACTGCCGCTCACTGGATATTTTCTCTTTTTCTGACCATTCTCTGTAAACCCTAGAGAAAGTTGTGCGTGAAAATCCCAGTAGATCAGCAGTTTCTGAAATACTCAGACCAGCCCGTCTGGCACCAACAACCATGCCACGTTCAAAGTCACTTAAATCACATTTCTTCCCCATTCTGATGCTTGGTTTGAACTGCAGCAGATCGTCTTGACCCTGTATACATGCCTAAATGCATTGAGTTAATGCCACATAATCAGTGGATTAGAAATTTGCGTTAACAGCTGTACTTAATAAAGTGGTTGGTGAGTGTTTGTACGGTTAATAACCAAAAGCTGACTTTCCCCGAATTTGCTGCATGACAACCTATGGCTTTTTGTTGACATAACTATGCTAATTTAAGCTTTTTTCTCATCCGTGTCGCTCACGGGCAGTGTAGCAGAAACTCGCCACGACTGAATGTTTAGTTTAGTGAAGAGTTTTAGTGAATGTTTAGCTTTAATGCAAACTTTGCGTGTTTTCAATTTTTTTTAGATCACCGCAAGAGTAACATTATAAACTTGCCACGACTGAATGTCCACTTCAGCTTTGATGCAAACTTTGTGTTTTTAGTTAACCGCAAAGGTGTAACATTTGAACTTTCTTGCATTGTTTTTAGACATGGAAATATTGAATAATTAAAACACTGTAATGTTTTACCATAATTTCCAAAAAAGAAAAAAGCATTAGTGAAACCTCAATGTTTTTAACAGTGCATTTCTTTATTACATGCTGTTAATAACCCTAAATTTACTTACCCAGAAATCTGGGATGCAAACTTTGAGTGTTTTCATTTTTAGCTTAAAATCCAAAATATGTTTCACATAATTCCTCCATGTTGTCCCAACACAAACCCTTCAAGCTAACTTCACAAATTTAAGTGGATTGTATATAAAACAATTGTTTCTTTCATTTAAGGATTCTTTATAACTCTATTGTTTGTTAACACTTTATAAAGAGGCTTCATTAGATAATTACACTGATAAAGACCACTTGTAAAGCATTTAGTCTTAAGTGATGTTACTTTGTCTAATTGTGACAATCATAAACTGGTTATTGCAGAAACAGTTTAACCTTTTATTTGTGTAGTTATTTACCAATAGAAGCTAATGAATAAGTAGTGAGAGAATAGCTCACTTCAATGGTGAAGAAAATAAAGAAAAAAGAGAGGTCTTACCTGGGATATGACCCAGTGTTCACAGGAGGCTGTCTTGAATCTGTGAAAAAAAACAAACAAACAAAGATGAAGTACTAGTGTTTACAAAAAGTAGCAATACCCAATCGGACACTAGAATACACTCGCAGCAGTTCAGCAAGAAACTTGCAATGCTGTTTTTACTATTAAAAAGTTTAATCACTGTTATTACACAGTTATCTAGATTGCTCAATTCTGATAGGTCAGTTGCGACATTCCAAGGTATGTTATTCACAGATAACCACCACACTGAATAATGCAGGTTCATCTGGGAACTTTGAATCGCCATCAGTGAAAATGTTCACATCCACATTTATTTTTATTTGTTCGTCTGTCAACCTTCTTTTTTGATGGTTTGGCACCAGCTGTTAACTAAATAATGAACAGGTTAGTGTATGCTTCATTCAGCTGGTTTTGTTTCTGTCAGCTTTGTGTTTAATTAAAGAATTGATTAACTATTATGGTTTAGAACAATGTTTTGTGTCTAATTTTTATATTTTGTGGAAAGTAGCCAAGTAATAAGCGGGATAAAGTACATCCAGACATTTGTTTTCACAGAATAAAGCCCTTTAGTCTAATACGACAGTGCTCTGCTTCACGTCAGGCTGCTGATTTATTCTGCAATAACAACCTACTGGATGCACTTTATCCCTAACCTAAAATATTTGCTAAATAAAAAAAAAAGTTCTCTAATGTTATTAAAAACAACATACATTCCCTTAAAATGTTTTGTTAAAATATTCTTACACAAGTTACAAATAGGTTTATTTTCCCCTATAAATAAATATATGTGTACTTAAGTCTTGAGTGGTCAATTCTACATTTCAAATATGAACCAAAAGTTAGCAAACGTTAATTTCAGTTTATTATCCTGACTGATAATAATAATGATTGTTTACATAAGACATGCCTGGGCTGGCTTTTGAAATAAAGAAATTTAAGCATGTAAACATGTATTGTAATATGTGCATTTTTATAGTGCATTTATTGTGTATGTCCATACACCCAAAGCACTTTACAATGTGTGAGGGCCGTACATGTACAACTAGAAACATTACGCCACTGAATTGGATGAATTCTACATGATATCATGAGACGTTTACATTAAACTCTTTTAAGTCAGTGTGAACTGAAGACTCCAACAAACGTCAGTACTGACACATTTCCAGCTAAATCCGAATACATAGTAAAGAGAAGCATATTATTTTAGCGTTCATCCTCATCATCTCTAACTCACAGCAATGTAATTGTCAGTGTATTCTGTCCAAGCAGTTCGATTTTTATTAAAGATCATGATGACGGCAAACTATTTTATTTCCCCCCCTCTGTGAATTAACACATAATAAAAAGAGAATTGTGAGCAAATAAATTTGTCCATTTCCTGCAGACTTAAACAGTCCAAAAAAAAAAAAAAACCCTAAACACTCACTACTAACTCTTTTATATTATATTAAGCAGGTATTTAAGCAGTTATATAAAGAAAGCTGAATTATATGATCAACTAAACGCTAAGTTTTTAAATGAATGTTAAGTTTGACAAAGTCCTTCAAGAGTTTTGCATGCAAGTCTGGTTTAGTGGAAACGCTGCGTAAGATTTCCTACCACAAACTAAATGAAATGCTTCAGACGTCCGTCACACAGCCTCTCATAAGAGTAATAAAGTAAAAAATACATAAAAACCAAAACAATTAAATTGCATTAATAAAGAACCTTGAATATACAAAGACTGACTGAAGCATCAGCCCAACTGAGTAAACAAGACAACATTTCAATCAGATGATGCACGAAGCACTTCTGAGTGGAATGTTTTACTAATAAAATCTCATTTATTATCAAATACTTTAAAATTAAACAGCATATTCAGGTAGGTGAAAAATGCCATCACAAAAAGCAAGCTAGAGAGGGGTAAAAGGTTTTAGCCCCCAAAAACGTATATAATTGACAACAGGCAGTGGAATTATTAGAAACATAAAAGCACACCTAAGGTTATATGGCCACGATGTGATAGAGCATTCTTTCCTAATAATTCAACAACATTTACCAGATTTTTGTCCTAAAACCATGCGTAGGACTAATTTCTTACATTTCTCATCCAAAGTCTTTAGTTTATATTTAATGTGCTTTTTGGCTGATGTAGGCTGTGATGTAGGGGCGTGTGATATGACCATTTTTGATTGTGGCCTATTAAAATTTGTCAACAATATACTTATATATATTTTATCAGTTGCAATTCTGGAGCCTCAGTCTCAATGTACTCCACAATGTAACATGAATCCACAACAAATAATAAAGATGCAATCTGCTTAAGTGTGACATCACACAAAGTGTCTACCGGTTCAAGCGCTCTATCAAACTGTACGAAGAGGCTCAACAAATGGTAATAATAAATGTTTACAAAGCACTGTAATGCTTTCGAAAAACGCGTTTGCAATATTATGCCTAATATCAGATGGCCAGAAAGTGATTAATTTTTATATATATTGTTCAACTACTGGTGTCTGTGATGCAGCAAAACTAGAGACTGTTGTGTACACCATGATTTTAATTAAAATTCACTCTGTGCTATGACTAAAAAGTGGTCATAAACAAATATTTTCTCAACTCAAATGAGTATCGACTTAACAGTATTCCATACGTCACCATTTAACAAGAAGATAGGTGATTGTCTTTCGAAATTATTTTCTTATACTGGTCAAAAGTCCCTTTACATCCTGATGGTTAGGGCTGGGTGAATTGAAATGGCACATGCGCTTAAGCAAAGTTGTGATTGTCGTGCATATCTTCAAGGAAGTATGGTGAGATGTGCTGTAAAAGCAGCCAGAGGATGTGAAAACTCACTAACCCCTCCAAATACACCAGAAGAAGCCCAAGAAATCCCCTTGGGAAAACAGCGCTTGCTGAATAAACAGAAGATATAACTGCTTTCATTGATTCAGTGTGACATAATTGGAATTATCTTCATGTCATTATAAACAGAATTCGACTTTAACAAGATTTTTGCATCGCTTATCAGTCAACTATGACTCTGTGTTGTAAATCTAAACACACATGCTGGACGTTTACTACAACTGGCTTTACTGACAAAATATGCATAAAAAAACATCCTCAATAAAACTGCCCAGACCTACTAAATTAAGTGGCCCAAATGCATTCATATGCAATTTAATATCCTGCAAAATGTATAGGACAAAGAAAATTTCATCTAATCAAAATGTCTGAACATCACGATAGGCTCTCCTATGTGCTAGAATACCCCTACACATTTTGGTTGCACAGAAAAGATTACATCATTAGTGAGTTCACAGACGTTGGTCAGACAGTGAATAGCAAACGTTGAACCATCTAGCGTTTTTATTTTTTAAATTTGTTAATGTAATGTACTAACCACACAATAAACGCCTCATTCATACTTGCAGTGACCATGTAGCTGCCTGTCGCTCTGGGTGGCAACCCACTGCAAACGCAGGTCTGTGTAGGTCTACAGCATGGAGAATACAACTGGCCTCTGAGCAAGCTGAGAGAGGATCACATGAGCTCTACTGGTGCTCCTATTGGCTGTCACTCAAGAAAGTCGCTCTTCATTAGCATAAAGTTGAAGAATTCTCAACTTTGCGTCGCTCGACATGCCCACCTGGTCGCCAATGCTCAGTTAGACGGAGGTTGCCAGAAGTCGCTCACTCTCCATTTAAAATGAATGGTCGTTTTTAGTGTGAATGAGGCTTAAAGTTTTCTCTCTGGTGAATGTTATGTGATATATCGTAGTGATGTTGTCTAGTGAGCTTTAATGCATTCGGGAGGCGTGGCTTTGATGGCAATTAACAGGTCTAAGCTGGGTTTTCAGTGCTATCAGGCTAACTTTAACATTTTCCAAAATCCGCTATTGCATCTTTAACTCTATGGTAGAGTTTAGGCTGTTTGAGTAGCTCTAATACATCTCCGAAACGTGTAGTTTCTTTGCGGGTATTTTGTTTTTTCTGAATGGTACAAGTGGTTTAACCTCGCTCAATCAGAGTTGGGAACCAGCGGATGTGCAACAACTTTAATCATAAACATAAACCCAAGACAAAAGTTTTCATCTGGAGCTCCTTCATGGGACTCGACACTTGTAAACAATCGCTACATCGGGCTCACAGCTCTCAGCACCGCCCATGCTCGTCACCAGTACAAAGCCAATCACAGAGCTTGCACCATGCATCACTGCGACGTGTAGTTCCATTTTTTTGAGACGTGCACGTCAGCGTTGGCCACAGCAAGAGATATGAGACCACACGAAAACTGCGCCGAAACATACGCGTGTGCTTGACAAAGTAGTATGAATCAGCCTTTACACTCACAGCACATGGCACATATTTATGATGACAAAAGTATGTTATTTGTTTGTGCTTTAAAATCTTGCCAGTTAAACATTTCATTCACTACACACAAATGAAACTTAAATAAAAAAAACTTGGTTAAAAGCAATTAAAGGTGCCGTATGCAAGTTTGACACCCGATGGTTGAACTCTGTAGAGCTGCGCATCGATGGAATTGCTCCTCAGTGTTTAGACTCTCAGTAGTGATTATTAAACCACACTGAACTGAGCTAAACTAAACTGAACTTAAACACTGAAAACTGAACTGACACTGTTTCAATTCACTATAAACTTCCATGTGAAGCTGCTTTGACACAATCTACATTGTATAAGCGCTATACAAATAAAGATGAATTGAATTGAACTAGGCATTGCATTCCTGCCTCAAATCAGTCAGAATCAGAGTCAGTTTTATTGCCAAATGTGCTTCACACACACAAGGAATTTGTTTTGGCAACAGAAGCTTCCAGTGTACATAAAGTGACAAGTGACAACACAAAATTAAATATGAGAAAAGACAATAAACAATAAACAGAGATGCAGTTAGACAAAAGGATCTGAATGTTGAGTTGTATGTACAGATTTGTTATAAATATACAGGTTAAAAGGCGCTGTGTACCAATGCGAATGGGGAAAGTATTGCAATGTATATTGTGATAAGGTGCTTTGTGCAAGTGCGTATGAGAAAGTATTGCACGTTTATTGCACAGTAGGAAAATATTTAACGGTTCATGAAGTAGATGGCCTGAGGAAAGAAACTTTTCCTGTGTCTGGCTGTTTTTGTGCTTGGTGCTCTGTAGCGTCGACCAGACAGTAACAGTTCGAACAGGTAGTATGCTGGGTGCGAGGCATCCAAAGTGACTTTGCGAGCCCTTTTACTCAATCTGGAAGAGTACAGTTCTTGAAGTGTGGCAAGGGTAGTGCCAGTGATTCGTTCAGCAGTGCGGACTATTCACTGTAGTCTATGGAGGTCAGTTTTGGCAGCTGAGCTGAACCAGACGGTGATTGAAGTGCAGAGGATGGATTGGATGACAGCCGAGTAGAACTGTACGAGCAGCTCCTGTGGCAGGTTGAACTTCCTCAGCTGACGAAGGAAGTACAGTCTCTGCTGAGCTTTCTTTACAATATCTATGTGAATGTCCCACTTCAGATCCTGAGAGATGGTGGTGCCCAGGAACCTGAATGACTCTACTGCAGCCACAGTGCTGTTCATGATGGTGAGTGGGGGGAGTGCAGGGGGGTTTCTCCTGAAGTCTACTAAACAAACGCAATCACAGGTTGCCAGATTGAAGCCCAGCTGATTTAAATCATGTTCTATATAACAGCAACGGCGCGCGATAGAAGTAAAATTTCCATATTAAAACGAGTTTTTGTTCTAACCAACTCCTCGAATTGATATATTGAAGCTGAACAACAGTAAAACTGCCAATGATCACCTCAGGTACACCTCATGTGCTTTATTCAGCTAATAATGAGAGTCTGAATGCCTTTTTACTTGACATTTATTGCCATATTATTAATAGCAGCAGCAGATATTTTACCTCAGATCTTAAAAAGAGTTGTTTTTCAGATAATGTTCGCTTAGTATGTTTCTTAAATATCTGCAAACATATTACAGCATTTTTATGCTTTAGTATTTTATGCTTCATTTATGCATTTTTATGCTTCAGAGTCAAAAACTTACATACAGCACCTTTAATCTATTTGCATTAATATAGAAACTTGAATCCATGACTGCAATGATTTCTTGAAGAGGTGCCACAACACGGTAAATAAGATAATATCTCAAACTCTGCACAATGCACTTCTGAGTGGAATGTTATTAATAAAATGAAACGTATCAGATACATTGACATTGTGAAGAAATAAACAATTACCATCAAGAACAGTAGACTACACTGAGGTAAAGGTTCTTAACGATAAAAAAGGGGAATGTTATTAATAAAATTTAATTTATCAGATCCATTGACATTATGAAGAAAAAAAACAACAATTACCATCACGCACAGCAGGCTACGCCGAGGTAAAAGGTCTTAACGATAAAAGAAATTGAATTCATTAACCTAATTTGTATCGGCTTCTAACTTGAGGCAAAACAGTTTGGGAGATGAAGTGAATTGTGTTGTTCGGTAATATGAACAGGATTTAGTGTTGGGGGTGGCGATGGGGGGACGTCAAAAGTGGCACATTTGCATTTCTTGCTGTGCTAAATGAAATAAGCATTCATCAGCCAGCGCTGTGGCAAACTCAAGTGCTCTAGTTCCAGAGCTGCAGGTCCTTCACAAAGACGGACTTAAAAAAAAAAAAAAAAGTAGCAAGCGGCTTCTTTCCCAATCCGCCGTTGCCAAGGCGATCACCAGCTGCGCGGCTTCGAGCTGTTTGTTTTATAGTGGCAGGAGCAGAGATGAGTGTGTGCGCAAGAGACGTGGACAAAGACCACAACTTCAGCTCCTAAAGAAAAAGCAGTCATTTACAAATGTAGGCTTGCTGGAGGAAAGGCGGAAAAAGAAACAAAAATAATTCTCCGCTTGGACGCCAATGGGATTTTATGGGCTTAAAAAGAATGATCTAGGGGTCAAACGCAAAACAGGAGGTTTACTAGGGAAATTAATTGGGAAATAACGATTGCATTTACAGTAATGCAGATCGAAATGGAAGTCAATAATGAAAATAAATCTGATCTGATGTTATTATTGAACTGATTTATTAATTTAAAGTGATTGTATACCATGAAAAGATGTAAAGTAATTCACCGATTGGAAGCCAATGGGATTTCATGGCTTTAAAAAGAATGATCTAGTCTAGTGGGTCAAACACAAAACAGAAGAAATTTACTAGAAGAATTAATTGGTAAATAAATATTGCATTTACAGTAATGCAGATACAATGGGACTCTATGTTGAAAACAAACAAACAAACAAACAAACAAACATCTGATTAATTATTTAACATCACCAAATTAACCTATGTAATAGGTAAAAGTGGAGGAGTCAAAGTAAAATAACACAATGGAAGTCTACATTGGAGAAAAAAAACATTTGATTTTATCATTGAACATCTGAATAAATATTATTTAACGTCACCAAATTAACCTCTATAACAGGTAAAAGTGGAGGAGTCAAACTAAAGTGATTGTATACAGATAAAACGTGTAATAATCAAAAATAATTCTCCACTTGGGATTTCATGGGCTTAAAAAGATTGATCTAGGGGTCAAACGCAAAACAGGAGGTTTACTACGGAAATTAATTGGTAAATAACGATTGTATTTACAGTAATGCGAAAGTCTATATTGGAAGAAAAAAAGAAACAAACAAACATCTGATTAAATATTTAACGTCACCAAATTAACAGGTAAAAGTGGAAAATGATACAGGTAAAAGAGGTAAAATGATACAATGCAGATACAATGGAAGTCTATATTGGGGAAAAAAAAAACATCTGATTAAACATTTAACTTCTCCACTTTGACCTGTTATATAGATTAATTTGGTGGAGTCAAACTGAAGTGATTGTATACAGATAAAACGTATAAATCGAAAACTATTCTCTGCTTGGAATCCGATGGGATTTTTTATAGGTTTAAAATTAAGCATCTAGGGGTCAAACGCAAAACAGAGGTTTACTACTGAAAGTAATTTGGAAACTATTGCATTGTATACAGATAAAACATGCAAAAAAACGAAAAATAAAGTGCATACTTTAGTGTATTAAACTGTAGTAATTAAATTTGGTAAATATTCTCCATATTTCTATAAAACTAAAACAATTATTCTGACAAGTATATTAAGATAATTGAATAATATGTGACCGTACTTAATTTAAATATTAATATTTTAAGGCTGCACTTCAACTGCTTAAAACTAACATTACACAATGCCATGGTAAAATTGTATACGTATCATTTTGTGGTTAAAATAATAAAATTTACATTCTAGCATATGCAAAAGGTGAACAACATTTAAACCTGTATTACAGCTATTGTTTTCATGGATGAAACTTGTTTTTCATTAATAATAATTAATAAATAATTAATTATTAGAAAATTAATTATTATTAACAATAATTAATAATTGAATTAATAAAAAATTAATAAAGAGCAGCATGAAAATTTTGAAAACTTTTTTTCCCTCTAACAATTTTTTATTTTTTTAAGATATTCTTAGATTATGCCTCCAGCAGTTTTGCACCAAAAAGCCAATGACGTTTTGCTACAAGAATAGTGAACATATTAATCTTTTAAAAAAATATTTTTTATTCTTTGTATTACGTTTCTTTTAATCTCGTTTATGTAAAGCACTTGAATTATCATTGTGTATGAAACATGCTATATAAATAAACTTGATTTGACCCGTAAATCAAATTTACACCAAGAAATGTTTTAATTTCATGGGTTACACCAGGCTAAAAAACCACTGTAAAGAAAGGTTACATCATTTTATTATATAGTTTTATAGCACACAATGATTTTAAAGCCTGCCGTCTTCCTGTCATATCTCTAGCACGGATATAGTTGTGCACATGTTTTAATTTACTTCAATTAAAGCTTAATTAGACTGAAACAGCTGCTGTGGAAAGAGGTTGCATTCAGCTAAGACTTGCCTCTCTGAATGTGCATCATCTATGTTTGGAAGGTTTAAATCCACAAAACATACATAATTGTAGCAATTATACATTTTACATGTATTTAAATCAACCTGCATTGTATGCAAAATTGAATGCAAATTATTAAACAAAAATAAATGATATAAGATGTGCATAAAATGTATGAATATCCATGGAAGCATGAAAATAGAAATACTAGAACATAACTAAAACAAAGAGATTGAAACTTAGCAAAGTTAGAATTTAATGCTATTTGCTTTGTAAAACAAACAAATAGATGTTAAAATGTATAAAAATGCAAGCTTTATATGATTTTCAATGGCATCAACTAGCAAAATATTGTTACATTGCATTTATGATATGTGAATGCACTTAATTTAATAATATAAATATGAATGTTAAGGCTGCACTTTAATTGCTTAAAACTATCACACTAAAAAATGTATACGTATCATTTTTTTGTTACATTTTTTTTTTCACATTTATATGCGAAAGGTGAATAACACTTAAACCTGTATTACAGCTATTGTTTTGATGGATGAAACCTGTTTTCATCTTTGAATAATTAGACGTGCCTCTCTGAATCTATAAATATCTATGGATGCACTAAAATAAAAATACTAGAACATAACTACAACATAGAGATTGACACTTAGCAAAGTTTGAATTTAATGCTATTTGCTTTGTAAAACAAAGATGTTAAAATGTATAAAAATGCAAGCTTTATATGATTTTCAATGACATCAACTAGCAAAAGAATGTTGCATAGCATTTATAATGGTGGTGTTGTGCTTTAACAATGTTTTAAGTTTCGTTTTTAAGTTGTGGCTGAGCTTTTGAAAATTTACACATTTAAAGCTACTAAGTGTCTTTATGCTAAATGCAAAACTGTTTAAAATCTGGACAATGCATTTGGCAGCCAATAGTTATTTGCATATTTTTGATGGAAGGTATAAAAAAAGCCTCAAACTGATAACTTGTTCATAAATGTTTAGTTTATAAATGTCAGCTGCATAATCGATGTTAAACTAATCGCCTATATTCTGCAGCATCTGTTGCATGTTGGTGATCATGCTCTGTATGCCCACACGTAGTGGAATTTTCAACAGCTTACAGTTAAATTAATCTTATAATCAAATTATAACTAATAACCTAGCAAGTACACATTATGCATGCATTTGAATTGACAACTTTCAACATGATTTGACAAAAACTAGTGCAAAAAAATTATAATAATAACAACAATTTAATCAAGCATGATCACCAACATGCAACAGATGCTGTGAAACATCCTAGACGTTTAATTCAACAGCCAATAAACACCTCCAGAAATCCAGCGTGAGATCTAATGACCAGAGAGCGAGAGAGAGAGTCCGGACCACCCACTTACACCTCCATTATCAAACGCTAATTCATCCAAGCTCATCTCACAACTGGTCAAACCAAAAGACGAAATTACAGCCAATTCATCCTGCTCTCAATAAACACCGAGCGCAGTCCGCACACTGAATGTTGGGAAGTTAAAGCCAGTTGACACAAAGCCCAAATAGGATTACGCATTAAAAACACAACAGTAAACGGTGTTCTCATTAACTTAACACAGGGATTACGTCGTCCCACGGCGCAGACGTACACACAGATGGGCCCTGATCTCTGTAATGAGCCTGTAATGAACCTCTACAATACAGCTTATCAATATCCATAGAATGAGGACCACAGGACTGTAATACACTAGTTGGTCCTTTAGCACCAGCTGTTTTGATTAGGGCTCACAAAAGCTTTCGATGCGTCTCAGGAACTGTGCATTGAGTCCACACGGCAGGAGGGAGAGAGACGGAGACAGCGAGCTGGGAAAAGTTAACGAGGATTTGCTCTCTGGCACACAAACACACTCGTCTGGAGAAACACAGCAAAACATCATCAGGTTTTCAGTGCAAAACTGCTGGAGGCGTAATCAAATTTGAGAAGAGCTTAAAAAAAATTGGTTGAAGAGAAAAGAAGAGGTTTCGGAAAATGTTCATGCTGCTCTTTTCTTTTCTTACGTGAATGTTTTAGCTCAAAGATCACCAAAAAGACTCATTTAATACTTACTGAAGTCTTATGGAAGCTTTAAGAATGGAAGAGGTTTAATCCCTGAAAAATTAAATCAGCTGTCTGCATGTTTGAGGAAAAAAAATAGGGCATTCAGCCAAGTGTTGAGTATTTACTGCTGTTTATGGAGTCTTTGTTTGTTTATTCATTGCCACATCAGCAACTTACGGCTATTTCACGGCAAGATGAACTCATAATTTCAATATGAATTGTATAACTTCCTATTTCAATAAGAGATGCTAGTGGTGCTTAGTGGTGGTGACGAATGTGGGCGGTGCTGAGAGCCGCAAGCCCGATAAAAGTGAGTGTTTACAAGTGTAGAGTCCCGTGGAGGAGCTCCAGATGGAAACTTTTGTTTTTGTGTTTACCTTATGATTAAAGTTGTTGCAAGTCTGCCGGTTTCTGCCTCTGAATGAGCGTTTAGAAAAAAAAACACCCGCAAAGAAACTAGACACAGAGGAACATAACCTACTGCCGGCTAGCGTTTCTGAAGTTTTATTGCAGAGCAACACAAACAGCCTGTAGAAGTATATATCACTTGACGTAAAAGTTTAAACCAGCCTTTAGAGAACTCCTCTTTAGGCCCTTGAGGATTTCATTGTTTTTAACATAAAATTCAGCAAATGTTGCACATTTTTTATTATTTAGAATTGCTGCAGATTTTCCCTCATATTTTAGTTAGCAATCTAAAACACGGATAAACTCCCCTCCTTGCTGAGAGTCATTTGCTTGTTTGTTTGTGCTTTACTCTTGCGTTTGCCCATTTCTAAAGGGATGTGAAAAGCACTTCAATAAATCACATGCAAATTATTATCATGAGCTCAAGATAATTTCAAATACGGCTACAGTAAAAGCGCGGCAAGCTCATGCAAATATGAAAGCTGTTTGGATGTGGATGTAGTAAAGTAGGCATTTCATTCAGAACGATTGGAAAAAGGGTTTGGTGGGAGTTATTACAACCTAACAGACACTACCTCACCATTTCTGTTTGTTGTCAAAACTGACAGTTGGAGGGGCGTGGTTAAGAATGTTAGCCACGCCCAATACCTCAGACAGACGTAAATCAAAGTTCCTTTTAAGGCAAGTCATTTCTCTTGGCGCCCATCTTTGAAACGTGACATGCATTCTGTCTGAATGGAGAAACATCAAATTCCCCAAAACTGTTTGCCAAGCCAACGATTACATTACATATTTGGAATCACCAATAAGCTTAAACAACAACAGTCTCATAAGTATAGTTTCTAAACGTTCGAATACAAAAAACAAAACAAAAACACTATTTGTTCAGGATGCCAGAACTAATGCGCAAGCGCACTCAAAAGGAACGAGATCATGACACCAACCTCAATTATAGTAGTGTTACACATTTCATATGTCTGAAGTATTCACTGAGATTCTAGTGTGTTTGTTGACTATAAAACCACATAAAGCACATCTTAAAAGCGCATCTGGTCCGAGCTTCTCCCCCGGAGAAAGTCTATAGCAATCGATGAATGGCTCCTGTACTATTCATATATTGTGCACCTCCGCTGACTTTGGCGCACTTGCGGAATGGACAAGGTTTATAGCTGCGTTGCCGTTGTGATATTCTTTAAAACGACAGGGGGCAAGCAAAAGAATCTGACCGTAAAATCAGACGGATAAACAGAGAAGTAGAAAGTTTCCGGAACTACGTCATAACAATATCATTCAAGATTTATAAACTAATTATTTTTATTAATTATTTTACTGATTATAAGGATCTTTACAACTATTCAAGATTTTTTTTAATCAAACTTTAATGCATCACTTGCTTTTGTTCTCTGACAGTTTTACCTATTAAAGCTTGTTAAAATATTAAGAAAAACAGAACATGGGTTGTTCGACAAATATATATTATTATTATTATGGCAAGAAGAAAAAAAAAAAAATAAAAAAGTACACTTACAGATGTTTTTGTTAGATTTAGTCTGCTCCACAATTCACACTTTACTGTCTGGCAACATTCATGACCATTATCACCAGTAAAGCCTAGAAAAACAGGCATCAGTGTAAACCGATAGCTTCAAAATTCCTTTCCAGTTATCAAAGAAATGATTTGTTCCTTAATTATAGTTTTGTAACTATTAAATTGTTTTAAATTCAAAATTGTAACACATTCAGTGTAAAACCCATGACTGGTGGAAAAACATTTCTGCATTTGTGTACCCGGGTCTCTGCTTTTGCAATCTATTGGCTTTAACAATCCCTCAGGTTTTTCCAAACCTTTTAACAAAAACTTTCCTCCTTTCTCACGGCGATTGCTATTTCTAGCCAAGAATTATTGTTCATCAGGTTATCTCTATAATCACGGACCATAAAGATGTCAGTACAGTCGTACGGTTTCAGAAAAAAAAAATGTCTTCAAAGTGGTTCATATTCAACTCAAGTCTCAAAAAAAAAAAAAATAATAAAATAAATAAATAAAAATAAAAATCCATACGCTCTGCCGGGCGAAATCATGTCGCACGCACCCAAAGCGAACCTCCGCAAACTCCGCGGGGACGTCACATTTGCCGCACGCACTCAAGCGAACGCGGAGTATAAACCAGGCTTTAGGCAGGTCCACATGCACCCAATTGACTGTTACACTTTTTCCCATTAAAAACTATACAAGTGACGTCTTGTGTGTTCTATAGTCTTTCACGTAATCTGAGAATTTAACTGAAAACAACTAGGAAGTGCATTTTCAGATTTTAATTTTCAATTATAAGAGCAAATATTTTCTTTTCTTAATTACATATGCACAGATGAATTGTTCACCACAAAACTAGCAATGTGAGCTAACAAAATCAATAGGGTTAGTTTTGATTTCATGTGTATTTTAAGACCCCGCAGACACCCAGATATGAAATCTCAGCAGGAACCAAAATAAATAAATAAAATAATTCTTGAATATTTATTTTGATTGCCTTATTCATAGAAACGTGAATGGCTTGGAGGGCGGGTAGTAGTGTGTGCTGTACGTTTAACTGGAGGGTTTTGCATCAGTGGCCAGTGAAGAGCCGCAGTGATCAGCGAAAAACCCCCAAACCTCGATTAGCATCAAGTGGCAGCAGGGAGGCTTCCAGTCGCCCACAGACGCGATTATTCATCAGCTTGCAAATTGGCACATCAAAGTAACGGTGGAGGAGACATGAGCCGCTCGCGAGGACAGAAGGTCAGCGAACGCGTTAAGAGCGACTCCTGTCCTTCAGTGTCAACAAACTAAACACTGCTGAGGAACAAGGCCTGTTTATGGATAAAAGCGGGCTGTATGTGACAATAACCAAGTTAAATCTGCAGAACTGAGACATTATAATTGATTTTGTATAATAATTGTTAGTTCTGCTAGTCTTTGTTGTTTTAGTTGTTGCTTCCTCTTATTTTAAATTATTGCTTAAATTGAAATGTTATATCCCATTTTAAATGTCATTATTGTTTTTATTATCATTACCATCAACCAATGTGACTATATATTTATGTAACATCAATATGAGAAATGTTTAGACAAATTTTTTGAAGATTATACATTGATTTAATGGGGGGCTGTTTATTGTATTTTTATTTTTTATTGTTATTACTTTACAAGCGTATGGTTCGGCGCAGCCTTTGCATTTCGCATAGTCCTCGCTGTGGCTGATGCCGACTCGCACCTCTCAAATAACCATACTACAAGTCACAACAATGCATAGCACTAGTTCTGTGATTGGTCAGCTTCATAGCCGTGATGAGCATGGGTGGTGCTTAGAGCCGCGAGGCCGATGGAGCGAGTGTCTACAAGTGTGGAGCCCCGTGAAGTAGCTCTAGATGGAAACTTTTATTTAGTGTTTACCTTATGATTAAAGTTGTTGCACGTCTGCTTGTTCCCACCTTTGAATGAGCTAGTTTTAGCTACGTGTAGCATTCAGATAAAACAAAATTCCCACGAAGAAACACACAGAAACATAAAAGCCTACTGCCAGCTAGCATTTCAGAAGTGTTATTGCAGAGCTACACAAACAGTGAGCAGAAGTATAAATGCCTGACTACGCACAAGACAGGCTCAGTGAGTCACAGCGATCACTCAACGAAGAATTATAAACCATCCTTTATGACGTACAGTCAATCCTAAATCCTTGAAAGCTTTTAATATTTAGATCAGAAAAATAATAAATAAATAAACGTACATTTATATATTATAGCATCTTTGCATCAATTTACAAAAAAAAAAAAAATATCATGTGTGCAATGGGTATTAAATGCAGAGTTTATGGAAGCAGGAAAGTAAATTTAGACATTGTTCTCCCTTCTGGCTGCCGTTATCAGTCTTACACTATTTAATTCCTTTTTCTGAAAGTCCTGATAACACCAAACATGAGTTATGTAATTATTTCAGGTTTGTTAAAAAAGCATTTGTTGTGCTCTCCCATTCACTGCGCTCCAAGCTTACCCGACCATGATGACTTCCGCTACTGAGAAACACGAAAAAGTCCATTGCAATTATAAGTGATATGTTGACATATTACTGTTAGTACATGGAACAAATACAAAAAAAAGTATTAGTTGCATTCACTGCTCTCTAAGTTCACCCGACTATGACTACGTCCACTGCTGATAAACCCAGAAATGTGAAAAGGGTCCATAGGGATTATTAGTAGGAATGCAACGGTTCTCAGTTGTCCTCCCACGGTTTGGTGTGCCCTGTGATCCGCGGTTCAGAATAAGCATTATTAATATTAGTTTGGTGATTAAAAACAAATGCAACAAAGCAAAAAAGTTCCACTTTTGTACACTTCCGATGACCTTTCGCATGCACTGCACGTGCAAAGACCGGTCCAATCACCTCTTAGTATTTAAATATGCTGTTGACATCACGTTTCCTCACGTGTCGCTGTGTGTGGAGTTTCTGTCCATTTCAGGATGGCAAGTGAAAGGGGATACAGCGCAATGCGCAGGTGAGGCCAAAACAGCACATTGCCATGGGTGTTTCAACAAACACTTAATGTAAATTTACACAGACACAAAAAATAATGAATGCTGATTTTTTTTTTGTTGTCGTTGCAAAGATCAGTGGTCACTAATAGGCAGATCAATGTCTGTGTCCAGACCCAGAAGTGTCCCATACGGACTCGGACATACAGCCTATAGTTTGCGCAGGTCTGTTACTTTAGTCCCGTCCTGCTGGGGGTTATTCCGCACCCAAACGCTCCAATATGTATTCATTCAGTTTACTTGCTGTCTGCAAAGAAAAGTTCTCGATGTACTGTTCCCTCTGAATTAAAAGAGAAGAGCCGAACGCTCTTTCGTTGCTTAAGTTTCATTCACTACGATGATGCTGATAAATGATAATGGAGCTTTCTGGAATCATTGTTAATAAACATGTGCTGTTGCCTTGGTACTGCAAGCATAATGCAAACAGAAGTAATCAATTCTCTAAAAGTGATCAATTATTAAGATGTGTTCACAATTATTATCTGTATAATTGGTTGAGACTGTTGAGTCAAGACGTAAAATAGAAAGGGGAAATGTAAGCTTCTTTTCTTAAGCAATTTATTTGAACATACAATTTTCAAAATGCCCTACTTCTATTTAAAGCGAGAACATGCAACTCTACAGTCATGTGTGTGTGTGAAGCCTGTTGTATTGTCAGGTGTTTAACTAATAAATACATTTATTGTTCTATTTTTATAAACATAGCACATACCGTACCAAAACAGTGACACATACCGAACCGGGAGTAGATTGAACCCCTAATTATTAGTGGTATATATGTTGATATACAACTATTGGTACATGGAACAAATATTTAAAGTAGTGCTGGGCAAAAATTAACCGCATTCAAAATAAGTTTACTTTGGCAGTTTAGGTGGTTGTACAGTCTATATTTATTATGTATGTACAAATAAACACAGGCATGAATGTGTTCGAGAAAATGTTGATTTATATTTAGACAAAATATATGAATTTAAATATTTATATAGCAATTTTTTGTCTAACTTTTAAAAAGTCTTTTATCTGTCTGTCTGTCTGTCTGTCTGTGTTTAATATAAAAACACACATTACTTTCATTTTGGATGTGATTAATGTGACTAATCTTTGCCCTGCACTAATTTAAAGGGATAGCTCATCTGAAAATGTATATTCGGGCATTTATTCATCAAGTAGTTTCAAATATTTATGAGGGTCTTTTAAATGCACAAGATATTATTTAGAAAAATGTTCGAAAAATTTAACCACTGACTGTCCATAATAAGAAAAAAAAAATACTATGGAAGTCAGTGGTTACATATTTTTAGCATTCTTTACTCTCTTATATATAATATATTTCTTGGAAACACTTGAGGGCAAGTAAACAGCGAGTACATTTTAAATTAAGGGTGAATCTTTATAATCATTTGTTGATTTTGCAATTATAACCAACAGTTTTCCCAATAATCCCAGACAATGATTTTAACCCAATCCATCCAAACACACAAACAGTCTTGCTCTATGAAAGAGAAACACTCACACTGGCTTTGAGAGTAGTGGTCTCTTTGGGGGGGACGGTAGTTTCCTTGGTGATAGTTCATGGGGGGCGGGGCACTGCTGTAAGCTCCACCCCTACGCTGAGCATCAGAAGACGGACCAGAGCCATAGATACCCGGCCCATCGTTTCTGCCCACATGGTGACTGAAACCGGATGGAGAAACACATGTAGAAGTTAACATTAATGTTCATTTAAAATATATATACACATTTTGGTTGCTCTTTACAACAAGGTTGCAGTAGTTAATGCATTTAATAACAACAACAATGCATTATTAATATTAATGCATTAATAATATTAATACTTATTTTAGCCTGCTTTACTGAGCTGAAGTTGGTTTTATATTCACATTGGTTCATTTTTGAACAATGACAACCTGTGACGAGCTCCCTATACCGTTTACCATGCTACTTTGAATAATCGGTCTGAAATAGCATGTATGCATGGCTTAGTAATGTGTAATTCCTGCTCCCGCCGACCAACCACTAAGAACACAGTAGTCGCTTTAGGACAAGTGAGACCAGCCATCCTTAATGCATGAAATATTGCAAATCATGACAAGTTTTGCTTGCTACACAACTGAAAACGTGCTAGACATACAGTTTTTCGTTCAGAATTGTAGTATTATAAAGTACTGTAAAGTTTTCTAACTGGTGAATGACATGCTCTAGTGCAGGGGTGACCAACCCTATTCCTGGAGATCTACCTTCGGGCATATATTAGTTGCAATCCATAACAAACACACCTGCTTGTAATTATCAAGTACTGTTTAGGTCCTAATGAATTGGTTCAGGTGTGTTTGATCAGGGCTGGAGCTGAACTCTGCAGGAAGGTAGATCTCTAGAAACAGGGTTGAGTACCCATGCTCTAGTGGGTTGTCTGCTGTCATCTTTATGGTGCGAGTTTGTGATTACAGGAGGCGTGGCTTTAAACGGAAGGTGAGGGACTGTGTTTTCAAAGATATTATGCTAATGGATAGCATTTTGGCAAATCACCTACTGCACCTTTAAATTACTGAGAACAAAATAAAAGCTAGCAAAATAATTGGTCACTTATTTAAGGTACAATTCTTACTGTAAAGACATTAAGACTAAAGTAGAAATTTGCTGCTTATTAACAGTTATTAAGGTAGTAGTTGGGTATTGAGTAGGATGAGAAATGTAGATGCTCACATTTTATAAGCACCAATAAACAGTGTTGGGTAAAGTTACTTTAAAAAGCAATAATAGAATCTTAAAAAGTTATCTAAAAATATATAAAAATTCCAGAAATAACACTATAAACTTTCACAATTCCTTATAAAAAAAAAAAAAGTAACTGCTACTTGGTTACTTTAAGTGACTTAAAGTTTATATTACTTTTAAAAGTAACTTTACCCAACACAACTAATGAACATCCAATACCTTATTAACAATGATAGCGGGAATTAGTATTTAAACTAAAGTGTTAGCAAAAATATAAATATGTAAACTTAAATAAAAATAGCATAGCCTGGCATAGGCATAGCCTGTCATATCTTTTTTTTGTTTTTTGTTGTACAATATATTGCACTATAGATTGCAATTAATGATATTATCATTTTAAGATAATCATGCAAGTACACTCTTCCAAAGAACACGTTTTATTCTTATGAATATCTAATTTAGTCATTTAAACTATTTAATATTTAGGAACAATAATCAGAAAACAAATATCCTAAATAAAAAATAAAAATAATAATAATAATAAAAAATAATAATAATAATAAATGTTAACCAAGTGCAAGGTAAAAAGTAACAAAGGCTACGATATCTGCTACCAGATCTATTTTCACCCACATACTTAAATAATTTATAGTAAATACTAGTGTTTTTTTTATAACCATACCGACACACCTCCACATTAGATATAGAGATGTTGAACAATCAGCTAAAGTGCTGCTCGAATTAGTTTTTATGAATGGGTGACATACATT
The DNA here is from genome assembly GCA_903798205.1 of Danio tinwini. Taxonomy (NCBI): domain Eukaryota; kingdom Metazoa; phylum Chordata; class Actinopteri; order Cypriniformes; family Danionidae; genus Danio; species Danio tinwini. Next base: position 6,845,358 of record CAIGQZ010034990.1, on the reverse strand, counting down.
GCATCCCCAAAAATGAATGAGGTCATGTCCATGTGTTATGCGATAAGTCAACATATTGATTATTGAGGCAGGCCTAAAAAGGTACATATTTTGAATATACCCCTACTGTGCTACTCAAGCAGACAAAGTGTTAAATAAACCAGCACTGAAAATGAGATGGTTTCATTTTTATGTTTTTAAAAATCACTGAACTATTTGAACAAGAACCACCTGTCTGCAGCATCCAATCGAACAGCTTTCATCAAGAAATTTGGTGGGCTTTCATCAACACGGATCTCTCCCCAAAACACCATGAATAATTCATCCTCGACACTGAATCCCGAATTCACCAGATGTTTAATTAGTTTTTCCAGAACCAACTACTGCACTGATTTGATTTCTTTTTACACAATGCCACTTTTAAAAACATTGGTAACCACAAATTAGTTCAGAAGATTATTGGTGAACCTTTTGCCCAATCTCCTGTTATTTATCTTCTGAATAGTAAAACTGATTTACACCTTTGAATCTGTGTTACACCTTTGTACTTATCTAGCAAGACAGCATAATCTTTTGTGGTTGTCCTCTCCTAAAATTCCTTCGGTCAATATGAGGATGAATCAGATCTCTAGAAAAAACTGAATTATGACTTCTGGCATATCTGGAGTCCTCTATGGGAGTTTTTGGAGAGTGTATATTGAAAGTAGGGCTGCATGATTGAGCAAAAAAAAAAAAAAAAAAAAAAAAAAAAAGGGATCTCGATTCTACACCCCCCACAATTTTTTTGCAGCACCAC